>VWPW01027354.1:93406-181012 GCA_013389825.1 Crypturellus undulatus | reverse complement strand
AAGACACTGCCCAACTTCAAACCATGCTTAATTCCTCTCTTGAAGTTCTACTTGCTTGCTTTGATACCTCCCCGCTTCGAGAGAGAACTGTATTTTCCTCTCCAGCTGAATATGAATGTTAGCCTTTAGTATTAAGGGCACTCCATTAGTTTATGCTCAGGGTATGTCAAGTGTGTCAATATGATGCACAGTGCAGCTTTATTTTAGCACTCCTGCCTGAAAGAGCCCTGTGCTATTAGTCGCAAGGAGGCTTGGGCAGAACTGGGAGGTTTGAACTGCAGCTACAGGCAGGTCCGAGGGCTGCACGTGTGCTTGCGCGTAAGGAATGGGTGCAGGAGCAGGGCTACCGAGTTGGCATTTCCAGCAAATTACAAAGTAAAAATGGCACGAGCAATTTAAATATTGTTTATAATTGACCTTCATGCCTGTTTTTAATATTCAATCTGCTGAACGTTTAAAAAAAAAAGGCAATTAAAAGACCCATATAATGTTAAAACCCTTGATAAATGTAATAAACACATGACATATTCAAAAGAGAGAATCTATGTCCCATTAGGAGAGAAAAAGAAAGATGAGAGCAACATATGGCAGTATAATTAGCATGATTAGGGAAGCACATCAACAGAATTTATGCTGCAGGGAAAATGTAATAAGAAACCAACACACTTTCCTCACTGCCTTGAAAACTGCAAATATCGTGCTCTGAAAAGGAGAAGACGTAGAAAGGGTCTCTGGCATTTAAAGCTGTAACTTGTGTTCTTCTGTCTTTATTAAAGAGGCACACGGCCATCTGCAAACCATTTATTTTTTGCAGCGTTCACATTGTCCCGTTGCTTTGATTAATCAGCAGCAATATTACACCTCAGCTGCTTTTCAGCAAGATGCTATTTTGGAAACCTAATTAATACTCCTTCCGCAGTGAGCGTGAGGTGTTCGTTAGTGCCAGATACTGAGTCCTTATTTGTTTCTCATTAAGTGGAGAGCATTGCTGCTCAATGCCAACGTTTTCCTTTTGCATTTTGGAATAACGTTTCGGCGCCCTCCCCTCCCCTAGGTGCGGAGCAGTTGGGCTGCCCTGCGCCGGTGACACCTGTCCCGGTTATTGCAGTGCCCGCGGGCCCGGCGCAGGCGCCAGCGCGGGGGGCTGCGCCCACAGACTGTGGCAGCGCAGCGAGCGCTCCCGCCAGGTGCGGAGCAGTTGGGCCGCCCTGAAAAGCCACATTCAGAAACTCGGCAGCGCAACTGATTTCCAGCTTACCACTAAGGGTCAGTATCTACTAAGCAAATGAGACATTATAAACGTGAAACATAATGCGCTTGATTTGACAGTGGTGCTGTGAAAGGTGCGGGAGGGTAAGAACAACCCTCTCCCCAGACCCTGGAAACCTACAGCAGGAACAGCCCTGCCATTAACACTGAGCGTGTATAAACTCAGTCAGACAACTTGGCTGTGTGCAGAGACTGAGGCGTCACCCGAAGCCTGGGAAAGGGTACCCAGATTTCTTGCTGGAGATTTGCCTGACGTGCCGGACATGACCCCCTGCAGGGGAAAGGCGCAAGCACAGCGAGGCGTAAGAGGCACTGGGTGCTTATTTTGTTGCCGAGCATGATGCCCTACAGGAAGAGGTCAAATTAACTGCATGTGTGGGGAACCAAGACACCCCAGAAACCCTCCTTGCAGCTCAAGGAAAGGGAAGAGCTGTTGCAGAAGAAGAAAGGAAGAGCTCCTCTAAATACAGCGGGGTTCGAGTCCAGCCCTACCAGCACCAGGCCCGCCCTGCCGCGCCGCCTTGGGCACCTCGGGAATAGGAAGCCCTATCAAAAGCGCATCTTTCAGGCGGAGGAGAAGTGATGAAGCAAGAAATTCAACAAGTGGTAGCAGGATGACACAAGGTTTCCTGCTATACACCATGATTTCCCAGAAGAAAGGTTACTGCTGGCCAAAAGCTGTGGCCAAAATTCCTCTGACTTGAGTGGAAATGATGCTTTTGGAAGGCTGTTTTAATCTTGGCCCTTACTTCAACTCTATTTAAGCATTATCTGTTTTTGCACCTGGAGAATAACCAAGTCATATCATGACTTGGTTATGATATCAACAGGAGAGTTGGTTTCCAAGCACTCTATTTGCACAAGATCTCGGTAAATTTCTCTAAAGGGAAGAGCTTATCATGAAATGACAGGTGTCACATCAGAAAATAGAAAGGCTGCAAAAATGTAGCAAAAATAATAATAACATTAAACTACTTCACATTCACACGTTAAGGGGATACTGTAAAGAGACAGAGATCATTCCAAAGAGGCAGTGCTCTTGAGTCTTGTGTGGGAGCTCATTCTGCAAGAAACATTTCTTGCAGCACGTGCAGAAAGCAAGGAAAACAGCAGACGTATAGCACAGGAAGGCAGTAGAGTTAAGAACGTCTGAGAAAAAAAAAAAAAATCCAAAATCAGAGCCACCATTAAAAAAAGGAACTGTTGATTACTCACCTGCCTTTTCCTTGTTTTCTTTTTCCACCTTCAAAATGTCATGAGCCTGTTCATGGAAAAAGGACTAATTCAGTCCATCTTTGAAGATCTGCTCTAAACCTATGGGAAAATCCCTAGCAAGAAGCAGACTTTTTATTTGAGAAAGCAGCCCTAAGCTGAAGGAGCTGTTTCCCCTGGACGTTCCTCTGCACAAAACCACTGCGCCGCATACAGCACATGTCTAAATGAACATCGTATTTATTTCATAGCCTTTACGTTGGTTTTATTTACAGGAGGTCGTAGCATACAGCTCACGCTCGGCAGTTAAGCTCTGGCAGTACCGCTGTCAGGTCACTAACACGTTTGCAAGTTACACTTTTAGGTCATACAAAATGGAAGAAAAAACGACTTTAAAATAACTGTTTTATCTCCGGGGCGAGGGAATCACAGGACAGGTTTGCAGAGGGCTGTAAAACCCGGCGAAGGCGCCGTGTGGCCGCGTGGCGCCGCTCAGTGGCCCCAGTCCTCCTCTCTTTCGCTGACGCCCTCGTCCTCCTCCGGGAAGGCAGAATCGTTCTGGCTTTTCAGGTGCTTAATCCCTGCAGGGAGAAAACTCAGAGTTAGGTTTTGTCTTTTCAGCCTAGGATTTTCCCTGTCTCAAATTCAGTGCAAGCAAAGAGGCGGCAGCAGCCAGGCCCAGCCTCATGCTCAGAGCGGTGTCCAAGCTCTCCACGAGGAGGCAAGGCCAAACGACAAAGGACAAGGAGGAAAGAGACCGAAGAGCGGGAATTATTGTTGCCAGAAGATCTAAACCAGTAAACACACAACACTGCCTTCCTTTGGGGCGCCTGGGTTTTGGCAGTCCTAAGCTCTAGCCAAAGATGCCGCTTCTATGAAAATGCCACCCTGAAATCAATTTCTGCTATTACTGTCATGACACCCCCCAGTGCAAGTGTGCCTTGTGATACTCAACCCATTTCAGCTCATTTTTGCTTTACGCAGAGTATTTAAAATTTCTTGTTTCCAATTAAGTATCTACAGTAAGTAAAGAAATACTTTGGCTGCTCAGCTACTACCCGGTGGGATTATTTAGCAGCCCCTATTAGTAAGGCAAACATTTTTAATGCAATTTTACCTAACTGGAGGTTAATGGGTATTCATTTCAAAATGAAATTATGTTTGTAGTGCAAGTTCATCTCCTGTGGTCTCGCGCTGGTCCTATAGGGCCGTGTTTTATGCATTTACAATACCTGTCTAACATATATTATGTAGCAGTTCAGACAGGAATCATTAGGAATCAGAATACATTATTTTCTAGGGTTGACTTTAGAATATGAGACAGGAGTAACCAGGGACAGAAATAAGGGTACAGCATATACAATAAGTATGAAGACGTTTCATAAAATAATGTTTTTGGTGAGTAAGGACTTTTGGTTTATGTGGCCAATTGCAATTTTCAATGTGACAATTGTAGTAAACTGAGAGCAATGTCATCAGTGTGTATCACCCATTAATTCCTACACAGCAGGCAACTATCAGTCTTATTTAATGATTTTTCACAAACTCTGCCTTACAGCCTGCCTTCCCCTCTGCCGGTAATTTACTATTGGAGTGTCACTTCTTAGAAGTGAAGATTCAGAGGATCTCCTGCACAGACCTGTAGATGCACGGGACTCATAACATCATTATTTATAAACCTCAAAATGTCACACTTTAGTTTGCCAGAACTAACCAGCTCTGTATCAGTGGTATTTCAACCAGACAATAAAAGGCACAACTAGAGTTGACAGCAGGAAACAGCCCTATTGCCTAGACTCAACTAGACAATAAAATAAGTCAGCATGGATTGGTCTACAGGTAAAGAAGCTCCTGGCAATAAGATAGGACCACAGAAAAGAAAGACGGCTTTTCTCAAGCTGTTCTGTGCATGAGTAATAAAAAAATAATGCAGTAAATCATAGCAGTCACACTCCTAGGTTACAAAGCCTATCTAGTCCCACAGTACTGCAGTAAACTGCAGTAGCTGCCCTGAAAGGTCACAATACCTTCAAGCTAATACCTTGGCACGTTGGTACCAATACCGGTAGTGCACTGGCACATTTATCCACAGTCCTCAGAGCTAAGCCAGTCTAAGAGACGAGGACATTGCACTGGCTCCAAGCGTCGCCCCAGCAGGGCTGGTTAAGCTGCTTTGGTCGATATGAAAACAGTGACAAGCCAGGAACAAGGTAGAGCTCTGCCTATAGGAAGAGCTTTTCTAAGCAGCTGCAGCAGGTGTCACGGAGCTGGCACTCTTCATATGCATCATCTTCGTTTAGGAATATCACCTAAGGCTTTTTTGTAGTTGTAGGCTGGCGAGAGCTTGGGCGAAGACGTTATTACTTGGGTTACCCAAACCATTTCTGTTAGTGCTGACACAGAGGGGTGTTAATTAAGTAGAAGGGGAAATGTATTTTTTAACTTTGCAGGCTGCATGCACACTGCACCGCTTTCCTAAAACAGGAGCGCTCAGCACACTACCTGGGCTCTGCCACTGTCCTTCAGTGCAGCAGTACATGAACCCTGAGCAGCAAATACAGCTCCTGAGGTCTTACTTGTTAAAAAAAAGAAGAAAACCACACAAACAAACAAAAAAGAATGACCATCTTGCTCCTTTCTTCCACTCAAAAGCTGGGCCTGTCCTAACACCACCTTTTCAGTTCTTGTTCCCTTTTTGATCTCCTTTTTTGACTCCTAACACCAGGAGGAGGAGAGCTGTGTTTTTCTCAGAAGGCTCATGTTTCACCGCAGGTAATTTAATCCAATTAATGCTGATGAAGAAACCCTTAATGCCAAGCCATATTCAGCAGCCATGCACTAATACACTTTGAACTGGTAATGCCTTTTAGATGAAGTCACTGCCTCAAAGCATATTTCTAGATTACTTATAAATTATAAGTTCAAATGGGACAGTTTTGCAGTCACATAATAAAATTTATGCTGTTTAATCAACAGCTTTTTTCAACCCATCTGACAAAAGCACCAGATTAGAAGGCTAAGCAGTGTCACAAGATATGAAATAACCAAATGTTCCTGAATTAAATCTCTCTTGAAATTAAAAAAAAAAAATCTGTGATGGATTAAAGTAATTAAGTCAGTTCCCCACCTTATTTAACACTCTTTCCTTCTCCCTGCTTCGTTGCCCAAGGAATGACGCTGACATTTACCAAACTCTGGTGAGGAGTCTGCTTGGTAATTTGAATTCCCTGAAGTTTGCAGGGTTATTTAGTCTTATGATTTGGAACCGAGCCTCTCTCTATCAAAGAAACATTTCCATTTTTTCAAAACCTGCGGAAGCCCAAGCTGAGCTTTGGCTTCTCATTCTGCTAGGGAAAAAAAATAGCTGTTCAAAATCACTGAAATCTATTGAAAGCCATTTCAAATCCATATACATCACATTCATTTTCTTTCTATATGAATTCAACATTTTGACATATGAAATGTGTCCATTGTCCTGTGTTTTATATATTAAGCTTGTTCATTGTCAGGTGCAGGCAAAGTGTGCTGCTATATTTGTTTAAACATTAGACACGTCTTGTCTTCTCGCTGCCCCATTTGCTGAGGATTTCACATACGAAGTTGTCATTATTGCACATGGAAATTCAGCACTTAGTCCCATACATTCTCTGGTAAAACACACGCTGGATTCTTTGATTCCGTGATGAAAATTTCTCTGAGCAAACAATTGATTTTTTTTGTCCCTATTGTATAAAATTTTTGTCTTAACTAACTGAAATATAGAAAAGGATGCATTCCAGGTAAAGGTAGGACAGTAAATCAAAAAGGAAAGTGCTTATTTGCAAAATGCCTATTCTGAGACTTCTGTTGTTCCTCCTTCACATAAATGACCTGGCATCTCTCTCCATGAGCTATATAATCAGTTCCTGAAACTTTCAATCCATTTTTACTTAAGTGCACCCTTTAGACACCCTTCCTTGCAGAAAAGTCAGAATCAGTACGTGAGAAGGTATTAGTATCTCCTAAAATCACAATCGCTCGTTGTGTCCCCAGCTGCTGCTCCTTCTGCTTTCCAGCTCGCTGAAGGTGATGCTCACTGAAGGTGATGCTCACCGTCACCACCTGGCTTCATCATTTCTCCTGACTGCATCCTCCGCTTCCTTTGAGCAGGTTTCCCTTGGGCTCCGACTGAAAGCATTCTGGCTGCAGTGCCAAATGCTCCATCTCCAGCCCCACCTCCGCCTTTGGCACTCCTTTGTCCTGGTTCGTACGCTGCGGCGCTGACCCTTTTCCCTTGTGCCCCTCTCCCTCTCTCCCGCTGCTCGCTGTGAGGGTGACTGATGCAAATAATAAGAAATGATAAGGACCTTTAAAAAGCCTCTCAAGGAAAGACTCAGCTCTTTCTATCCAAATTAGAGCTTGCAGAGGCCTAATCTGTTATCCCACCATCGTCAAACTCAAGCCCTGGATCTCTCCTCCTGTCTGAGATCCTTTCCTTGATCACTCACCATCGGTAATACCATCACGCTTTCTGTCCTTCAGGCCTGCACACTTCCCATTCTCCTGCAGATGCTACATTCCATTTTCATCTAAATCTTGCGCATTTTTATTACTTAATGCTTCCAATACAGTCTTTAGAATTTTTCCAGCAAAATAGTCACGCAGACTCTCCTCATTCTGGGCCTCCATTGCTGCTGTGTTTTTGTCTCTGGACATTATGAACACTACCCTGCTCCTGCGTTCACAAACCTGTAGCTAAGATCATCCAAATAAATTTCCGTGGCTATTTCCTAGGTCACCGCTGAGCAAGCTGCTCCTCCGTCCTTTGCTTCCCTCCCAAACATTTCAGGCTAATGGCGTTTATCTTTGCTTTCAAGGCAAACTACATCTCTGTCCATATGATCATCACCGCCTGCTGTCACCTCGAATGAGGGCTCAGCATGGTTTTGGTGCTGCCTTTCCTGGGCTTTTAAGAGAACGTTTTCATCCTTTCTCCCACATTGCACTGAATGCATCCATGGTCTCTTCAATATCCTGCCCACACCTCTGTGTTACGGGACTTAGAGAAGTGCAGCCCCTGGGCCCCAGCTGCCGCCCTGCGGCCCAGGTGCCCGGGCTCGCGCAGGGGCAGCCCCGGCACCCTCGTCCC
This sequence comes from Crypturellus undulatus, assembly GCA_013389825.1. NCBI lineage: Eukaryota > Metazoa > Chordata > Aves > Tinamiformes > Tinamidae > Crypturellus > Crypturellus undulatus. The sequence goes on along the minus strand of VWPW01027354.1, from coordinate 173,403 downwards.
TCCGCGTGTCCCACGGGAGCCGCTCGCTGAGAGCGGTCCCAAGGGCAGTAGAGTCATCTGTGAGACGACAGCACAAAAACAGACCCAGACCTCCACAAGCAGCATGTGTGCAAGTCAGGAGGCAGCTAAAATGGGAAGGGGGAAATAAAAGGAGATGGACATAGAAAATTCTGCTTTATGTATGTGAACAGTTTGCTCCACACAGTGCCTGGCAGCTCCCCAGAAAGTTAAGCTCTTCTTTGTCTAGGAAGTCTGAAAAGCACTGCTCTGAGGAACCAGCTCTAAACCACACGTGTGCCTCTGAACTCCCATTTGCCAAGTTTTCATGGCAAAGTAAAACTAACCGCTCTGAGCTTCACAAGCAACATGCAAAAGTGCATCCTCAGCCCTGTGAAGCAAGGAGCCAGATGAGCATAGCCAGGTTACCTACAGATCTTACCATTTCACGGGCTGCGGCCCCTACTCCAGATGTCAGTGAGACTTTCTCTGAGTTTTCAAGGAAGAAGGATCAGGTTTTGTAAGTGATTGCAACTTCCGGGTATAATGAAAAAAAGTATTTTCAAATAACTACTGTTCCCCTACAATGAGTCTTTGTAAAATACTATAAATTAATGTTGCATTGGAATTTAAAGTTACAAGTATGAGATAAACAGATCGACTCATAAGATTTGCATACAAGGTCTTGTCAAACTCCTGTTTCCTTTGCCCAAGGAGATACAAAGCCAAGGGGGCATCACTCAGTGCTTTAGAGCTAATTGACTCTTCAAAGATTAGCACATACTTTACGTCTTAGAGAGGATTTGAAGCACCAATGTGGCAGTTAAAATAATGCTGAGCTTTTAGTGAGCTATAAACCAGCAAAATTGTGTCCTTGTTATCAATATCAAAGCTGAGGCTGAAGAGCAAATCTCTCAGGTGTCGCATATGACCGAGATAATATTCCATCGTGCAGCTTTCTGTAGCATGTTGCTCTTTCAGAAGAGGAGCTAAAGCAGAACAAATGATCTGAACTACTGGCAAATCTGCCATGCTTATGCAGGTCATAGCTGGGGTAAGCTAAATCATCGGCCAGTCCAGCAGGTCACTATAACCTCATAAATGGTTGGGAAGGATCATCCAGACACCAAGCAATAATGATTGACTAATTTCTAAATAATTTTCTAAAAACAAGGACTGACTATTTTCTAAATGGTCAATGGTTGGCTTCTCTTAGCTAAGTCTTCTCTTGGCTCCAGATATACAACACTCAGTCCTCACAGTAGACCTTTTAAATGACAATTTTTAAGACTTAGGCTTCTTTCTCTGTGGTCAAAAGACCCAGTGTTCATAATGAATACTGTATGACAGCAGCAAAATTCATGTTACAAAGGTTTGGCTGCTTTCCATTTTGTGCTCTCACACAGCTCTTTCCATTCTGTTCTTCCCTCCTTATACTCAAAAGTTGCTTAAATCAGCACTAGCGCCGTATGAGTAGCACGAAGGATCCACGTCAACACAAAATGCTTTTGTTACTCCTTGGCAGATCGCACAGGGAGAGACTGGAGACAGAGGTCGGTGTAGCGGGTAGCAAAGGGAAAGCATCTCTCGCTCGGCCGTGTCCAGAGGAGCAAGCAGCACAGCTTGCAGCGCTCTGGGCAACCTCTGCTCATGTGCAAACATCTCCTTTTGCTGATTCCCTGATTCCCTTTCTAGCCTTCAGATCGCCAAAGTCAGCCAAAGTCAGCCAGCCTTAGAACTTCCAGTGAAAAGCAGAAGCCCTCGCAGCCAGCGGGAGTTTCAGCTTGCAACCGTCTGGGCTTGACTTGTCCTTTGAGAGCCAGGAGGTATTTCTCAGCTGAGGTTGTGGAGGAGGGTGCTTGGTCAAATACCTCAACAGCAACTCCATGTGCAATGCACGCAGAGATGACCTGAGCATCAGCAGTGAAGTCTGACGCCGCTGCAAGGCTCTGCATTTGCACCGCTGCGGTGTGCTGCTGTGGCTGGGAAAGCTCAAGCCTGCGACTATGAGAGTTTTCAGCTCACCTTTTTCTTCTCAATTTTTTCTAATTCAGAGATAGGCTGAGAAGTGAGCGTGCTTAAATAAAGCCAGCGCAGGCAGATTTTCAGTCTCTGGGTAAGCTTATTAGATAGTCAGAAACACTCTCTAGAAGCCAGATATTTTGGAGGCAGGTTGTACTGGGTGGTGTGCTTATCCTCTGGAATTGCTGAAAACTCCCTTTTAACAGTAGCACATTTCACAACCATTTAAGTGTCTCTCACAATGCATTAAAAACACAGTATTGGCAGTGTCACTCCCTTACGTCAAAGGATTAAAGTAATTCCATCAAAGAAAGGACTACATATTCAAACCTGGGTCAGCTGCTCTGTATAACAGAAGCCAAAAAAATTGACTGCTGTACCAAAATACATAGAACTCACTGTCCTGAGAGGCTTATGAGAAACATTTTCTGAGTGTGACTTCTTTAACTTCTTTATTAAAGCACCACACATTTTCTCAAGTGATTTCTGTCACCCTGGTAAGTCACCACTTGGTCCTGGAGACTACTTGGAGACTGTAGCTTGGCCACATTTAGACAAACTGTTGTGAAAAAAAACAAAAGCAGGAAGAAATGTTCATAAGATCAAATAGTCTCAGACCAAACTAATATCCTCCGAAATGTCCTGAGAATGGTGGCAACCAAGAGCAGTCTCTATTTTCATTTTGCTCTGCCAGTCCCTAACAGGAAGCCTCAGCTCTGCTCTCCTGGCCATATTCTTGTCTTTACCTTTTCTCACGTAGACTCGAAAAGCAACTTTCCTAGAAACTGCGCTGGAGCTACACGAACCCGGCTGCAAAGGAGAGGAGGAAGCTTGCTAAATGAATTTACTTAAGCAATTAACTTGCAGGCAGAATGCAGTATGAAAGGAGCTGAACTCTGGGCATCTCAGCTGTCTGGTTGTTGGGCTGCAGCCTACAGGCAGTTGGTAATTATGGTTGTCATGATATTAAAAACTACACTATGACATTATCAGCACAGGGTTTCTACTATAGATTTTTTGAGCCATATGTTTTAATTTCAGATTTCAGATTAATTTCAGTCTAGAATTTAAAAAAAATCCCAAAATGTCCCATGTTTGTCTGATTTTTTTTTCCAGATAAAGGTCACGCTTCCATTCAAATGTTTTCTATTTTTGCTATTGCTTTTGTGCACATTATTTCTTCCCATGGCCACAGTCAGAGACATCACCAGATTTGTTAGTGGCTGGTCTAAATCTTCTGTTGAACACTCAATGGGGCCTCTGATTTTCTGAGAGCAGCTGAAGTCATTCCAGCGAATGGTACTTTTTAAATGAAGATAGGAGCACAATCTTTGCTGGCCGGCCAAAAATCCAACACTGTGTTTCTCTTCCATATTTCCATGTGCTGCCTGGCTTTCACTTTTAATTAATCCAGTCTGTTTGGTTTCTGCCAGAAGCCTATAAGCTTCTCTGTTAATTTGCAGATGTATCCCCTACTGAGTTACAATTATAATCATCATTGTGATCCTTCTTGCGATGACAAAGGAGATGGGATTTTGGCATCAGCATAGCTTGACATCAGTAATTTCATAAAAGTTGGAAGGAGCTCTTCTTTTCTTTCTTTTTATATTATAAACACCTTCAAAATTACAAGAACATTGTGATGATTAAACAAGTGACTGGTAGGTCAGTGTTTACATTAAATTATCCCCATCACAGTTGCTTTATGGATGGTATATGCAGTAGGCAATTACTGTGGGCCGTATAGTGGGCAATTGCCACTTTCTTTACATTACAGATCACTCGAGACAGCTGAGATCTGTTGTAGAGGACTAAGGCTGAGTATTTCCCCTCTTCCCTCTGTAGCTGGCATTTTACATTAACCAAAGCAAATCTAATGAGCTGAGTTACCAACCTGCTTAGCTCCCTGGGAGCACCAGGGCATCTCTGCAAGACCAGAGTCAGTCCCTTCTGGTTTTATCAACATCCTGTGGTGCCAGAGAGCGTTTTCTCCTGTTCGGAAGCACAGAGGTTGGAAAGGACCAAGAGGCGACCCATGAGGATCCCTCACAAGACCCACAACGTGCTAATCTGTTGAGAAGGAAGGCAGGCTCCCAACCTGCAAAATGAGGTGTCTCTTTCCTGCATATTGCTGAATTGCAAACAGGTCTGTCCCAAACTGTTCAAGCAGGGCTCTCTTTTTTCTGAAAATATGGAAATTCAGCAAAAGCAAAGTCCTAGTGCGGGTTGCAGAGCAGTGCTGGGTCAATGTGCGCTGATCTTTTGGGAGAGGAGGAAGCAGAGCACTGTAAGATTGAGAGCTGTGTGCTGACTCCTTCAGCAATATCTTCATTTTGGAACTTTTTTTTCTCCCACTTGAGTCATTAAACTTATCCATCAGCTGAAAACCTACCAAATTATTATACTTAAGGTTCCTTTGGATTGCTGGCAAATTAAAAAAAAATCAGTTATTCAACATCAAATGCAGTCACCACAAACTATTTGCATTACAGTAGCTGCAACTGGTCTCACTTTGCCGTTGCCATGGGCAGCAAAACATTGGGGGCAAAATCTTTAGCGGCTCTTTATTGTGTGAGCGACTGGAGCTTGCGGGAGACCTACATCTTCTGGCTTGCCTAAGGCATCAAAATACCCCAGAGCCAACATTCAGCCCGAGCAGAATGTAATTACAGCCCGAGCTGGCACTCACAGTAATAGTCAGAGGCTCAAAACAAGTACTGCTCTCCATTTTTCTGGAAAGAGTAAACAGGAATCTAGGACAAAGAATATCAGTTTCCTTCTCAGAAAATATAGTCAAAGTACAGGAGAAGTAGACGAAGCTCTCAAGGTTTAGCCACACTCAGATAGTAGCACCTGTAAAAACGGGTTTTAACATTATTCTTGCTTCTCCTCTTGCCAAGAACGAGCGTGAGGAAAAAGGCTGTAACTGTGCCAGGATTTGGGAAAATCCAAAAGCTGAAATTTGATTATAATCTGATATATTTTAGTTGTGAATTATGAAACGTGGGCAGGTTTCAGTATTTTCCCCCTCCTTTCTTTTCTCTTTCCCAGAATTTTCAGCGGGTTTTGTTAGGAAAAATTAATTAATTAAATAAATAGATAGTTAGAAGCATGCAGTAATTCACCAGAAATAGTGGTAAGAAAAATACATCTAAAGTATCGCCAGGGGGAGCTTTAATGCCAAAAATTCCACTGACATTTATTTATTCAGCTTTACTAGCTATTGTGAGGAGGCTGAGAAGATTGCTGAGTTTACATAATTTCTGTTCATCGTAGAAAGCATAAAAAATGTTACCTGGCTTTGGACAGGAAGAGCAGACTTTGGGGTAATACGTTACTCTGGGACAGGCAACCGCTTGCTCTGCAGAACCCATTTCATTCAGGCCCTCTCCTAGAGCGGGATTTTTTAGGGCTAAGGCATTTTCATTGCCTCCAGCTCACCCCCTTTCAACCACCCTCATCCTCTCAACCACAAGGTCTCAGACTGGACTTGGCTCCAGCTGCAGCTGAGCAGGAGCACTTGGGCTCCCTACACCTTACCACCTAGATTTGGTGGAGGCAAATCTGTCACTTGGGAAGCCACGGCTGCAGCCCACAAACCAGCGCCGTGTCCCATGGCCCACCAAGCATGTGTACATGTATCCATCTTGCTGCAGGCCCAACACACAGTGAAGGTGTTTTAGGCTGAGATGACATATAACATATATTTTAATTTTTTTTCCTGCTTCTGATCGCTCAGAGCCTGCTGATGATCTTCACTGGTTATAAAAGCCACATGGAATAACATTGGTTTATGAGTTGGAAGAAAGCTGAAAAAAAAAGCTGAGAAATACTTTAACCAATTCAAGAAAACTTAGCAGCTAAATTAGATCATTTTTTTTTTTAAACAGCTTCCTTCTGGCCCATGCATCTCACAGAAAAACGCATCCCTTTTCAGATCCATATGCTCTCTGCAGTATTTCCTGTGTTTTTCTGGTCACATTCACACGCATAAGTGCATGCGAGTTTCCAGCCCTAGCGCTGGTCCTGGAAGGATGTGGTTGAAATCCTCAGCCTGCTCATGTGCTTGTCTCTGTGCCAAGGCTCTGGTGGATGGTTTTGGGAACTCTGTGTTCCTGCTAAACTGGGCAGTGTTGCATCCCAAGGGGTGAAAGACGGGAGAAATTAGGAAGGGGAGGAGAGCCACACGGACTACTTTAGGAAGCTTTTGCTCTTCAATAAATTCAGAGTAATAGCCACACACTTGCAAAGAAGCAAAGCTCTAGTCACACAAGCGGATAGCACCCCCGCCACAGGAAACCCAGCACACACGGTCCCCACGCGCGAGCTGCCCCGCGGCCTTATCTCGGTGCGGCGCAAGGAACGAGAACCGCGTCGCACAGAGACAGAGACGTCACGAAGCCACCACGCCGCGTGGGCACTTACTGGGGTCAGAGTGAAACCAGACAGTAGAAGACAAAACAAGGCACCTTGACCTGCTATTCCTGGGGGAAGAGCCCGCAGCAGGAGCCGCTCTCCAGGATCCTGCTCGGGCCTGCAGGGGAGCTGTGCCTTCTCGCGTGCTCTTGTGGCCAAACAACACGTCTTAAAAACTTCTCCAGAATCACTGCGGTTTTCAAAACATTTATACTGTACAAAATCCAGTATCATTGAGCTTTCCTGCCATTTTTTTTTTGTGCTGTTTAATGACAGCTTTATTTCTAGGGGAGGAGATTTTTATAAATGAAATCAAGCTACTTAGAGAGAAGCCGTGTGCAGACACGGACGAACTGTGGGAATGTGCCATTAGAAACAGCACGGAGAAGGATTTTCTTTTAGGAGGCTAACTAAATGAGGTGTGAGCTCTAGTGCCATAAAGAATCCTACTTAGCTGTGCTTCTATACTTGTCTTGTACCTGCACCCTTGTACCCAAGGTTTCCTTATCTCCATATGCTCCCCGCCTCCGTGCAACGTCCCACCTTGTGTCCAGCTTTGGAGAAGCCAAGGAGAAGTCACCCGCTGTTCGGGATGCTAATGGGAGCAGGCAGAGCGCGCAGCCCCTCTCGTCCAGGCCCATCTTTGGTCCTGCAGCTTGGGAACAATCCCAGGATTTTAAAAGAAGAACAAAGGGGCAAGTATTTATTGTAGCGGGGCTCGCCGGAGCCGCTCTCTGTCACGTGAGCTGCCTGTTAACCTTCAACCCAGAGCGCACGGCTGCGGCCAGGAAATAAAATGCAATTCCCTGCCAAGCAGCCGGCTTCGCAAGAATGCTGCTCTTCTTATACAGAAATATTATCTTTTCTTCAAAAGCTATTTCAATTCAGAGCACAGCATTGCCAAAATCTTTGGAATTTCACTATAAATATATCTTCTGACATAAAGTAACCAGAACAACACATGTTGCCCTTCCTGGGCTTTCTACTTTGTATTTTAAAATAAGAACAAAGTCTCCCACACTCTCTTTCTATAATATTTTAGGCTGTTATCTCTGAAGAGAGTGACTTTTTAATGTTGTCTGTTACTACTTAGAGGTGATTAATGATGTTTACATTGTTTTAAATTAAGTATTACTGTGCTCAATAGTATTACTTTCAAGTCATAAGTGTTGTTCCACAGACGAACATTGCAAGATTATCCCTCCATCGTAAAAGTAAAGTTATACCCTCAAAAGAGGCCAATTTAACGATCATTGCTTGAAAAATAGAGCTATCAGATATGTGGATTTTATGCTGAACTGCATGAAGTCAGTGGAAATATTCCCCCGGCCTCCAGGATATATGGAAACCACACACGGAGCGCGCGGGACGGGTGTTAACCCTCGCGCCATCCCTCTCCGTGCGGGCCAGGTGACAGCGGCGCACAGCAAGTTGTAACACCAACATCCCGGGTTTGCCGCGCAGCAGATGTCAAACTTAATCTCCGCCGAACACCTCGGCCTCTCCAAAGGTAACGTATTTACAGCAGCCAAGGCTGGAGCCGTCTGGAAACGGGAGCCGCCAGCTGCGTGGAATGGACCGGGTTGGAAGTGCCAGCACCAGCAGTGACAGGAGCGGAGCGGCGGCCGCCAAGAGCTGGCGGCGACTGCAGCCCTGCGCATCCCGCTCACCAAGGCAGCGAGCACTAATTAATTTAGCTCAAATTATTTTTTTCATTGTATCTACTGTCATCGTATTCCCATACAAGTCTGGGAAAAGAGAAACTCAGGAAGAGAGACTCAGGAAGAGAGAAGCAGCCCTGAAAAGGAGCTTCTTGAAAATGGAAAGTATCCAGGCATATTTTATCTCTTCCTACACTAGTAAATATATGAACTTTGGGAATATAAGCTCTATAACTCATTCCCCTATATCACTGCAACACAGGCAGGAAATTTGCTCAAGCCCTTGCTGTATTGTGGTGTGACTACACTGAGGTGCAACCTGGCCAAGACGCAGGGAAGGGCAGTGCACAAAGGAAACCAAAGCTGCACCAGGACTGGACTAGGCAAAAGAACAAACGAAGTGATAAGTACTGCAATAGCAAAGTTTCCTGCTATCACCCTATCACTGTGGTGTATTGCACCAATGCTAGAAGCTGTTTACAGGATGCTTGTTAGGCTAAGGAGGAAGCACAAAAAAATGATGCTTGTTTCTGTAGTCACTGCTTAAGACCTACAAACTTCACTCCTCTGCTGCTGGAAGTGAGTTTAGCCAGAGATTTTTGTTCCGTGAGGCTTCCCGTGGGGTCTGGAAGCAGCGCTCGCCACGCTGACAGCAATCCTCTGCGTCTCCAGGCTCTTCTGTGTTCCTTGTTAACCTTCAGTCACAAAGTAATGAGATGCATCAGACATCATCAAGCTGGCCTAAGGGGTTACAAATCTGGATCAGGGCCACATACTGTACTAATTGCTTCTAATAAATTACATATTTCAGGAGGGACATCGTGATTTTAATCATTTATTCTGCATGTTGTTTCCTTTGGAGAGAAGAACAAGCAAGCGCTAAACAAGCCCAGCATCTGAGATTCAAGGCAGAAGCTAGAAAGAGCTCATTTAATATCAGCCATCATTGTAAATACTAGAATTATGCATGTATCAAATCCCTAGGTATGAACACTTTGGGAACAGCCAGTGAGCCCTGTTTGCTTTAATGAGGCGAACCAAAATAATGTCTTTGCATGTCTCTCAGATTTATAGCAACTCAAATTTAATCCCATTTCAAATGTTGTAGCTCGGGTCTAGCTGAAATAAAAGTCTTTGTTTCTATGCAAAGAAAAATACATTAGGAGGGGAATTTAGAGGATGTATTCTCCCAAAGGCTTCAGCATGACTATCAGCACTTTCATTGCTTTGAATCTGAGCAGACAGGCAACACAGAGAGGGAAAAGCAGAATGAAATGCACCTTTCACCTCTACGGGGAAAAACTTTAATTATGACTTGATGGCAGCTAATTGCACAGGTGGTTCTGTGAACACAGGAAGCTGCACGAGCTTCCCTTAAAGCCCGCTGAAATTAGCAGGGATCGTTATGCTGAGCTCCATGGCCTCTTGATGGGGAGTGCGAAGGTTTCCTATTCCCCTGACATCCAGCACTCCCTTAGAGCCCTTTGGAATTGCGCTTCCTTCACGATGGGAGACCTTGGGGGGATTTAAATAGCTGCTGGTATTAATAGCAGGAGCTGGTAGGTAAAGTGGAGACTTCGGAGCTCCAGGGAGAAATGCAGGTTTGTGAACAACCCTGTTTCCCGTATACCCCCAAAAAATAAATAAATAAATAAAAGAGGTTATCTAGGTAATAGGAATCCAGTTGTGACACAGAGTGTGGCTTGAGGGTGGGGAGCTGCACTGGTAGTTCTGAGATTCAAAAATGCTCTTTGAATTTTGGAGTGGCAACGAGGTGCTGAGGCAGCACCATCACCTGGGCATGGTCCTGGGCAGCACCATGGAGCAGGAGTGTGAGGATGTCTTTAAGGGTGCTGTTTATGGATGGGTGGGCATACTTGCTAAAACACCTCCCCTTCTACTTGGATGCATTGGGGAAGGACCCAACGATTCCTCTTCATTTTTTTCCTACCAAAATAGAAGCCAACAGGAGGGAGAGGCCTCAAGCAATAAGAAATGACTGGAAAAGATTGTGCCAGGTAAAACTGGTGATCCATCTAACTGAGAAACCTTCCTCGGGTGGTCTTTATAGTATTCTTCGTAGAGAAGGACAAAAAAACCCTCTGTACATGGTGAAGGAGAGCTTAAAATGGAAGGAGAAGATGGTGGGGGTTCAAGCTTAGAGCCTAAGTGCATTAGCAGTTAGAGAAGGACAAGGATTTGCAATTCAGAGAAAGCCCAAGAGTAAGACAAGAGGGAAAGGAAACAGTCAAGAGAGGCAGAGCTGATGAAATCATAGAACAAAAGAAAATTAATGGATTTTCAAGCACCTGGGATAAACTTTTCCTTGATGTAAACCAATGTTAGCGTATTAAAGGCAAAGGGATATTTAGGCTTAAAGTATTTGAAAGTTTAGCCTATTATATTTGAGTAGGCCTGAATTACAGAAAGCAATTTTAGCCTTCCTAACTTTCAGTACTTTTCTTGTTATAATAACTAGTCAGAGATAAGAGGTATTAAAATACTGAAAGACAATGTGATGAGAGGTTAACCATAAAATCCTGCAAATATTATGGATTGATTTAATGCCAAATTACTACAATAGCAGCACAGAATAAGCAAACATTAGTGCAGCAGTCTTAGCAAAAGAAATATTAAGGAAAAAAAAAAGACTCTTTGACATCCATTAGGCATGGTAATATAACACTAGGAAGAACAGTGTGCTGCACTGTTATCTGGTTTGCTGTGTGATTCGCTCTGCAGATTACCACTTAGATCAATAGCTCTCACATTGATTTTTCCAGCTTGCTGTATTCCAGTAAAAAGCCCGGAGCACAGCGATGAGTCAGTTCTCTGCGCCCTCCGCAGGGATGCCAGGGCATTTTTACGTCGGAAAATAAACGCAGGAGCTAAAGTACCACAAATATTCGGAGAGGAACCTGCCTGCTGCCCCGTAGCACGGCCCTGGCTTTACAGACACCAGCACCTGGGTGCCCAGCGCCAGGCACTTTACTCACTGCTCGGATTAAACAGCATTTACAAACTACTAAAACACCAAAGCCAAATAACAAATGGAAATGCCTATTGCTCTTTTCTACCAGGAACAATTTTTCGAGGCATGGGGACAAGAATCGAGATTTATTATCTCATCTTCATGTGTAAGAGGATGGATATATTCTAGCCCATCATTAGTTAATAACAGCCCCAGAGGTTGTGGAGGAGCTGTAGAGGATGTGGAGGATGTTCAGCCTCCAAAATCTCCTTTTTTTCTCTGTATTGAGAACTATTTTTCTGAAAATGCTGAAGGAGAAGCTGAGCCTGCAGGAAATTATCATATACAAAACTCTGGAAATATTTTGTAATTAGGAATCCCATTTTTCTGAAAATATTGCTAAATATTGCTATCCTCAACACCTAGAAAATTTCAATTATTTAAATGGAGTTTTTACAAAATTTTACATGAACGCTTTCATAGCACATACTATTTCTGATTGCTATCTACCTCTTTTCTTCTTAGCCTTTTAGTCTAAGCAAAATAAGTTTCATGTTTTAATAACAGTAAAGAGCGAGGAAGGGCAAATTTTCTATTCTAGGCTGTTTTAAAATAGGAAGGATGGTATTTTTGACAGTCACAGTATGGTAAATTTGGAGCAATCCTGCCTGTTTACAGGAAGGGTTATCAGCTTCCAGGTTCCTACCTCTGTATCTAGGAGAACTGCATATTTTAGGGTTTTCAGGGAAATAGGAGGGGCTTTTTGTGCAAGGTTTGTCCTGTTTCCAAGGTATTTCAGGTTAGCCATGTGCTATCTTGGATCACATACTCTTTCCTTCCAGAAAGTCCACTCACCGGGAAGTAAGCTGAAGTAGAAATGAGCTAAACCAGTTGCTTCTCAAACCTCAGCAGGATTTTAATGTCTTTAGCCCTTGAGAGCAAAGACACTGTCTGCTTCCACAGAGCTCCTCACCTACACAGTACTGAATTTATGCTTATACACACAGAGAATAACACACTAGTGAGATTGGTAGGTATAACTGCTCCTCACGCAGAGCTTTTGCCTTTTGCATATTACTATAATTGACTCTAAAAACATGAGTTCTGATACCTAGTAAGCAGCTCTAGCCCATTTTGATAAACAGATAGAAAGTCTTCCAAGGTGCATGAGTGATGTTTTAAGTATTGCTAAGATGAGAATCAGATTACTGAAGTTACAGAATGAGATATATAGGACTGGTTATTACGGTACCTACCGACAGTGTGGGTGTTTTGTGCGACAAACCAGACGTTCTACGTTTTCCCCAGGTAATAAATCATGGTTAGCAGAAGGAATAGACAGTGAGGGTATTCATTATCTGGCTGGACAGTGTTTGGACTGAAGACAACTTCAGTCTGAAGGCAGATAAATCGCTACTGATCCTGCTTGCCTGCAAAAGTGATCAAACCAAACTGCCCAGAGCCATTTAAGACGGGAGGCCTAAATGCAGCCATGCTGATCGCAGCTAAAACTCCTGCTGCTTTTCGGCTCATTGCGAAAAGCACTTAAGCCCTCCGAAGATTTACCGAGATTTCTCATTTCCTCTTGTCTTCGCAAAGAAAGGCTTTGTGCTTCCTACGATCAGACGCTCCGATCGCAGCTTGGCCACCCTCCTCCTCGCAGACGCTCGGAGGGTGAGGCAGGGCGAACAGGAGGGATTTAAGCAAGAAAAGGAAGGTCATATGGGGCAAAACCTGCTAAAACACCCGTTCAGGGAGTTCTGCTCAGAGTTTGATATGAAATTATGTTACCTCACCTTGATAATGGCATCGAAAAATTGCAAAAAAATAGGCTTATTTGTTAATGCCCCTTCTGCAAGGCTGTGGGGCAAACAATCAGGGCAGAGAATGGGCGCTGCCCTGCGCCTTGCTGCCCACGAGCCCGCGCACTGCCCTGCCGTCCCCGCAGTCCCCGGCGCGGCGCAGGGCACGAGCAGGAGGTACCTTTGATGGCGGGCGGCGTGTACACGCTCTGCTTCCTCTGCTTCGGCGAGGCGCTCTGCGGCTGCGGGGAAACGCACAGTGAGAGGGCAGCAGCACGATGCTCGCCCGAGCCCGGCACCGGCGCGCGCCTCGCTGGGCTCTGCCGCCTGTCCCCAGACAACGTGCCCTGCGAAGCCCGGCTACCCTTGCAAACACGTGTCTCATATTCGAGATGCCCAGGAGTGCTTGCAAAAATGTAACCCTAACGCCTTATCCCATCATAAGGGATGGAGTGATGTCATTTATAAATAAAACATTGTCTTCTTTTAAAAGAGAAAGCTATTTATAACTACCGTGTGATAGGTCATTGATCCTTATCCCTTTTTTTGTATTCAGATCCAAATTTGAAGCAATCAATACTGCCTACTGCTATTTAAAGCTCGCCCTGCTTCTCTAAGCAATCAGTGCAGGAGAAGGTGGTCAGGGCAATGCAAGTAGAGATCAGAAAAGCAGGTTAGAAAAGCTGACTTTTAACTACCCTGCAAATGGTAGCAATCTGCTATGTGTGTGGCAAATGGGTGCAAAAGAGCCTGCAATGGCTTCGCAGAGCACCAGTAGGTTTGCAAAGAGCAAACCTTTGCAAAGGTGTGCTCTGTCACTAAGGTGTGGCTTGGAAACGTTGACCCTGAAGGGCTGTGTTACTGAAGATGGCATGGCAATGTAAGTAAAAATATAAACTGGGATGAACGAGTACATTTCAAAGGGGTTTTAACAATAAATGCATTAGATTATATATTTGCACTACATTATGTTTCACTTACTTCTCCTTGTGAGGTGTTTGTTCTCTTCTCATCTTTTTCTAAAAGAGGAAAAGATACGGATAGAGAAAAGTTAGTACAAGAGTGTTTCTCTCAGTGCTAAGTATTGCAACTCTGCCCTGAACTCTGCAGCGCTTCTGGAAATAAGAAATTGCTCTGCTGGTTTACAGCTTTTCTTTCTCTTTTGTACTTCTCAGAAAACCTGAGGCCTTGTTCTTCATAAACCTTTATACCTAACTCCCATTCTGCACTTAATCAATTTGTGTATAAAATGAAATTGTTTTTCAAGTGTTTCATTGATGTAGTTAATGGCCAGAAACTGTTACTCTCCTGATGATGGATTCTCAAATATTCGACAAAGATCATGCAGGATCTTTGATACAAAGTAGTTTGGAGCTCTGAAAAAAAAATTGTTACTAAAAATAGTGACATCATTCCCTCATTATACCAGCACCCTTTCTAAAATTTTCCACTTGCAGATATCCATGTGCAATTTCCACTGAGGTCTGACCAATCTTTAAATGTAGCTTTGAAGGAAAACCTTCACTATACCACTATATCTGTGCGCCTTCAGAGGCATCAAAATGACTAATACTCTTAAAAATGTAGATCAAAACAGACCTGATTAATAAAGCACAGTCCAACAAATACAGAATTAGAGAAGATAATCACAAGGCCTGTTCCTGCCATTGAAATTTGTATGAACTTTGGTAGATGACTCACCGCTTCCTTGACTTCCCTACCTGTAAATAAATATCGCAGTACCTATTATTCTTTGTAAATCACTCTGGGGTATGAAGACATGATGCGTATAAATGCGTAACCATTTATAAACTTGAGAGATATTGACTTCAAAGATTCAATTTTTAAGATTTTTTTTTAGCTCAAGATTCTGGATTTAGTTTGGAGGCTGAAATATGAATAAATCTCAGACTTTCAACAATGTAAAGTTATGTCTCCTTTCCTCCCCAAACCCTAAACATGCCCAGATTCAAAGTATTTTTGGTAAACCCAAGGGAGGCTTGGATAAGGAACAAAAACAGAAAATCAGCAGTTTTGTTAAGTTCCTGTTTTCAGTTCTGAGCAATGCACAACCCTAACATTTTGGGCTTGTGCTTTTAGAGTTTTCAGGAGGACGACACCAAACCTGCCACAAATGTGTCCTTTCCAACCTTTCTTCTCCCCAGCAGCCCTTTCAAGAGAGGCACCCTTGTGTACAGGGATTAGTCTTGTAGAGAGTTGCAATGATCATTCATATCCGTAAGGCAAACAGTGCCAATGAACATCACAGCAACAAGAAAGTTTAAGAATGACTTACACATTCACATAAACAAAACAGTTTTTCAAATTCATTAAAGAGATAAATGACTCTAGAGGATCAAAAGAGACAAGCTTGAGGCAGCAGATAGGAAGAGTTTTGAATGCATATTGCAAAGAAATGAAAGGCAGAGATGGTTAGAGGTGTAGTTTGGTCAATGACACATTGCAATCCCATTGCAATCTTTTTGCTAGAAAAGACTCATTATCTGTGCTATCACGATATACTAGTACTACAATAGGTTATTTCTGGCATCAAATAACTCCGTGTAGAAAACCTCTGAGAAGACAAAACTTATAAAAAGACTAGAGGAAAGAAACAACATTATCTATTAGCTAATGCAAATCAGACATATCCACACGAGGGAAGCCAAACAAGCCGCAGACTTCCCAGCCTTAAATCAAATCCATTGATAACAAGAAGCTCAATTTCTCTACTGAACTCGGAACACAAATGCTCCTTGAGAGAGGTCAGGAAATGATTTGAAACCCAATCACAAGTTCTTGGTTCTCAGAAGAGAATGAACTCCCTGGTTTCTCAGTGTCCTTCAGATCTCATTGACTAACCATTTCAGGATTAGAGCCTTAGGCTTTGGTCTTTATCCAGCGCAAAATCCTCCTCGCTTTCAGGGAAAGCTCCATCCAGCTATACTGCTGAAATATGGAGGGAGAAACACCAAGGGGTTAGCCTCCTGCAAGCTCTCCTGGATGTTTATTAGCAGAGCCACCCACTCTGACATAACACACTGAGCAACTCTAAAGGTATCATCACATAAACCGTCATATATATCGTCAGAAACCATCCAAGCCTAAGGAAGCCAGTCCCTGCTTGACACTGATGATCGATTTTCTGAGAACCTCCATTACGGTTCAAACAGCATAACCGTGCTGGGGGAAGCCTTATGGTCATTTTAGGATAAGATTAAAATTCATCTGCCTCTCTTCTCCCGACGGATAACGTTAATGTACTTGGAGCAGCTACACAGGGCAAGAGGTGACATATTTTAAAGGACTTGGCCTCTGATGTCACCCAGGGGCGCTACAGCGGAGCCATCCTGCAAAAGCTTATCTCATCCAGCTAAGTGCCCTGCTTTCTTTCCCTTTGGCAAGTGCAAATAAGAGCCCTTTCTGTAGGATTTCAGTGAGGCACTGCAGGAAAAGAGCAGAACAGGTCACAGAGGGCAGCTTTTACACAAAAGAAACCCAGTAAGTGGCTAGTATAATTGCTGGAGAAAGCTTTATGTGGAGAGTTTGGAATTTTCCTTGGGAAAACAAGGCTGGAAAGTTTCAGATAAATATCACAGAGGGCTAATAGGGCTCTGGATTTGGTAATTTTTGGTCATAGTGTCTACATTTTCCCTTAAAAATAATGATTGCAATATGCTGTAATTGCTCAGATTATAGACATAATCCATGAGCTGTACTCATATAATATTTACATTAAATAATGACTTAATGGCTTGTTTAATGATTTAATGGCCTGAATCTCAGAGAAATATCTCTGCACAAAACTAAAGGCCACAATGTCACTGTTGGCCTGGAGCCATTTTATAATCCTGGCCTGAGACACTATATAAACAGTGCCACTGGAGAAAGCAAAGCAGATGAAACAGAAGCCAGGAGCCAGCCTGTCACGCGAGGATTGCACTTGCAATGCTGCCAACGTTAACGTCAAGCTACAAAGACACCAGAAGATGCCAATGCTATGAAATAGTCCAACCGGTTTTGTTTTATTCATTTGCATGAAATGCCTCCATGGGGAAACACTACCATGTCAGTGAGCAAAAGTTTGTGTCCTGAAAAATACGAAAGAAATGGGTCAAATACTGGCATCTGATTAATATCGACTGATGGCAATATATGTCTTTGTAGGTCAGAAAAGGAGACTTTAATGTTCCTGTCTCTGTCTCTACCAAAGACAAGTTCTTGACTTATATGACTTACAAATTGACAGGCATAAAATTATTTTCTTTTTTTTTCTGTTATCAAAACCATTCTTTTCTTTCCAGAAAACAAAGTAAGATCAAAATGTGTTTTATGCTCTGCCTTTGGCAAAATCACAGCTATGCTTCACCAGAGGAGCTATCATCCCATATCACTTTACTAAACCACAGAGGTAAGAAATGGAAAAGAAATCCAATGAGACAAGCGTACAAAACGCTCATCTAGGTAATTATTTGACTTTTGCTTGCTGGCTTTTATTTGCCTGTATCTATCTATAAAAGTTGACTATGGGTATAGATGTAATTACATTTAATTACTAAAAAATATCCTGGTAAGCCCTGCCGGCATGGGTACATGCTTGTGAAAATCTTCACGTTGAAAAAACTCCTCATTAAATTGCAGTTTTCCAGCTGCTGTGGTGAACGTAGCTAGAGGGCCTTTTCCCCCCCTTAGTCAAGTGCTGACAAGAGACTATATATGTTATGGTTCTGCTGCATTTCACACCCTAATCGGCAACTAAATTACTGCCTGGTCCTTCAGGGAACACTAATACCAAGGTCTGGAAAGGAAATAATGATAAAAACGTTGAGGAGAGAGGAGTTTGCTAGATACACAAGCATTTCCATGCTTATTCTACAAGGTGCTTTCGGCTAAGATAAGCAGTATGCTAAAGAAACCGAGCTACCTTGACAGGGTCTTCATTGCTAGAAGTTCTGTTTCTTGGCTCAAAATCAAATGTGGAGAGGAGGGCTTGGTTACATTAAGTATTTATACGGTAATAACAACATCATTTGGCTGAGAGGACACAAAAGGCCCCAGCAGCAGAACCGGTCGAGCCCAAGGACAGGGACGGGTCGCGGGCCGGTGCGGGCTTTGCCTGTCGGCCGGGGCCACGCGTGGATGGAGCGGGGCTCCTGCCGGGCCGGAGGGCCTCACAGCGCCGCAGCCTTCGCCACAGCTTTTCACAAACCGAATGTAACTGCCTTGAAGAGCTAAAACAAAGTAACTTCAGATGAAATTACACTGGGGCCTTTTGTCACTGGTTTGTACTATTTCTTTTCCTAAAAAAATGGAGCTCTGTTCTGCAGAATTCTCTTCCTACTCAGTAGGATTCTTTTGACTCATGTTAATTCGCCTCTGTGCACAGTATTAGAGAGATGAATTTATGGTCATCCTATAAAAGAATAGTCCTCTACTGAATGCATACGTGTGTGTGTGTATTCACAAGATTGTTCTCTTGGTGTATGGTTGGCATAGTCCAGGCACCAAGTCAGAAGACATTAATTTCTATTCAATTCCGGCAGTTGCACCATGCAAAAGAGAGGAGGCAGAGCGACAAATTCAGTGTCACGATCGTGACTGCTGGGGAGGGCCAGGGTGCGACCCTGCTCTGCACTTGGCCAACCAAGGCAAGAGTTCCCGGCTCCTGGGCAGGGTGGTCTTGTGCTTCCTTTGGAAAATCCTTGCTAACGGTGCTGAAAATCAGCTTGTAAATGCAGTGTTCCTCCCAACACAGCAACATCTCTTCCAAACACCATCTGCATCTCTGAGAACTGCACAGGCAGCGTCGAAGCACGCTTGGAAAATTGCACGGCCATCAGCGTATGAAATAAAACCATCTTCCCTAAATTACACAGATCATTCTTTCCCTAAAACAGATAGTCTGAGACTACGATTTTGTTTGGAGGAAACCGGAGACACTGCAGACCTCAAATGTGAATCTAAATGTATTCGTTTACATCATACCAATTGCAGAAGGCAACGATAGTGCCTGAGTCACCGCCTCGCTATTCCAGCTTCATGCCAGCCTAACTCATGGAAATCAGTTAGTTTTGCTGGCATGGAATATCACAGTGATGAATCAGGTCTGCAGCCTTACCACAGAGCAGTCACAGCGTATTATAACAAGCACAAAAAAAATCAACAATCCTCCTAAACTTTTTGTTGTCATCTTCTTATTTTCTCCTCCTTAAACTATTACACAGAAATTATAAGTATTTCTCATTAATCAAACACAGCTACTCAAAATACACACTGGAGTATTCCGGATAAGAATTTAAGCTTAATTCTGTATTCTCCATGATGGCTGATTGTTTTTTTCTGCTTCTTGGCATGCTGTGAGCACACTGGAGGCAAAACGCTGTCACGTAGGTAACAAAGCCGTGTGGCAGCAGCACGGCGCACGCACATACGCATGGATGTGCAGGGAAGGGCACATGTGCATCCCGCACGCTCCGTGGCCCTGCAGATGGGCAGCAGGAGCCGAGCGGCTCCTGTTGCCTCCTGCCCGGGCAGGTCGGACTCTGCCCTCCCAAGGGATGGAGATGCCCCATCCCTCGCCCGGGACAGACGGCCAGGGCTGAAATTCGAGGCAATGTCAAGGCCCCAGTGCAGCCACGTCCAGGATTGCACAATCCTCCCATCCTTGAGCCCTTCCTTAAATTCTTTGGGGCATAAGACTCTCCTCTTGGGTACGACACTGAGTTTCAATGGCAGCACTGAGGAGTGGTGGAGCACGCAACATGTCTCTGCCCAAATATGCAGGGGAAAAAAGGAAGAGAGAAAAGAACCATTCTAGGAGTTCTTAGGGGTTCTGGCAAAGTAGCCCCTCATCAGTCATATGGGGACAATTACAGACTTGGCAATTCCTCTCAGACAAAGAAACCAACTTGGGGAGAAACCCTGCCTTAAAATAAATCTTCTGTTCAAATAACTGATGCACAGACTGGCTTTAAATCACAATATAAACAATGCTAGGTTTGAATTTAAGTCTTTTCATTGCTTTCTAAGCCCCATGAGCTCCTTTTTGGTGCAGTAAACAGAAATGGCTTTCAGCTGACTTACGCAGCCCCAGGATGAGGCGAAAGGGGTTTTTTGGGTAGGCTCTCAGCTGGCACGTAGGTCAAACACAGCATAAATGCCTGACCAGCTGTGATAAGCCACCAAAGATAAAGAAGTCAATAGAATGTCAGGAATGATTTTGAGATAAACTTATTTTTATATAATTTGCACCCGAGTGGTGATTAGTTCAGCAAATTATAGAGAGGGGAACCCAGCAGCAAGACCACAAGGTGTCACTGTGTACAGGAATTCCCCTTCCTCTTTAAGAGTCTTCAGAGCTCTACTGGATCAGCTCACTCCAAAGGAATATCAGTTGAGTGGAATTTCTTCCATTCCATTCCATTCCACACAATAAACACAATAAACACAATNAACAAGACCACAAGGTGTCACTGTGTACAGGAATTCCCCTTCCTCTTTAAGAGTCTTCAGAGCTCTACCGGATCAGCTCACTACAAAGGAATATCAGTTGAGTGGAATTTCTTCCATTCCACTCCATTCCACTCCATTCCATTCCATTCCATTCCATTCCATTCCACCCATTTCAAACACAATAAAGTTGAGTTTAGTTATGAAGGCTTTTTAAATGGCCACAGACAGCAGGTGCATGCATCAAACCCACCCTGACAACCGCCAAAGAGTGGGATACTTCAGCGCCCTGCTTAACGTCAGCTTTTGGGAAAGAGCTCTGTTCCAAACAACACGACTCCAACACAGAAGTTCACACCTACTGAGGGTGCTCAGGGTTGCTAATGTAGCAAATATAAGGTCTACGGCAGCAAAACAGATCAGACCAAGCAGAATTTGTAAGGAAAGTGAAGGGCAGAGTCATTTTACTACTGAATTTACTAGGCCATAAACAAAAAGATATTTAGTCATTGACTTCAAAGTCAAGATCTCATCCAAGATATAGAGCTCAAGTCTAGAAGAAAAGTGGGGGGCAAAAAGCCAAAAGCCCAGCAAAAAGTAGAAGACAAGACTTGAACTACCTTCTCGTTTAAAGAGCTAGTCCTGGAGTTACTGCAACTGGGAAAAACTTTCAGCCATATGTAGAATGGGTTCTTAGTCTGAACTAAGAGTCATTGCCTAAATCAAAAAAATATGACTGTCACATTAATGTTCATTACAGTTTTGAAGATCCAGGTTAATTCTTTCAGATAAAACATAAATGAGATGATAAACTGAATAAATGCAATGCTGAATTTAAAATGTTTGGCCTCTTGGTCTATCTTTTGATTGCAAACTCAGGTTTCAAAAATGTGAAAAGTAAAGCCTTAAAAGATACATATGATTGTCTGCACGTGACTTTTATGGATATTCATTTGGGAGGATTTTCCTTCAGCCAGTTCCTGTGCCTGTAGACTGAAACATCAATAAGAAAAGGTTTGCTACTTCTTGGAGTAAATTAAAAAAAACAAGGAGTATTTCATATTCTGGAGGGAGTGTCCTGCAGCTCCAGTGTAGAAAATCATTATGGTAGATGAAAGAACCTGATAGGCAGCACTGCAGAGTGTGCCTGGCCCTGCTGGGCTTCAAAGGGAAGTACAAAGAGACCTTGGAAAAGGAGAGACTGTCACTGAGATATGGAACAACGCAGAGGACGCAGACTGGAAAAATCAACCTAAAGCACAGCATGGTGTCTCCAAACTTACCCGATGATGCGGAAGGAGACCTTACCTATCTGTAAGGTTATACTGACACAGGGTCTCCTCTGACACAAAAGCAGACGTCAATAAAGATTACATCTCTGCTGCATGGGATGAGGGTGATTTCCACACTCAGAACATAACCTCACCTAGCCTGAAAAATAGCAGTGAAAGAAAAGACTCACATGAAGGAAAAAGGAAAGAAAGTAGAAGAAAACATAAAAGGTAAACATTTTTGAAAGTTAGGGGAGAGCCTCCTGTTGAGTGAAGGCCAGAGGATATTCAGTGAAATAGGTTCAAAGAGCAGAAGCTTCTTGGTGAAATCAGTGGGGCCAAGCAAAGCGTACTGCCTGACTATTAAGTATTTGAAAATGGCTACTGTCCAAACTGCATTCTCAAAAGTGCCCAAGTAGCTTGCAATCCACTTGTCCATGGACTGCAAAAGTCAGAGCAATGCATCAGTTTCTGCAAGGATGTAAAATGTTCACTGAATACAAAAAGAAGCTAAATACCTTGAGGAAACAATTCCCTAAACTGTGAATTCATCAGTAATAACAAATAGCATTATTAAAGGGTTACCTTCCAGCTGCTTGCCTGCTTCATACTTAAGCTATGTTGAAATGGCATGATGAAGAAATGGAAGTTCTAGATACAACTAAGGCAAGGATTATAAGAAAAATCCATGGTCATTAGAAATATAACACTAACTGTTCTCCTAATATACTTTTGAGCCATTCCCTAACAGCTTCATACACAGGAATCACTTCTGAGGAAAAATAGCTCTAAATTGACCCACTGATGGCAATCTTTGTAGTGGAGCTACAGCTGCAATAACTATCAGTGTAAGCCATTTCATTCTTTATTGGGAGCTGCAAGAGCATTCTGAGCTCTAAAATATAAAACAGCGGCAGCAGCCAAAAGTAGAAAAGTCAAACATTTCTTAGTATGCTATAGCTCATGGAGCCATAAAAGAAAAGAAATTTATTGTAGCTGAGCAGTTGTGTATTGTATATTCTGGAGAGAGACATTTGCCATGGGAGAAGAAAACAAATAGAAAACAATAAAATTTTCCCTTAGCCAGTGATTCAGGCTTTGATGATTATTGCTGCCTGTGCAGTTTCTTCCCTTTGAAATACTACCTCAAGGATTTCAGTAAGAATGCATTTCAGGGCTAGCTTTTGCCAGCTACTCTCTCCTCCCTAGTTTGCACATATTACAA
This sequence comes from Crypturellus undulatus, assembly GCA_013389825.1. NCBI lineage: Eukaryota > Metazoa > Chordata > Aves > Tinamiformes > Tinamidae > Crypturellus > Crypturellus undulatus. Next base: position 150,589 of record VWPW01027354.1, on the reverse strand, counting down.
AGCTCTTCACATCCCTGCCTCGCTTTATGTGTAAGTCAAGTGAGCTGTTAATAACAGCTCACTTCTGGAGTTTCAGAGCCCTTTCTACAAAAAGAAGATGCAAATACAGGTTACACAAATTCATTGCTTGATCGTATGTCTGGAAGCTTTCAAAAGTCAAGAACACAAGGCTCCCTAATCTCATTCTCATTATGAACATGGCCAGACAGGATGGAAACGAGAAGGTAATAATTTGTTAACTGAGACTACGATAGCCTGTAGGACAGCCTGTAATGTTTTTCTGATTTTCTACTAACTTCGCTAAATAAAGACAGAGGTGCCCCTCTGTTTTGTTTTATGCATCTCCATTGGTACTAGCACAGAAACACAGCACAGGAAATGAACCATCCCATACTCTCTTACAGGATATACTATACATATTAAGGTGTAACTCATACACTAGCGTCATCATTTTAGGAGTCCTGACAGCACATCTCTGAACAGTTACAGACCTTCTGCCAACCAAGAGTAGGACTTGAGGTTTCCCTAAATCAAAAAATCTGCTGGAGCACAACTCTTTAAGAGGAAGCTGACATGCGGGAGGTTTTTTCCTTTTCCTTCCTTACGGGCAGGAGTTAGCTCATCAAAACAAATCCTTTCCAAAGAGAAAGTTTATGACATCGCACTTAGCAATATAAGTACATGGAGACCAGCTGGTCCTGAAGGTTAAGATGCTGGGTGTAATAGGGAGAAGGGGGCTCCCCTAGGTGTGGGGACTACCTAGGAGAAAAGGTGGCCAGGATGGCAGGTGGTGCTTGGTGACTGTCAGAGGGCAGGCAGGGAAGGCTCCTCCTGCGCATTAGGCTGCTGCCGGAGAACAGCTGTGCCAGGGAAACTTCAGAAAGACTTAGCAGAAATGTTAACACCGAAAGCCTCCCTCTTCTCGGAGCAGCAGAGACTTAGCACTGAAATATCTGAACTGTGGGTTGCCTACACAGCAGGATAAGCATCCTGTAGGATGTGCTGCAGGATGCCACGGGGCTTAGGCCGTCATTAGACTTCCCATCTGGCTCAATCAAGCTCATAGCCCGCTCCCTGTGACCCTCCCCTGCTTATGCTGCTGGATCGAGGAGGAGAAAAGCGTGCTGATCCAGTGGACACACAGCTTTTTTCTCCCCAGAACGGGTCTGATCACTGCAAAGACAGATTTGGCTGGTGCTGCTGACCCCGTGTGCCCCAACTCTGGCTGCAGCGAGGGTTACACATCCTCTGCGCCCGGCTTCAAGTGTATTTTCACATGCAGCCTCAATTGCAGGTTCTACATAGGAAGAGTTAAATTTTGTCCCTGGGAACTCAATAAAGGAGGAACTCAGTAAATCTTGATTGATGCTGAGAATGCAACACCCTCCCAGTACTCTGAACGCAATGAGGTTAGTGCTAAAAGCCAAATTCTCCCTCATCTGTCAGCATTATCTATTTATCCTGCACACGTCACAGTGGTAAATGAATGCGGTATTAAACACTAAATACGAGAGGTGAGATAAATCCTGGTTTTGCAGGGACTCTCTGGTTTTGTTTTTTCCCCTCCTCAGCAAGGCTGAAATGGATTATTAGTGGATTTTAGTTTATTACCCTGTTTATGTGAAAAGTAAATGCACCAATATTATCACACTATTGAAGCATAATTTCAGCATGAACTTAAACAAAATAATTTGACATTTTTATTTAGAACACTTTCTCTAACTATGTTCATATGGAACTATCAGCTATTATTTTAAGTTACTTCATTTCAAAATGTCTCTAAATACTTCGCCAGTAAAAAAAACCTCTCAAAATATAAACTCTTTTTTTTAGGCTATACTGTATCTAATTTGAACTATTCTGATCTGAAAATTTTTAATACCACCAAGCCAAAAAACTGTATACTTGGGTATACAGCGTAAGCACTTTTTGACTCTAAGTAGTAGTTAATTACAGCAAGGCATCTCATTTTTTAAACAGAAAACTCACAATCTAGTGAGAAGGCTCACCAGAAACAAACTGTACACAGTATATAATAATTTGGCTTGGTGCAAATCTGTTAGGGTACCTCTGGCAAAATATTAAGCCTTATGAGGGTAATAATGTCAGAAGCTGTCAAGCTAACTTTTTTCCTTGCCAACATTACGTAGTACCCTGCTATTTCCTACCCACAGTGATAGACCTCTTTGTCATGCTAGCAAGCAGCCAGATGATAACAGAAGTAAATAGTCCAAAGCCTTATCTGATACTCAACAACCAAGCAGCTGGAGATTTGTAACGTGAAGCCATATATATAAAAATGATTTACAAATAATCTCCCAGGATGGAAGAAGGCTGTTTCTATAGTGCTTTTGTGTAAGGAATGAGGAAAACAGATAAAGAGTACAAGGTTCAGCTCTAAAAATATCATCTCCTTTACTTTCAGATAGCTCCCTGGACATTGAACGCTAACAGCAGGCAGGCAGGTCATGATGTCGTGATGTGCCTGAGCTGTTCAGCTGCACTCACAAGTGGATATAGTTCCCTGTCAGCATCTGAGGCCAAAATGAGAGAAATGGATAAATCCTGACAAACTGGGAGAAAGTGAGATGTTTTGGCTCCGTGTCCCCCTTCTCGGATCTGGGTCAGAAACCTGAGTCTGGGCGGTCAACACTCAGGCTCTGCTGAGTGGGTCAGCGCATCTCACGCACCGCAGCCCGTGCCGACCCTGCTGGATCACACTCGTGCCCCTGACCCCACGCGGAGCCGAGCACTGGCGACTGCGAGAGCCTCCTCCACCTGCCTTCGCTGTGAGTTTACTCGCTTCGGCCAAGGAGACTGCAGTCAGGCAAAGAAACCAAACTTATATACGTATTAAGTATCATGTGGAATGTGCCTATGGCATCTTAATTGAAAAGATGAGATCTTAACGAAAATTCCTGAAAAAGGACACTAATTGTTAGTGCTAATATAAATTCTGAATGACAAAACTCCTTGTGAAATTCACTGTTTCTGTCATGTTTTTAGAACATACGTGTTTCAGGAGGAGAGGTGAGGAAGAAGAAAAGAGGCCGAGTCCTCAGGATACCGACACATACTTAGCTAAATATCTCTACTTTTCCCTCATTTAGAGCATCCCCTGATTGACTGAAAGGGACAGTTCAAATTTGTTTTTTCAGATGAACATCAAATTCAAGCTTTGGACAGCGCTATCTACTTAAATAAATTACCTAAAGCTAACAGAAACTTCTGGCTCTTTTCCAGCTTCAAACCACACGGCTCACCGGGGCACTATATGGAACAGTGGGTAGGAGTGTGTTTTACACAATGACTAAAATGTTTCCCGTGAATGTTTATATTGTGGACTAACACATTTCCTGAGCTGAAAGAACAGCATAAATGCATTGGATCTTATCTCAGTTTCTGAGAAAGATAAGTAAAACACAAGGTAGAAATGAGAATGAAAGCTAGGTTGATTAGAACCAGTACAGTCACTCAATTAGCCAATGGGCAAATACATTTAACCAAAATCTGTCTATTTACCAACAGCGAGGAGAAGAAAAGTAACCAAAGCAGTGAGCTTGATTTGTAAGGTAGCCTGGCCAAAATGTCCAGTCAGGGCTTCTTAGCACTGAAACACATTTCACATGTCTGGCATGGTCGCTTTGACACTGCTTTTAGTCTTACTCCCACTGAATACATCTTCCACCGCACAAAGTATCAAGGTCTAGGTCCCATTGGGCTAAGCAGCAAGGCCACCGCAGAAGCTCAAACACAGCCCGCTTGAAATCTACTTTTAAGGGGCAGAGGATATTTACAATTCCTTCTGCAAGATCTTATTAACCCATCTGCTTGCTGGATCTCAAAAGCATCTGGATGCCTTTGTGATAAGCACTAATCCAGGCCCAGGGCTCCAGGCAGCGAGCAGATAAGAACCCAGCCCTCGGGCTCGCTGCCTCCACAGCACCGCGCAGCGCCGGGCAGCTCTCCTCGTGGCAGCGGCTGTGACATATAAAACCCTCACCCGCTCGTGAAACCCAAACGTGCTTCCCACGCATGCAAGTATGGGAGTGCCTGCGTTTGAGGGATGCTAGGCAAGAGGAAAGAGTTTTTCTTAAAAAAAAAAAAAAAAAAAAAAAAAAAGTTTCATTGCTTCTGTTTGGAACCTGTGAGCTGTCGCCTCTGGGCTGCAGTAAAAACAGCTCAGACAGTAACCTGTCTTTTTATTATTATTATTATTATGTTCCAGAGCTTTTCTTTTTATTTTCAAGGATTGCATCACGGCATCTCTATGTGTCAGGGAATTATGCTGTGGCTTGCCCCAGGGATTTCTGTGATCCCAATCTGCCAAGTTACTTCAAAGTAACCTGAACACAGGACCCTTCTAGTGCCATTTATATAGACAAGAAAAAAGGACGTAGTTTGCCACCCAACATTTCCAGTTGCGTGCATGGCCTCAAGCAACATTTGTCGTATGTATTTCGTTATCCCATTGCATCAGCTGTCGCTTTTAGGGGGGTGCAGACCTAACCCTGCCCGTGGTGCTGACTGTGCCGCCCGCTCTCTGCTCATCTCCTGCACGCGCGGAGCAGCGCGGTGCGGCGCGCGGGCCCCCTCCGCAGCGCCCTCGAGGGACCGGGAGCAGCCAGCGGCCCCGGCGGCTTAGCATAAAGGAAAGCCAAGGCGTTGGACAAAAAAAAAAGTAAATACAGTCAATGACAGTTTTTATTGATGAATTGCCTCTCTGAATACTTTATTACCGTACTAGAAGCCTAGGTTTTCAATTGAAACCAGCTGTTACTGGCTTACTCTCTGTTTCCTGAACCAAGGCAAGCAGCACGGCCTAAGGAGCCAGGATCTCCTGCTTCTGAAAAACAGATCTGTTTTCATGAGCCATGAGGCCAATAATTCTCTGCTGATTCAGGTTTCAGGGAAACCTCAGTCTGAGAGAGGATTGACGGGAGGTTCTACCAGTACCTGTGAACACCCGCCTCCTACCTCATAGGTGTTCTTCGATCCCAGGCTGTTTTGTCTTGGGAGGAAAAGAAGGGCAGGCACGTGCTATAAAAGAAATACACCCATTTACTTAGAAGTAGAATGTAACTAATATTAATCACAAACATTAGTTTTGCATGGAGGATGTGGCATTCTTTCCCCCTCAAGAAAATGCTTGTGGTACAGTTTCCTTCATCAGAAAAACATGGCTAAACATGGCAATGAGTTTCTTTGTGCAGCGGAAGTGTGGGAGCACCGAGGACCAAGTCAGCATTAAAAAATATTGATTTACTCCGGGTTGCCACGGGATTGCAGCAGGTGTAAGGACAAATGTTCCTCCTACCACCTATCCAGCTGTGTTGCTTGCTGTCATACTAAATATTGATGCTGATGCAAAGCATCTCAGCAGGCCCCTGGGGAAGCAGCAGTATGAAGTAAGGCACAACCCCCTATCTGGGCATCTGCAAATCCACGGGGAGCACAGCAGGAAACCTGCAAATGTCCCAGCACAAGCTGCGAGCAAATTTCTTCTCTGGTACAGCTTTCTTATCCTCAGTTACTATTTCCAGCACTCAGAAAACTCAGATTTTGTACTGATTTACACTTGGTATATGTTTTATGTTGCTTTTGCAGTGATAATATCTTTTCTGCTTTGAAATGAGATTCACGAAAACAAAAAGCCCGCTCTGGAGAAGAATTATCAAAACACTGCGCTATGTTTTCCTTATTTCCAAACACTGAGTAACATTTACGTTTCGAGCAAGGAAGCCAAAACATGCAACCAATAAGAAGGAGAGTTGGAAAGAGCAGATCTGCAGAAAGTCCCGAAATGCAGAAGTTTATCCCAACGCTTGCCCCTGTTCTCAAGCTTCGGGCAGAGGGAGCACTTGGACGCAGGAGGAGCCGACTTTGCCAGCCGGCGCGTTTGAAGCCGCGCGGGCTCCGTGACGCGGCCCGGCCTGCAGGGACGCTGGCCTTGCTTCCTGATCAAAGCGACCACGGGCAACATTCCAGCTGAGACAGGCTCTGAAATGTTCTCCCCGCTCCACCGTCACCTTCCTACGTCTCGAGCAGCTTATCCCATTGCATCTGCCGCGTTACAGCGCAGTTAGACTTTTACTTCAAGTAATAAGAAGTGTTTTTCCATATATATTCTCCTATGCTTGGTAAGAAGAGTGGGGTTTTGAGTATTATTATTGTGTCTGCAAAAAAGTGGTTGCTTACAGGGCATGGCAATTTTTAATTTGTTACTCCCAATGATATCCTCACAAAACAGAGAGGAAGCAGAAGAGCTTTAGCAACTTACGGATTAAGCTCTTGTGCAGACAATTCTTAAAAGTGTCCTTAAAACTAAGCACTAAGGAAATAAGCATGTGCTTATGTTCTTTTTTTAAGCACATAGACATGAAGTGACTGTGGCCATAGCAGGACACGACTGAGTTAACCAAGGAGCCCATACAGGGGTCTGTCACAGGACCAGGTACCGCACGCTTTTGTGCTTCTGCTCACCAATAGCTGCTTTGCTTACAAATAGTAAACAAGACAAATTTCAAAAAGAGTAAAATGGATTAGATATTATGAAATCACGCACCATCACATGCCCATAAAATATAGCCCCACTGATGGCAGCTGAAGCACAATAGAGTTAAGTTACTTGATAACTTGATTCTTGATCTTTTCGGTGCTAGCTCCTCTGCTCAAATCCAGACCAAACTACAGAATATTTCCCAAGAAAAGCAAGGCTTATTCCTTTTTATTTTCCTCACAATCTGCGCTGCCCACAGCAGACACTACTGCTGCAATCCAGATCTGTCTCTTGCTAGCTCTGACAGCAGTGGTGTGCCTTGTTCCCCAAGGGCGAACGGGAGGAAATGCTGCAGTCCGTGGTACTACGTGCTGGGCAGAGCTCTGGCAGTCAGGTCTACTATCACTTGTCCTTAAGGCATTTAGTGAGGTCTGGCACTCACTGTCTCCTTGGAAGCAAGGAAACCAAGCAGACTCCTCTTATAGTTTTTGAGAAGCTGTCATCAGCTTAAAATGAGTTAGCCTCAGCAAACACTCCATCTTCACTGTCAGACCCCTACCTTAATTGGTGAGGACAGATTCCTGTCAAATCTGTAGCATCCATCAGGGATGGATGAGGAGGCATGGAAGAAAACAACTGTTTCAGGTCTTCACGCGGCACTCAAACTCAAACTGAATTTGTTATAAAGTTCTGAAACGTCCAAACACATTTTTATACCCTTCTGGTTTCCAGATGGGTCTGCATCCAGAGCATCAAAATAGCACAAAAAAAAAAAAAAAAAAAGAGAAAGAGAGAAGAAAAAAGCTGCTGCTTTTCCTGCTGCAACCAGGAGCAGCTGCAACAGAAGCGTCTTTTTAAATGTTTTTTTTTTCCAAAATAAAATAAGTTTAGATCATTGGAGTAAACTTTGCAGGGGCGTCTAAACATTTAGAAGCAGAGTGAGATGCAGGTTTCAAACCTGGGGAGGCAAATCCAGCGCTAGCCTCTTTACTCCCAAGGAGGGAATGGAGTGCTCCATGGGCAACAGCCAAGTGACATTAACTGCAAACATGGAGAGTGATAAATCAACCGTATTCAATATTCTGCTGAATATTCTATTCAGAATCCAATATCAGCACCTGAGGTTTTAGGCAGCAAGGTGTTAAGAGGCTCTAGAGCTTGCTAACTTATATAAATAAGTGGGAAAGGTGGTTCTAGCTCTTGGGCTTATAAGAAATCTGACTGATACTTCTCACAATCATAACTGGTAATAAAAATTATTTAAAGATTTATTATAAATATTGCAGGAAAGGAGATAACAGACATGCACCACTGTTTACAGTAAAATTTCCTGTAAATTAAAAAGAGCCCTTATTCTCTGTTTGGTTTTGATTTGGTGCTGTACCAAGTATCTGTTTATAGAAGGAAATATCACAGTATTAAGTGTACGGAGTGAATTGCGAAAGAGAGCAACAGCCAAGGTGAGTTTGCTTTAACGAAAGGCCTAGCAACTGCAGGTCCCAAGGAGCTCGGGAAAGTCAGTCCAGGGCTTTGGTGTGTGGTTCCCAAGAGCCATCCAGCCAGAGGAGGCAGCCTGGTGACTCCATGGCAAGACCAGTAGCAACTGGGGCCAGACGCCAGGCTTGGACATCCCCAGTCCACGTCAGCGCTGGCTCCAACACCAAAGCAGGGCTCCCCGAGAGCTTTCTCCTGCCCCTTGCTGGGGAACCTCAGCTCCTGCTGACACTGACGAGAGCTGCAGACCCTCTGCACAGTGTGGAGACCCCAGTGGGCGGCAGTAGTTTGGCTTGCCCAGAGGCTAAGGGACACAGCAGTGATGTGACGACTGCACAGCAGGGCTGCATCGCTGGGAAAAGCCTGAACTGCCTTTGGAAGTGTTTCAGGTGGCGAAGGCATAAAACAGAGCTGTGCAAAAATGCAGAGCTCTATATAAAAAAGAAAGTTTGATAAGAAGTGGGTAGTGTGTTTCAAAGGCTTTATGTTTAGATGACTTTTTTCATTCATTTTGAATTGCATCAAATGCGATTCAGTTTTGCTGAGCTTTTTCACTTATAATATTTTCCAAAGCAGCTTATTATAGAGTCTTTCTGAAGTCACAGTTACATGGCAAAGTTTGTCACAATCTCAAATCATCCCTTCCCACATAAAAACTTCAGTGAGCAGTCTTAGAAGAAGAAAACATTCACAGAACGTCTGCACAAAAAGAAGTATTCACAGTTGAGAAAGAATAGCAAAAGTGGATGTAATCTATTTCAACAGGAAGCTAGAAAGCAACCTATTTTGCAGAAGCAATTGCTGAACTAGCCAGGGACCCTTCTTGGTATCACTAGAAACTGAAGGACCATGACTACAACTTCATTAATCTCCATAGTACCCACCCAGGGGAAAAAGGTTTGTGGACAGAAGTGCTGCATCAGTGACCTCTTTTTGTGTACAACAGAAGATTTACATGACTGATAAAATCCTGAAAAGACTGACAATACCTGGAGCCAAGAGTCGCACAGATTCATGAGTTTCACTCCAAAGAGTTCTAAGATCCATTATTTGATATTTAATTCATGAAATTAGTACTGCGCTTTCTTTTTGTAAATCCGAATAAAACCAATTTGCAGAAGATTTGCTGTCCCGTTATACACGTTCAAGCGCTCGCGCTTACCTGGGGGCATGTGCTCATTCATGATGACGAGTGATGCGGGGGTGGGTCTTCGTTTCCTGATCTGTAACATGCACAGAAGCAGAGTCAGCAGGGACCACCAGCCAGCCTGCCCCCAAAGCAAAGTGCAAATCCACCTGCTGTTCTCCTGAATGTGAACTAAGTTAACTATATTAGCTTAACTAAGCCAGCTAGTTGATTGGATTTTTATAAAAAAGGAAATATTCCAAGAACAACAGCATATCTTACTAACTACTGTTCAGAATCACGCTAGTGCTTGCACATGGAAAGTAACAGTGCTGGGGAAAGCTCCCAAAATACTTTAGGATTTGCAAACGTCTTGAATAATTTATTGGGCCTGTTTCACTGACTGACTTAAGATATATACATCTTAAAATATAGACATTTAGCTCAGCTTCAGGAAAATGATTGTAGTGGACTGTAAGCTTATATACATAAATTTCTAGTATTGCTATTATTCTTACAAGTAATTATTAATATAAATATTTTGCAAGCCCACTTGAGCCAATATTACATGTTTGCCTTCCAATGAAATTGGTTAAGAATATTTCTCAGATATGGCCACAGGCACTATCATCATTCCTTTAACTATAGGAAAACAATATTGGATACTTCTAAAAGAATATTTCCAAACGCCGTAGCATAATACAAGCACTATAGCACAGATAATTACATATTAATGTATAAGCTTGATAGTAATTGTATGTGATTCTTCTTATTTAAATTTTATTCAGTTAAGATTAATGTCAGACATTTAGCTGCATGGTATTGGACTACCCTCTGATAACAGACACATTTGTGCTGAAAGCTCGGTGTTGCTGTACTGAAGCCTCTGGCCTATTGGTTTCCTATTGAATTTGAGAGCGGGATCAGCTAGCAACCTAGGAACCATTTTGAGACAAAACCCCAATGTCAGAGCGGCTGTTCTTTCTACTTGCTGAGCCAACATCTGTGCATGGCTGGGTTCAAATTTTGCTTTCAAAGGTGGACATGGAAAATTACATCACCAGGATTAACGCAGTTAGTGTAAACGTAGCTGAGAGCAGAATTCATTAGTGCACTTTCTTCACACAGCCACAGTATAAATGTACAGCACTTAAAATTAAATTCATGATATTCTGCCCATAAATACCAGGCAGAATTTGGCTGATAGCATTGCAGAAGCTGTAGGAATTCAGTGAAATCCTAATCCTCTGATTCTCATAAACAGCAGAACTCGTCCTGCATGATTTAGTCGCCGCATGGTCCATAAGGCACAGACGTCCTATAGCACAAAGGTACCTACGGACAAAACGAAGACCTGCAGCAGTGGCCTGCCGTGCCCTTCTAGCGTTTCTCTGCTCTGTGGCTGCCCACAACTCATCCCTTTCCAGCAGAGGCAGATGCCTCTGAAGACACATGACATCAGAATATTCAGGAAACAAGATATCTGTCCTGAAGATGAGAATAATTTCATAGCTATTAACATGGACCTGTCAAGGTTATAACATTCCTCTGGTGCCACCTAAAAGTAGACTTACCAAAATAGCAGCAAAAGTCCAGAAGGACTTGCGCTGATATAGGTGATATACTAGGTGACCTAATTGGGATTTATCTAGGTTTTTATCCTAAAAATATGTGCGCCTTTATGTATATCTATGCTTATCTTTACACAATAACAGATTTTTTAAGTTAACTATAATTATTTTATATTTTATATTTTATATTTGTGTATATGTGTGTATGTGCATGGTTTGAGAATCAAAACTTAAAATAGTATGCATATTCATAACTGTGTGTGCATACTGTTGGGCATATTTCTACACTTACATATCTTTCAGGCACTTAAAGCACTGTAACAATAACAAAAAGAAAATGGTATCAAAATATTGAATATACAGGAGCTAACTGAAGGGATAAGCTTTGTGCAAAACCTAAACCATATTTTCTCATGTTAAAAGGAATGGTAAGTAACTGTCTTCTCTCTGGGCTGCGCACTATTTCCATCAGGTACCTATTATCAAATTCACTTTTGGCTATATATAAACGTGATGTGCTTCAGAGATTTGTTGAGAGCACATATTAATGTAACATATATGCATGAGAGCAGAAAGGCAGTTATAAAAAAGGCACCATGAATATAAACCGAATAAAGGTGCTAAAGGAAAGAAGACTTATTCTAACTAAAGGACACATCCTGCTCTGTCTTTGGATGCACCCAAACAAATCACCACCGCCTTCAGATCATTTAACCTGCGGTTGCACCAGTATAAGCTAGGGAATCACTGAGGCCACAAGTGTCCTCCTTCCAACCCCAAGGCAGTGAAACTTGTCTTTCTTACCTGCTCGGCTGCCTCGGGGTCTATCTGGCTCTGGAAGGGCGGCACGGCAAACTGTATCTTCTTGGGGCTGTTGGGCTCCATGGCGCTGCCGCGGGCGGCGAGGAGGGAGAGGAGCCGGGAGCTCCTGCGAGCGGAGGCTCGAGGCGCAGCTGTGCCCCCCGGCGCCCTCCCGACAGCCCCGCGAGCCTCCCAGCCGCAGCTGTAATTCCCGACTTAGCGAGGGAAGCGCTGCGAGCCGAGCAGCTCCCCTGCTCCACATCCACGGAGATGCCGTGGCTCGACTTTTTTTTTCTTCTTCTTTTTTTTTTTTCCTTTCCTCCCCTCTCCTCTCCGGTCCTTCAGATCCTCTCAGCACAAAGCTGAAAGGAACAATAAGCTAATTGTGCGCCCGCTCACTTCCACACATGCCAAGCGTTCACTCAGAAGCTAATTGAGAATGCAATACTAGCCCGGCACGGCCTGGTGCCCTGGGATTTGCAGAAGAGGATCTCTCCGCCGTACATTACATTACGAACTGGCTGCGCAAAAGTGCAATGCAAGCTCCCTCTGAGCATTGCTGATGGGCTCTTAATTATTGATGAACACAAATCAGGAAGTTTTCAGATTTTAGGGGGTGGAGGTAGCGGGAGGAGTGGATGCGCCTATTCCATCGCTGCTGCAGCGTGCAGGGCCGCTCTCCTCTCCTCACGTGGCAAAATGTTCTTTGCCCTTTCAAACCATTTCTCAGACTCTTCCATGAAGATTTTTGATGATACAGATGAAACATATCTGGGTTTTCACCTCAGGCTAATTCAGATTTAGGCTGCAATCACCTCTGATAGGATCCATCTCACATAGCATCAGATACTGAAAACTTTTACTTCATGTTGTCCTAGGACAAGAGTACTGGGGTAAGTAGAATATGGCATTCACTGGAGATGGTATTTTCTCTTCATCAGCTCTGGAAAAAGTAAAGATAATCCAGACTAGATCTCACTTTAAGGTGGCTAAAACGCAGAGGGTCAAATCTAATTGTGAGGTACAAATTTTCTCACAGGTCAGAGGAAGGCTCATGAGCTGCCTTAAGAAGGGAGGGAAAGGCCATGAGCCAGGGCAGAGAGCTACCAAACGAATGTCACAGAAAAGAGCAGCCACTCGAGCACAGTCAGATATCTGAGGAGCTCAGGAGCAAGGAGACAGAGAAGCTGCAAAAGCCTGAGCTATGGTCAAACATCATCAAAACGCAAAGGAATCTGAAAACATGCTTCTGGTCTAGGCCCCTGAAAACGGTAGGGATTTTCACAGTTCATCAGAGGTTTATGCTAAAGCATAAGGGTGAGTGTTTTACCATCCGTACTCCGCCTTGCACCGCCACCTAAACCCGAGTCCAGGATGGACGGTTGTTTGGCGCTGGTGTACACAAATGGAAGTTGTTAACGCATTAACGGCATACCAGGGTATTTCTGGATGGAGACAGACACAAGCAAGCCGAGGAACAGAAATAGCCCAGGAGGGGAGAATATAGCCACGTTAATCAATAACAGCAAAAGTTCATGTGAAGGCAGAAGGGCCCCTCCCCGCGCACCTGAGGCCGTCCGCGTGCCACGCGGCTCCCAGCCGGGGCGAGGAGCCGGGAGAGACACCAGCCACTTCTGACCGACGACCGGCCTGATGCTTTGTGTGGCAGGAGCAGGCCGTGTGGGGCAGGCGGTAGGAGGCTGTGGTTTGCGATGGATGTTGAGAGGGCAGAAGAGAAGCAGGGGGCTCATTACTGCAGAGCACACCATAACATAATAGGTTTTTATATTCGGCTATTTTGCTTCGCTAACAGAAGATGGGTAGAGAGCAGAATGAATCACCGCGGGGAGCATGTCTCATCTGGTGGTGCTTCTCCTGTTGGATTTATTGTGGTAGTTTATGTGGCATTAACCTAGAATCATAGAACCATAGAAAAGTCCAGGCTTTTCCTGTCCAGGGCACTTGCTCCCATGTTCCCTTGAAAGTAGGGACTTTGATTCCAGTTAACCTGGACCTCCTCAAGCCAAGCCTTGAATGTTTTCTGCAAATGGCTAAGTACTCGGTTTCATTTACAAATGAGAGAGAGAATAGTGTCAACGCCAACGTTTAGTGTTTCATAAGACCATTTTTAAGTCTTTCCTACTCCTACAAGGACCCGTCATAATGGATTTTATAGACTTTCACAGATAGTTTGAGCCAGGGCGCAAATCCAACCATATTGTTAAGAGGCTACAAGGAAAGCAGGCGCGGCACGTAGAGCTGTCCCCAGTGGTGGTCAGGGAGCTGTGGAAGGTTTTCAGAACAGCGCAATGATCCAATTTCACAAGTCCTACAGGAGCTGATGTGCCACTTCCTTCCATGACAGCTCCAAACACAGAATATTCTTCCATAGACAGGGATATAGACAGAACTGAGGTTGTGGTTTGTCTCTGGTAAATTTTCATGCTCAAAAGAAAATAGTAAGTTTTGTTGGGCATGACTGTCTAAAGAAGTCATGTCTCAAAGTTGTTGCTAGCAATAGTATCTGAGAAACAAGTTCAACAGTCATAGGAGGAACATAACAAACAAACCAAGAAGATCAGTTCTGGGCAGGACCAGACATTAGGACAGGTCCTCGACGGGACTGGTGCCCCTCAGACAGACCTGCTGGTGGGACACGTGGAGATGCGTGCCCTTGCCGCTCTCCTCTCTGTGCTCCCTCAGAGACGGCTGCCAAGCAGTCCTCACATCACTGTAACAATAAAAGTATTTTTAAAATAGTATAAGGGGCACATTTCAGAGAGCACTCAGATATAGCGTTTCATGATTACTGCATCAGCTCACCCTTGCACCTAATTTGCAGCCCTGGATGTCTCCAGGCAGAGAGTGCTTGCATTTTCTATAGACTGCATCATAGTCTGGGGAAGAACTGAAATGCATTTAAGTACTGCCAAATCCTTTTAGCTCATTTTCTGTTTTTAGTGCACTCTCCACAATGTTTCAAATTCCTTTATGATTCAGCTAAGACTATCATGGAAGAAGAAAATAATAATAGCTGTCTAGGATTTTCTATGTCATTCATTAGGCCTTGATACGAACCAGTACCTTTTTATTTATCCTACGTTGACGATGAGCTATGAAAATATTCAGAGCACCATTTCGGCTTTAGAGGTTTTCTCTATTGTGTACCAGGAGGGCTATGTTTTTTTCACAGCCAAAGACGCATCCTGCTCTCTCTCTACTGAATTTCTGCTAGGGCTCCGGCCTGTGTCCGCTTCGATCGGGGATTACTGAGGTATCAGCTTATAAACCAGCCTGCCGGTGGACGGGCTCCGAGCATCGCCAGGGCCTTCCCCTGGGCACCTGGGCTGCCTCCATGGAGCAGGGACACAGCTTCCCAAAGGCAGCTCTCCCAGCGCATCCCTTAGGGAGTAACTTTAACCCCGCATCGTGCCCACGCGTATGTGAAACCTCTGCAAGGATACGTTGAACTGGTGCTTCCACCGGGCTCACGGCTGGGGCCTCTCTACCTGCCAGTCCCTCCTTCAGGCACTTGGCTTACACACTAACTATACAGGTGGAGTTACAAATACGGAGAAAGCCCGGCTGCCTCTATTTATAAGATCTCTTTAGAGGAGGTGATTACTCTGCAGCAGTAATAACTGCAATTGTAACAAGTGCTGAAGTTACGTTCATCTGTGGACACTGTCCACAGGAGTGTTCCTCCTGGATTAACAGCCCCAGGTTCCCAGGTAAGGTACAAACATTAGCGGGTAGGTGCTGTCTGCTGCTGTCCACAGAATCAGGAAAGCCAAAGCATAGGAAATGAGCTGGACTAATGGGACATAACCCGATTAGTCAAGAAATCCATGTCTAGTAAAGGCTATCATTCACTAGTGGAAAGACTAAAATTCTGCTAACTTAGTTTTATATGTGCATTTAAGGAGGAAATCATACTGCTGTTCATTTCTTTACCAAGAGAGTAAATCTAATATATTTCTCAGTAAATAGAAACTGCTCTTGGCAGTTTACATAAACTTCAGAATTAAATTATATTATCTTCTTTTCATATTAAATCTTCAATGCAAAATCTGACTGCAACATTGAATTAAACGACTGAAATTTAAAATTGAGTATTTACTGTTGATTTTTTAAAAATCAAAACCCAGAACATGGAGAAGTCGAACAATGATGAACTTTCTCAGTTCCAGAGCCCAGGTGAGAAAACTCAGTGCACAAGCACGGGCTGCCCTGTTACGAAGGAAAAGCATTTGAAAATCCTGGCTTTTGAGTTGGAGACATAAGGTTTTCAATTCCTATTTCCTCCTGCTCCATCTCAGAGGACAAGATCAGGCCTAGAGAAGTCCAAGTCCCCAGAAAGCTTCCCCACAGGAACAACTGGGAATGGCAGAACAGGGAGCAGCGAGTGGAGCCGCTGGGTGATGAGGGGTGACCCTAGCGGTGGCTGAGCCCTCTCCGATGGGACACAGACCTGCTCTGCCCCAGGCAGGGCTGGTGGCACAAGGGTCAGGACACCAGGGCCTCCCACCGTGAGGTAAGGGACAGGACTGGAGGCGAGGTCAAGGCACAAGCCCAGGGTCCACCCAGATGAGTGGCTGAAGAGCAGTTTCCCAACACGCAGGTCCCTCATCCCTCCAGGAGCTGAGGCTGCAGAGGACACAGGCTGCTCCACACCCACGCTTAATCAGAGCTGCAACCCGGGACCCTCAAGCTGCACTGAAATGGGGCTCATGGAGGGATGTAGAGTACCAGGCAAGGTTGGTCAGGGCCATCAAGGTGCAGTGAGAGCTCTAACAGCAGCAGCAGCTAGGTAGTGTCAGGTTTAATTGTTACAAAATTGGTTCAAAACAAAAGCCTCTTCCCTCTTTTCTTTCATACAGGATGTGCTTAAATCATATTGCCACAGGATGCCTCAGGTGCCAAAACTTTGCACGGGTTAGAAAGGCAGTTAGAGAGATTGTTGGAAAAGCAGTCCATCAAGGACAGCACCTCTGGCCGCCCGGGCGGACGAGGGCCGCAGGAGCGGGCGCACGGCTGTCGCGCTGCCTTCCCGCCGCACAGCCCCGGNGCCTCTTCCCTCTTTTCTTTCATACAGGATGTGCTTAAATCATATTGCCACAGGATGCCTCAGGTGCCAAAACTTTGCACGGGTTAGAAAGGCAGTTAGAGAGATTGTTGGAAAAGCAGTCCATCAAGGACAGCACCTCTGGCCGCCCGGGCTGCCGAGGGCCGCAGGAGCGGGCGCACAGCCGTCGCGCTGCCTTCCCGCTGCACAGCCCCGGGTGCCACAACACCAACCTGCCTGGACCTCGGCTTAACCTACTGCGGCCGGACTCGCGGTACGAACTGCAGCAGCGCTGCTGCCATTTCAGTTGTGTTGCTAAGATTGTTTTCATTGTTTGGGTTGGTGAAAACATGCTGAGATGGGAATTTTCCTGCAGAAGGAACAGTAACAATACCTTTCGGTACATATTTCTAAACTGTTTTNTTTTTTTTTTTTTAAAAAAAAGACCATTAAACTTCCTAAACCTAGCCAACAACTAATGTAAAACAGGAACCTTTTTAGAAAATAATGAGAAACCTCACATAATTAGAAATACCAGTGGAAATTCACCAGCTTAGAAATACCATTGGAATTGGGTAGCTGTACCACAGAGTTCTCGGCAAGCAGCGCAGTTACTCACACACTCGGGCAATCCTCCCTTTTCATCACTCTGCCATCTCATTTACCGCAACTCGTTCACTTCACCACTGCACAGGCTGTCCCCTTCTACCCTGCCAAAAAAAGGTGTTTCTCTGTACCATACTCTCCATCACTCGGGAGCACGCACAATGCTATGCTGAATTATCAGGAGACTGTGGTTCTTTTAAACATTTGTCATTTCACTCATTTCAAATATTTCTACATAGAAATCTATTCTATGGCATGAATCACAAAGGATCACAATCACAACTAAAAAAATCACATCTAAAAATATCCAAGTAAATTTGCATCAGACCAAAGTAATTGTATGAATTGTATGAGTCAGATCACATATTGATTTTGATATTATCATGTTAATTCAGAAGAATGTGTTGTATTTGACTGAAGCCACCCAGCAAAGGGTTATTTTATTTTAGAATATCACCCAAGATTCTGAATTTTTTGTCCTATAGAAAAACAATCCTCCGAAACACAGTAATTCAGATATAGCTCTGTTTTACACTGCTGGTTGACTTGAATGACTTGTTTTCAAGTCAAGCAATTGTACTCTCTCTCTAAACAGTATTTTGCTGAGGGTAATTTCACTGAAATAGATTCATATGTGATAAAACTGAATGAAAGTGTTCTAACCCACGCCATAGTTCACATATAAGCCCTTTGCTCAGAAGTACACAAAACTCAAAAGATAAATGCCATCTCACAGGATTACAACTAACACCACTGGTGAACATCAGTGGCTGCACTGCGTCAACAAGGCCTTACCTTTTCCCCTTAAACCAGGCAGCAAGCAGCAAAGTCCTCAGGAAACACTGAGCACGGATCTCACCTTAGGCACCTCACGCCCCACAAACGCAGGCTGCCCAGCTCCTTGGGCTCACACACCACGTGTTTGCAGAGAAAGCACAAGGACCTCTGCGCAGGCTGCCTTCAGTGAATAACCCCTGGCTTCATGTTCCTGAAGGCAGCTGGTCAACATCAAGACCATCCTCATGGGGAAGGTTGGAAGGGCACCCACTACAATCCCTTGCATTATTACCAGTTCTGTTCACCAGAAACTTGACTGAGCGGTGTTTGTTAGATGCTCATAACTGTTTCAATCCACATATAATTCACACTAAATTGCAGGCTGGCAGAAAAATAAAATGACATTAATTTGTAAAGAAACATTAAATAAATAAAAAAAAAAAAAGTACCCTTACTCTGCAAATGATTACTGCTCAGCTGACATGAGTAAAAGGGCAAGCCACTCAGGTTCAGCATATGCCCCATGAGACTGACAGCTGCTCCTAAGGCATAAGCAGAAATGTCAATACAGGTTGATACCAGTCCAGCTTAGTTTGTACGATAGCAGTAAGTTATCATCTTAAGGAGTTTATTGATATGTACACATCTAGAAATACTTCACTAAATACTAGATAGGAGTGTCTTTAAAAAGACCACGGTTGTACTGGGATCATTAAAAAAAATAATCACATGCTCATGTATTCATTAATTTCAGTGTTCAGTGAAATGCCTCTATTTTAAATCATGCCAGACACTAAGCCGCTTCCCACCAGCTGACTGAAAAATTGGCACTATATTCATTTCTCAGGACATATTAATCATCAGCCTTTGTTTTGTGAAGATCAAATGTTCTTATAAGCCCCAGGTGCTCTGGGATCTTCATTTACCCAAGTGATCAGTCTGGTCAAAGCAAAACCCCTGGCTCCAAACGTGCTTTCCTCTGCTGCTCCGCGAAAACCAGACTCGTCACCTTTCTTGAAATACTGCTTTGAGAAGTGCAGGATTTATATTAACATTAGAATGGGCTAATTAGTCTGTGTGGGGGAAAAAGGAGCCTCTGCTACTCCAATTACTGGAGGGAGCTTGGCCAGTCAGCAGCCGTGGGCATCGCTCTCTGGCTGGAGATTCTCCAGGTGGCATTTTGGAACAGAACTACCTCGTGGGGCAAGATGCAAACGAAAGCAGAAACCTACTGTGGCTTACAACCACGTATAAATTGCATGCACAAATCTTGTTGGAGTTTATATTTTAACTTTTCAACATGTAGGATGAGACTTTCAAGAAAGCTCTGGCTCTGCTCACAGGGACAATTCTGAAGAGAGGTCAGGAGCAAGCAAATTCTTAAGAGCTGAAACAGGAGCCAAGAACTTTAGCAGTTTGGTTTTAAAATGTCAACAGTTCTCTTAAATTTATAATCACAGGTTTCTCAAGTATATAGAGTCCCACAGAACATCTAAGAACTTTCTGAAACCCCAAACCCAAACTTTCATGCTATGTAGTGTTTCATCCGTGTCACTTATTTTGATTTTGCTTAAAAGTAAAACACTCACAAAGATTATAGGCAAAATAAATATTTTATTGGTTTAATATAGTTTTTTCTTTTTTTAAGAAATCAGCCCTTGTGTGTGTCTTCCTAACACAATTACACAATTAAAATCTTTTAGATAAACTTTTCCATGTAATATTGTTATATTTGAGACTATTTCTGATTAAAGACCTCAACACAGTATAAAGTTTTAGTAGCTGGAAGTGACAAAGGAGAAAAAAGAAATTCCAAGCACAGTCAGATGGGATATCACATATCTGCTAAATGTCTACTTGAACACAAAAAACCTCCAATGACTTCCAATTTTCTCCATTGGAACAAACACGTGTTCACTAGGATAACTGAAAATAGAATCAGTGAAGGATGGGGAAGGAAAAGAAATGTTTCCATTTTCCCCATAATACAAGCAAGGTCATTCAGCCATTCCAAATTATACATCCTAATTGCTTTCAGAATATCAGGACTCCCATTGCATTTTGTTAATATAAAGCAGAAAAGAGAACTTCTCTTGATATAACTGCAACAAAGGCTTAAAATAAGGCACTTTTCCACAGAAGGAGGGGCAAATAAACAGTAAGGAAGCAAATAAAATTAGTTAAAAGTTTTCTTCTACACAAGATAAGGCGTTCAGTGTCAGAACTTTAAGTAGTTTTAAGTAACCTCATGTCATTCTACCACTCTGCTAATAGTAACCTCCCCAAGAATTAACAGCAATTTTTACAACAGGATTTTTCCTTCTTTTGAAGTGGCACTAAGTAACAGCAGTGGAAACAATTATTGGTTGTTTCAAGCTCTCAAAGTGGATCAGTTATTGCACAATAAATACCTCATAGAGGTCAGTGTTTTTGTTTGTTTTTTAAAAAGCTAGGCTGAATATTTCTGTGTTATTTATAAATTGTTTAAGTCTGGAAATCTTCAAGTTTCATGATGCATCACTAAAGAAATTAGCTACATAAAAATTTACAACAGGGACATACAAATAAATACAAAACCTTTTGGACAGCCACAGTTTTGTTGATGCTTTATGGAAAGTAATAAATTGGTTAAAGTGGCTAAGGCTTTATATATGAACTCAAGAGAGAGTATGCATCAGAGAACCAAGCAGTGGATACAGTAGCCTATCTCAGCAGCTTCAACACCTCCTGAAGCAAGAATAGCTTGACACTTTCACCAGTGCATGCCGCCCAAAGCAGAATTCCGCAGCATTTCGGACTACATCCAACCTTACAGAAAACAGAAAGCAAGATGAACATCAAAATTAGATTTCTGAAACTCGGCTTGCTGTCAAATGCTTAACTAGATATTTTTCTAATATCCACATCTAAATCAGGCAAGCTACAGACATCTTCTAGCATGATCAATTCACAAACGGAATTACCATGGAGAAGACTGAACAGAAAACAAGGACGCTACACTAAAACTTGACAGTAGGAAGGACCAAGCTGTAAAACAGTTCATTTTCCAAAACATCCATTTTCTCTGAATTAAAAGAAACTCCAGTTTTGACTGGTCCCATTTGAGAGGAAAAATAAAATCAAAACAAGGCTTCAGCTAAAATATTCCATGCAATAAAAATAACAATGAAAAAGTCCACTACACCGCACCATTGAATTGTTCTAGCAGACTCACAAGAATTACCTGTAGTACTCGCTTCATGGCTGTGAATCTTGTTTTGCAGTTGCAGATCTGCTTTGGGACGATACAGCTGCTAACAACCCACTTACAAGTTCGCGTCGTATTTCACCAACAATAGATTCCTTGATCTGAAAGGGATTAGACAGATTTTTAAGGTCAACGAGTTATATAACCAAAAGGCTAAAACTGAATGGTATTGCAGACGTGTTTGACATTAGCAACACAAGAACAAATGCAACAGCAGAAAGTCAACATTATAAAAATGCAAATGGAAAAAATAAGAGGGATTCTCCTGGACAATAATTTTAAAATAATTCTGAAGTTCTTCAAATCTTAACAGTTGCAGACTGAAGTAGCTTGATCTTTCCAGAAGGAACTTCTATCTGTATTTTACACTTAGAAGTACTAGTTTTATGTTTAAAAAAATACATATTCAAAGCATATAAAGTTGTAAAAATAGTGCATCAGGAAGTATGTACCAAAAACCACCACAAATACACTATTTTGCATCATTAGTAGTAATCTCTCAAAAGAGAAGAAAAGACCTATTTACCTCACAAATTCATTACGCAGGAGGAAAGGTCCGAGTCTTTGAACTGGAGCTGCTGTTTTCATATAAATCAAAAGGCAGCTAATCCTAATTATACACTTTTGGCAGCAAAGACAAACAAAATACTTTCAACAACATCATCTGGTCACTGGGATATTATCTGTGCCAGCAAAGACTATTTTTCACATGATCATGACCAAGTATTTACCCATTAATTTTTACATAAAGAGGAGTCAGTACTAATAGGCACCTTACTGTGACTAAGGGCCGAAGAAAGATAGATCGCTGAAGCCTACAGCAAGAGGAGTCATGAAAAAAGGTGGTTCTGCAATAACATATTATGTTGCAGGGGGGAGGAGGAGGCCATAAGATCAGATGAGTAATACGAATGGCTCATAACTACAAGAAATTTTCAGTGCCATCCCATTTTTTGAATAGTCTTCACTTAAGCAACCATTAACAAGTCAGATATGGTTATAAGGACAGGGAAGAAGAGCCACAGAGAAGGACTGCAGGAATCGAAGCTGGACAGCCAGGGTCAGTAGCATCAGCATTAATCATCCAGGTTAAAGTTTTCTTTTTCTTACAAGAAGGACAAGTAGATTCTTAGATCAAAATAAACAATCAAACAAAAACAAAACAAACNTTAAAATAAACAAACAAACAAAAACAAAACAAAGAAAACAGAAAGAAAATCACCGTCCACAGTGTCACTTCACAAGTAGCTTTTCAGGGAGTAGTAGCTGTAATGAACATGAGATCTGACAACAGAAAAAAAATGCTAATGCCGGTGTTCCAGTAATAAATCCCTTTTATGTTCCAATGCCCCACTAATACCATGGGAATAACATTTACTCAAGTGGGGCCTTTCTAGAGACCCTGCCTCTCTCCATGGCACTCCGGACATCTCACAATTATGCCCGTCCGTCTTCCAAGAGGAGCTCCCCTCTTCCTGGTGCGTCAAGAGGATTAAGCAACAACGTCAGAAGGGTGGCAGCAGAATTAGCAAAGGGTTATTTATCCCCTTGGCCTCAATGGCAAGCAATTCAATCCCTAAACCATTAGTGGCAAAGTTCCTCATTTCGTTATTGCCCTGAAACAAGTACTTCAGAGATGGCAGCTCGACTTTTTTGCTAATTAACAGACAAAAAAGCCAACAAAACCTGTTCTACTGATGGTCACAAATTCTGGGGATGCCCATGCAAATGCACACACACATATGGAAAGCCTGGGGACCACTGTCAATTTAATGAGCACCTTTTGGATTTAGAAACATGGAAATACACTGGGAAATTCAACAGGGGAGTGCAGTCACAGACAGTTTTGTGAGAACCACGCATTCCCTGGTGATAGCAGGTCACTGCCATCCTCATCCCTCCACTCCTCTCTCTGGTTGGCGTCCCAAAGGCTTTACAAAATACACACCCTGTGCCCTTCCCTAACAGGATAGCTAAAAATAAACACCACTTTCCACAGCAAACCGATGAAAGCTTCCCAAATTAGCAAGGTAAATGGTCTAGCATGACAGACAGTCTTGTGACAAGGCCCGGAGTAGAAGCGAAGCAGCTCCTGTGCTATTCACAGCCCTTCGCGCTCAACCTTGGCAAAGGTGCCCTTCACCTGGCCAAGCGCTGTGCCCCTCCAGCTCCCTCGCCTCCTCCTGCTGCCACCGCCTCCTCACGGTGCCTCCTGCGCAGCGCGGGAGGCGGCGACCCCTGTGCTGACTCGGTCCCATCCGTGCGTGACAAGCGCCAATATTTGTCTTTCTGATTACGAACCACGTAGGACAAGGTGCAGCCTCCCTTCCCTCTGCACAGAGCACAGCGAGGATCCAGCAGAACCAGAGAGGCCAGCGAAGAACCCCCTAGGACTTCGAGGAGCTGAACGGAAATGTCATCGTTTCAAAGAGGGGGACCCACTCGCCCACGGTATCGATACTGCGTTAATGCAGTGTCACATACACAGGCCATTTTACCACAGTAAACCAGTACTGCACCATTACCACAACATGGTCTTGCCGCTAAGTAACAAACTCCTTAATGTGCCACCCTGGTACTGTGAGATACAGGCTCTTCAGGTGGTGCTCGGATGGACACTTAAGTCTTTGCACATTCCTCATACTCACAACCTGCACTACCTTTTGCACATAGAATTACAAAGACTATCTATTACTCCATTTTCTTCTCAGACCATTCATTTGCAGCAGTAAATGGTGAGTTTTTATGCCTATACATTGTGTGCTAAGTTCAAGAGCCTCTGCAAGGGAAGTCGTTTAACATTTTCTGATCAATGTTGAATCAATGTAGATTTGAACTGGAAAGAGAAAAGGTAGAGATTCTCTATCAAATCACCTACCAGTTCTATAAAGCCTCTTAAAAATAGATGCTGACAGGAAATCCTACATTTCTTTAAGATATAACTCCATGGAGTGTCATTTACAGTGCAGAACCATTAGCCAAGACAAAGCCCACACTACTACTCAACAGAAAGCTTTTCCAACACATGCTGCACTGCACAAGAGCCCACTGAGGTGGCCAGCCTAACTATGCTCCCTGCAATACTGGGACCTACAAGCCAAGTAACAAGCATTTCATGCAGGATTCCTGCCATGGCCGTTCAGGCCATGTTTTCATCAAAATAAGAGGACCACTGTTCGACATTTTAATATTTTATGTTGTTGTAGGCTTTTCTGTGGGAGTCCATCCATTAACACCAAAAATTAGCATCAACATTTTTGGATTTTTTTCTTTTTGTAAGCCAGCAAATAGTCAAGGGTCAAAGCTCACAAACATTACAGTCCACCCAGGCATCCTCTCAAACACTGACGAGCTTCTCTTTCCTCACCACGAGGTCACACAGCCACTGAGAATGGGAGCAATAAGCAATGGTTTAGCATTTGTGCATGCCCATAGCAAGTGTGCGTACTAACAGATTTCTTTCTTTGTTACGAAAGGAATTCCAGTTTTGTACAATAGGGCTACTTAAAGACAACACATTTCAAATTATTTAGCTCTTACGAGATACAAAAGATTTTCCTGTGCAGTCTGTAATTGCATATGCAGACTCTGCAAAAATCAGCACACGCTTCAAGCCAATGCATCTTCACTCTGACACGCAAAACTCCCCATTTCAGAATTGAAGCCAGTCTGAAACCGGCTGCCAATACAGCCAAAGTGGGAGACAAGTTCTCTGTGCGCTCAAACATTTGTGAAGTGACTCAGGTTCTGTCATTTCTTTGCTGACTATTCACATTTGAACACTAGTCTCTCTGTTCATCGCAGATTCCTTTGGAGTTACAGTGCACTCAGCATCGTGCAACCCAACTAATATGCTCCGTGCAAAGAGAACACACCTTTATTTGCTACCAATTAATAATGTTGAAGAGGAACTTTCACATAGGAATAATCTCAGAAAAAAAAAATGTTGATTGAAGTAACTCTGTACCTTGTCTCCAGGTCCCTTTATTGCCTCTGCTGCTGTTACATTTGAATTATAGCTCTCCCCATCTCTCTTGACATCACCTCACCATAAACCACTCCTCTGAAATGCAGGCTTTTATAGAAGGGCTGGACATGATGCAAATGCAATATCCTGGTTTCACATCAGGATCAACAATAAAGTACAAGGCGTGAGCAATCTCACGTGCAATGCTCTGAGCCCTAGGCTACGAAGCTCTTAAAAAATGAGGGGGAACGAAAAGAAAGCAAGTGGGCTGGAAACTGAACGAATCCGGTATGTCTGGGCACATTTAATGACACTTGCCATATCAAGGCCCTTCCCAAGACTCCTTCCTACTCCAGCTGCTTTGGGAAGACCGAGGAGGAGATGGGGAGAAGCCACATGCCACTCTGCCACACGCACTCACGGGGATGCCAAGCAGGGGTGTGACGCCGCAGCACCAGAGCGGCACCACAAGACCCAGCGACGGCAACGCATCCCTCAGCCCTCGGCGCCGAGGCCAGCAAGGAGGTCCCGAGCCCGGTGCTGCCCCACGCCCCCAACTNCCGGTATGTCTGGGCACATTTAATGACACTTGCCATATCAAGGCCCTTCCCAAGACTCCTTCCTACTCCAGCTGCTTTGGGAAGACCAAGGAGGAGATGGGGAGAAGCCACATGCCACTCTGCCACACGCACTCACGGGGATGCCAAGCAGGGGTGTGACGCCGCAGCACCACAGCGGCACCACAAGACCCAGCGACGGCAACACATCCCTCAGCGCCGAGCCCAGCAAGGAGGTCCCGAGCCCAGTGCTGCCCCACACCCCCAACTTACCCTGGCTCCGTGGAGGGACGAGGCGCCGCTCGGCCCCAGGCAGGCCGGTTGCAGGCTNGGCTCCGTGGAGGGACGAGGCGCCGCTCAGCCTCAGGCAGGCCGGCACCTCGTGCCCCACTGCCCCACGGCGGCTCCGTGCCCCTGTCCACCTCAGGTCTGACTGTCACTGCAGCAGGAGTCGCTACCGAGGACGGCTAGGAGCTAATGTAATGCCCTGCGGCCCGACAAATCTCGCTGGGTAAACGCTAAGCAACTACACCGGGCCAAGCGCAGCGGGAGGCAGTCAAGAAGGTTTCTCCGCGGCGCAGGGACAGGCATAGCAGACTCTTTGGTCACACAGGGAGCGAGGGGAGCCTTACAGCGAAGGCCACGGTTCCCAATCCCTGCTTCTGCACTCATGGCAGATAAACTACATTCTTGCATGGACGCTGCTTTTGCAAGACAGTTTCTTTTGCTTCTTTTTCCCATCTACACAACTTGTCATAGACTTCTTTTTGTGCCATTGAAAACAAACAAACAAACAAAATACAAAAAGAAAACCCACACAAACAAAACCTCCACAGTTTTAGTCCTGTTTTCTCACCTGGCTTTTGGGAGAAACGTTCAAGAACCTTCTTTCACTTTCACAGGCAGCCAACGAAACTCATCCAAAAATCATCAGTCTTTATGTCTGAAATAACTGCTCATCTAACATCAGATTGCTTTAGTTATACTCGGAGTTGTTACCAGTTTGGGAAGAGGAACTAGTAAAGTATTTATAATGTTTAGTACAGAGTTGTTTTAGAAATGATATTTCATCAAGTTAACTCCAGAATGGCATTTCTGCATGCAAACACGACAGAATTTTTTACTTACAAATCTGAAATTCTACCAGTCAGCCAGGATTTGAGATTGCAATTTCTTTCTCACCTAGATGTATAGGAGTAACTAGCTATTTATTTATGTGCTAACTGCTGTCCCTAAAAAATGCCTATTGCTTTGCGTAAGAATATTAATGGGGCTTGGGCATCTAGTGACAAGAAAACTGTGACTGCAAGCCCTGATCCTTTAAACAAGGACAGTAATAGTAATGAGCCTTGGCTTGAGAGGGAAGAGAGAAAACTCCAGCAGCAAAGAGTTACAGAGAGGCTAACTTTCCACTTCAGTGAACACTTCGAATGTCTGAGATGCAGAGCCTCTCTCCTCACCTCTCGTATGACCTGCTGCAGCTCCTCCTGCTCCACGCTCTTGTGGATTTCATCAACTGAAGGCACCAGTGGGACTTTTTCAAGTTTGCTGTGTTCCACCTCTGTCTTAGAGTCCACCAGCTCCTCGGGGCTTTCTGCTTGCTGTCCAGCACCTGCTCTCACAGGGGGAGCTGGTGTTAAGGCCACAGAGGCTCGGTATAGCTTCTTGCTTTGACTCTTGGACTTTCCTGTTAGCTCAGAGGATCCACCACCAGCTTTCCTACTCGCATGACTGGAGCACACTGAAGAAGAATCAGAGTTTCCATGAGAGAACACAGATTCTGAACCCTCAGCTGGCAGAGTTTCCAGTCCAAGATCTCCCAGTCCTAAACCCAATTCAGACTTCAGAAATGACTGCTCTCGAATCAGTTCAGAGACCTAAAGATTCAGAAAAGAAAGAACTCTGAATAAGCAATAAGCATTAAAAACAAAACAAAAAAACACACACACATGTAGACACAGCTAAGCCTTATCATTTATTCCATCACTTACTCATTCTCTCCATGTAACAAATACAGATATAAAATAAACATATACTTTGCTTCATGACTGCAAAGAGGATCATAAAAAGAAATAGGCTTTTTTGAACGCCAAAATAAATAAGAACTGTGGCAGCTCCCCAAGCCACTGACTTTTGCAATACGGATGCATCCTGTCAGAACCATCGACAAGAGAAAAACATAAAGGCTTGATTTGTTTTAGCAGAGAAAAACAATTCAAGTCTGTTCACTTTTTTTTCTCTTCTCCTGCAATCTTTGAACTACTTGTCTTCAGTAGTTTGGGAATTTACACAGGACTTAGCATAATACTCTCAGAAAAATAAGAGATGATTTTCCTAGCAGAACAGCTTCTATTTTCCTCTTAAAAACAAATGAGCCTTCACAGCCATCTTCACTTAGGTTAACTTTGCTTAAGAGTAAATGCAGTTGTTCTCAACAGAACTCATGACCCTCACTAAGAACCCTGAGAATTGCTCAGAACCCAAGTTCTCTGAAATGAATGAATCTTGGACAACCTTTCTTAAGAATGTCTTTCCTAGTTTTTTTTTCTTTTTAATTGAAGTAAAACACGCAGCTACTTACTGGTTCAATGACATTCAGTGGAGAAGGGCATGAAAGATTATCAGTACTTCTGCTGCCATACATACCCTGAAAAATTAAATCAAGTTAAGACATTTAGGTTTTTCTTTTGTCCACAGCTGTCAAAAGCTAATATTAAGCATACCGTGTCACAGATGACTTTCTGTACTTGAAACTTGGAACCAGGAAATAAAGCTGGTCACAGAAAGTTTATTTCAGTCATTTTAAAAGCTGGCCCTCTTCTATAAAAGGATTTACAAATATATAGATATTTATATGGTTAAAAGAATGCATGTTTGGCTTGGAATCAGAGTAATACCATACTTTCCTGTTCTTGAGTTTCAATTTTTTTCCCATGACAAAATACTGAAGGGGAAGATGTGGCCTGTGCTGTTTCTACAGAAGAGGAATGGCTAAGAGGAATGAGACCCATGAAGGACATATGATACTTTTTGTCTGTGCTGTTTTTGTTTAGGTGGTGGCAGAGCAGCAGCTGGAAAACAGGAACAGTCTTTTGCTAAATGAAGAGGAGAAACAGTCTTTTCCTTTCCTCTTAGCTTCTATGGGAGTGACTTTGTGAGAAGAGCTTTTCCCCTTGCTTGGCAGGGAGCCACACAGCCCTCCGAGCAGATGTGAAAGAGTAGAGGAAAAAAAATGAAGATAGTGCAGCGACCAGCAGAGACAACACGACCTACCCGTCGTACTTTCCATGGATGGGCAGAGCTGGAGGGGTAGTACACCCTATCTCTTGGGTCAGAAACACCACATATTTCTCATCTTTCTGCCTTCCTTTCACAAGGAAGGAGATCGGTATAGGTAAACTCCAGATAGACTGCAAGATATGTCTGAGAGCCAAGATTCCATTCTAGATGGAATGCTGCAAGAGTCATACCTACCATATGTGCCTGAGGTCTGTAAGGTGAAGACATGTGCAGACTTCTCAGCTGGTCTTCCAAAGCAAGCAGACGTTCTTCTAGCTGCATTTCTAGCTCCTGTAGCTCCATGCGGACAGATTTCCTCAAGCTCTGTAGCTGATCAGCTTCATACCTATACAAAATTCATTACAAAAAGAATAACATTTAGTGCACTCAAATACACTTTGAGGAAGATAGTCCCATGAATAAAGGACTTTGTGCAAGAGAATTCAGACCGGAACAAAGAAAATCTTCCACAGAAATCAGGAGAAAGCCCCACACAGAAGGGAGGTATTCCTACACTTAGAGAAGCACAGTGTAGAGAAAACAATGCAACAAGATGCTCCATAAATTTTAAACACTTAAATATAGGCAAGTAGAAGAAAACAGATCCGATTAAAAACCTACAACAACAATCGCAGGAGACATAGCAATCACATAACACTTTGTTTGCATGGTCCTAACTGCCAAGCCAGTAGCAATTACCATTTGGTAAGGATGCTATCATCCAAAGAAGGCCAACTAATTTCTAATGTATTTACTTTTAAAGTGAGTTCGTTAAGAGCTGATTCAATGACATAATGTAAATAAATAAGCAATTTTGAAAACTGTTTAAGATCAACTGCATGAGATACTTGCTGCAACTGGTGAACACAAACACTTAGAGCCAGAATAACAGATGCCATTTGTAACTTGCTGAGTGGAATCTGTGGGTTGGAAAAGCAACTGAATGCTCACTGTTCACTGAATGCAAGCTGTTCATTTTTTATGGAAATCTATTAAGATTGGGGGAAAAAAATAAGCCTGAAATCTTTAAGACATTTTTTAAACATGCATTCCACGGTAAAAGTCAGTAAAACCAACTAGGAAAAGGAAGAAAAAAAGAACAAAAAAAAAGGGGGGGAGGGGGCGGAAATATGGATTAGAACAGAACAGAGGGGAATAAACTCTGGAATGATGAGTTGTAAAGAAGATGGTAAACAAAAGCTTTTGGCAAAAACTCAGCTCCAGCTCTTTTAAAACTCAAACTAACAGATTTCTTTAGTGTGATTTGAGCAGCGGAGTACATTTCTTGCAGTGACTAAGTATCTTCTCTCCTTTTTAGAGGACTAGATTACCTTTCCTCTTCAGTCATGTGCTGATAAACCGTGGTCTGTTGACGTAACATAGTCAATTCCAAATCCATCATTTGGGTTCTGAATAAGTTTAGATTTCGTCTCACCACTTGTAGCTCCTGGAAAGTATTCTAAAAAACAAAGAAAGATCAATCTTTAAAAATCCTTAATAAAAAAATAATATAGATTCAGGTTCTGTAACTACATTTGCACACATATCCCCTCAGAGTCAAGCAGAATCTCACCAATTTCTGTATACAAAGGTTGTGTGCTAGAAACTCACAACACTTCAAAAGAAATTAATTCACTTTCATTTTATACTCATTCATTTCATTTTTAGACATACAATACAAAGAGCCACATGAAAGCCAAACGGAAATCATTTAGACGCGCAGAATTACAGTTATTTTCAGGATAGAGCCCTCTGTGGAGTCACGTCTCTTTAGAGCTCTTGGGAATTGCCCCAAGCTAGTCCAGCCTGTGGCACATTCAAGGTGCTACTTTGTGCTTCACTTTGACTCAAAACTACTGTGTGAGCAGGGTCACTTACTTCATACAGAGGTAGAATGGATGATCTCTGAGTAGTGTAACTGGTGGCGGCTGAAAGATCATGACCTCTCATCACCGGGTACTACGAAAGAAGCAATCGTTTGAAATGAGAATGCTGAACAACTCTTACACACTCATCTTCTCAAAATGCTTACATACTCCAATAGCAGACACTATTAAAACAAAATCCTTCTGGTATTGTGTTTTCCACTATCCATGCAGTTGTTGGAACAGGAAAAGGAAACTTTTCAAAATGGCAATCCAGCTCCAAACTGAAGCATACTCAAAGTTTTAGCATGTTTAGCACATTGAAGTTGAAAACCAAATGAATCCCATCTGATACACTAAGCAGGAATAACATTTTTTTTTCCTTGCTCCAGGCATGTATGCCTGAAGATGCAATGATCTCAATTGTCTGAGCTAACGATAAAAAGAAAATGGAGTTAAATTCAACTGTCCCATTTTCAAATGATGATCAGATTCATATTCCTTGTGGGGTTTTGCTCAGTTTTAAGAGTTCTTTTGTTGGTGGTGGTTTTATTTTATCTCAGTCTGCCTCCATCCAAGGACCCTTTCATGCTAATGATCTCCTAAGAAAACAAAATAGTTGAAGAATTTCTATTTGCATGTTGCATCAACCCATGGAGTAACCAGTCAAAATTCAGGGGCTGCTACATGTAGAGACATGGCACAAAGAACACTGGAAACAGCAAAAATATTTACCTTTTCAATCACGAAAAAGAAAGCTTGTCTAATATCATTTTCAAAGAATTCAAAGAACTATTGCCAAGCCATGGAAAAACTGAAGCATATCCATTCAATCAGAGGAGTTTTGCTCTAACATGATCACACCAAGGAGTTGTTTTGTTTTTCCTCTCCCAGTTTAAATTCCTGATAGAACAAGGAACAGAATCCGCTCCTTTTCATTCCTTCCTAAAACCAGGATCGCCTGTTGGGAACACCTCCACTATTTCTATAGCAGGCCGAGTATGTTGTGGGGCAAGCACAAACTCAGCTGCAGAAACAGGGACAGCAGCAGCAGCTAAGAAAATATTTAAAGCAAGACATTTTCACACAAATCCAGGCACTGAGAAGTGCTAAGCCTCCAAAACAGAACTAGTCTAGACAAATTACACTTGAAGCAGCACTAACAGGATATGAGCTGTAAATATCTCCATCAATATCATTTTATTAATTGAATTGGCAGGAGCATGACATAATACAGAGTTTTCAACTTCAGTGGGTTAGGTAGCACAACCTAAGTGGTAAAAACACTTCAGCACACTACAATCTTACATATAGCAGGCCAGCAACTGGCACGCACTGGGAAATTTAACAGAGGGGCAAATTCTGCAACCTCTTCCTCCAAGGTAGACTGTCCTTTACCTTGAAGTGTGCCATGACACCAAAGCCAGCTCCAAGTCGTAAGGCGAGCTGACATAACCCAAATTAGGCTGGACTAGACTGCTAGATCTTGCCTTTGACATGGGACAATCCAAGGCAATGTGACTAAAAACCAGCCCCAAGGCCAACCTCCTGCAAGAGGGAGCAGGCAGATAGGGGCTTGCCATTGGATTCACCCCCAGGAACCACCAAAGCTCTGCAACTCTATAGTCCTCAGGTGTTCACATGTAAAGAAGCAGAGCCTGCAACTGCTCTGCCTACACAGGCACCTGCAGCCTCCCAACCTGGAGCTCTGTTCTGAACTGGCGGAGGCACCACAGCTGGTAAACAGCTGCAAAGGAGCAACACGTGGCAGAATCTTGTCTTTTAAAGCATTTTTCCCCCTGAGTACCCTGAGTAATAAGAGGGAGAAAATGTCACACATTGTGACAAAATTAGTTCAGGTTGATGATTTCAGGATCCTGCAGACCGGTTCCCCAGCTGAACATGCAAAAGGTTGGCATGAAACAACCCAGAAATGTACATGCGACAGGTTAACATCACTGCACTACCATTACTAGTGCAGCCATAGGACTTGCAGTAAAAAAGCAAGTTTCTAACAGCTGGATGGAAAATATGCCAAAGAGAAGAGACAAGTTAAAGGATCCTGGAAAAGCTCTATGGGTTTTCAAATCTAAAATTAGTAATTATCACCTTAAAAACAAACAAAAAAAACCCCCACAGCTATGAAGTATATAATGCTCCTCTTCCCACCAATAATATCTATAAAAGTAAAAATCAAGGAGCGAAAAAAAATATATATAGTAAAGCCATGCAGAGATGATCACCTGCCACTTCCACAAACAGCAAATCAAAACTGTACAAAGTGTTCTTCCCTCCCTCCCCGTGTCCCCCTCTCTGCAGCAGTACAAGAGGAATGTTAGGAAACATGTAAACCAAATTATTAATTTGATACAGTCAGAAACCTCTTTGCCCCACACTGCTGCTCTGCGTTTGTTTCTTCTCACCTGAGAGAGATTCTGCAGAGAGCTCCTGATATCGTGCAGGACTCTGCGCAGCTGCATCTCCACGGTGGAGGGCGGATTGATGGCATGAGGTCGATGGGAATATCCAGGGTGCCTCGGAGAGAAGGGACAGCCAAAGGGGGAGAGCGCAGCGCTGAAGGAGGAGCCCGAGAGGCTTGGGACGCTGTGGGTGCTCAGGGTCCTCATGTGCTCGCAGAGAGGCCTGTCCAGCCACTCGGAGGGAAGTGAGTGGAGGGAACAGACTGACTGGGACATGTGTGCAGGGACGTGCAGCGGGCAGCTCTGTACCCTGGCGTGACCGGGCTCCTCAGGCAGTCTGCTGGGCCCACTCTGGGACATTTCTCTTTTGGAGGATGAAGGAGCAATGAACAGGGTGGATTTGCACACAGGTTGGCTGGCAGGTGGCTTATCCTCCAGTTTGTCCTTCTCAGATGCCAGGTTCTCGTCATCCTCCACAGGGGTGTACTTGTAGGTGAAAGAAGGAGGACTGCACAAAGTCTCTTTTCCTGGAGCGAGCTGGACGTTCACAGAGGACACCACCCTCACTGGATTCAGCAGGGCAGTTGGGAGAGACTGAGACCGCCTGAGGGGATAGCCCGTCTCCGCAAACCAGCACCTCTGCTTCCTGAGGAGGTCCTTGGATTTAAGCAGGGTGCGTCCTGCCCTGGAATCGGATGTGCCAATGATCTTCATCTGGGCTCTCTGCAGCGCCACGTGGACCCTGTCCACGGAGGAAGGCAATGGGTCACCAGCTTCAAAAGATTCCGCTGGTTTCAGAATATGGTGTGTTTGGTACTGAGGAAATTCAAACGCACTGCTTTTGTCAAGGTCACTGTCATCACTGCCTTCCTCCAGTAGCTCCAGCTCTTTTTGCTCACTGGAAAGGTCTTCTCCTTTGGAGCTGACCTCTGCTTGAACTGTCTCTGGTGTATGAGATGACTTGCTTTCTCCTTGCATTTGTTCAGTTTCAGATTCAGAAATGCTTTTACTTCTGTTCTCAGAAGGTGTCTCTACCTTTTGTCTCTCTGTTTCAGAAAGAACATCTTCCTCTTCCTCATCATCCTCTTCATCTTCCTCTTCCTCCTCCTCCTCCTCCTCAAACTTATTGAAAAAGAGCAGCTCCTTGGCTATGGGCGTCTTCTGCTCCTCGCTGTGCGACGTCACCGTCGTCTCGCTGTCACAGCTGTCCGCGCTGCTTCCCATGCCCTGCAGCGACTCATGAACCTGTGGACAACGAGAGCCAGTGAGCGCAGGCGGGACTCGAGCGCTGCCTCGCGGCGAGGCAAAAGCCCCAGTTCACACTCTCCGGGCACTGCGGTAGGCAGCGGAAAGAACAACCAAAATGCATCCAGCATTCAAGAGCAACACAGGACAGGGAACAAGGAGACCGAAGCAGGTTAGGTAGGCTGGAAGCACACCAAAGCACCCGGGCTACATCTAGGGGCTTGGGTTCAGCATTGACAGCTACGCCAGCAGTCAGCAACACTGACAGCGGAGCAAGGAGAATCGCTGATCCCTGCAAAACGGCTGCCACAGGGTAGGACCAAGAATGGAGGAAACAGCCTGGTTTACATCACAGAACTGTCTGAGACTACAAACCTCACATTAGGCAGCTAATCTCTACTGAAGATTGAATCTGTCTTAGAAATCTTTATTTTGGCTGCCAGAGATGAAGGGAAATAGACTTTCACTCTTTCAGACATCTCCTGGATTTCAAAGGAATGCTTTGGCTGCAAGAGTCAATTATTTGACAGTAGATGGCACTAATTTACCATACTTTTAAGAAACAATATACATCCCCCCCATCCCCTTCATCATCTTTTCACAGGTTGTTCATCAGCTGCCAAGTTCTCGTTTCACTAGTCTAATCGCTCATCTGTATTTTCTAAATTCCGCTCTATACTTAGTCTAAGTAAAGCAGTTAAGGTGGCAGAAGACAACCTAACAGCTCCAAATCTCACACACTCAAAACATCTATTCAGAAGAGAATAAAACAGAAAAAAAATGCTTTATGATCAACACAGATAAACTCCATTAGTTAAGACATGAAACTCAGCTGCAGCATGCTTAAACAGGTCCTGTTATCAATCTAAAAATCACTCTGAAGACCAGGAAGGAACATCTCCATTCTGAGACTCCTTCTAACCTGCCCATCAACTTCAGTGCAACCCCAGTTTAGAAGAGAGTAAAACAGCATCTGAAACTGCAACGCTCATTTCAAAGACCATGGTCAAATGATGCTCATGATCCAAAGGAACTGGAACAAAAACAAACATTGGATTTAAGACTAACTAAGCATTCGTATATATTTATAGCAAAGTCAGCACAAAAATATCTTCTCCCTTTCTGCCAGCTGCTGAAGTTGATTAAAACAACAGGAAAAAAAAAAAAAAGGCAAAAAAGTAGGAAGGCAAAAACAATAAAAATGAAATTAACAGCAGAAAAGCCACATTCTTAAATTCTTCTTTCATCTTCCTCCTTATTCACTGGCATTATGAGAGGAATGGACTGGTTCTGGAGTCTTGGCCAATAGTAAACGATACAACAAAAACCATGAACAGGAAGCCATGAATTTAAAGCTTACTCCAGATCCCAGTACACTCAGTTTTATCCTGCTAGGAGGGCTTTCAATTTTTAAGCCAGATCTATAACAGACTTAGCAGGTCGAACCTTGAGTACGCAAAGTTTTCTGAGGATCTACACTGGCAGTCAGGATAGAGGCCAAACATCAACATGCCTCCTCCCCTCCCTGGCTCTCACGGTACCATGATAATCTGTAAGTATTTCAAGACACAATACAAGACACTTACCTGAAGGTGATTAAATGAAAAGCAATCCGTGGAGGAATCTTCTGCGAAGCCGCTGCTATCAGAGTGCTGGCTAGCAGTCCGTAACAACTGATCTATTTTAAAAGAAAGTAAAACCCATCTGTAATTAGTGGACAAACCCTAACCTTTTAAGCTCAATTACATTTAACACATGCTTTCCTTTTACATCGTAATGTAAAAGGAAAGAAATGTAGCAGATGTAGGTAATACAATTATTTCTCAAATTCATCATTGAACAATTCAGAAAAACTATTTTGTTTCAAGCATATAAAGCACAAAACCTTTTCTCATGCAAAGCTCAGCTTGGGAAATTTCCAGCCTCAGCAGAAGAGTAACCACCTTCCACATTTTTGTTTTTTGAGCTGTGGAAAAGAAACCTTATTCCACTGATTTGCCTTCCACAGGACTGACTGACCGGTCACAGCTGATACACAGCCCAAGGAGCAGCTGCTTTTGTACTACTGACACGCGCTGACCTGCCGCGCGTCCCCGTCGCAGCGACGTGGGTGACCACCAGCGTCCTGCCGGCACCCCCTCACGCAGAAGAATAAGTGACACGAGCAGAGGGGACACGGCCCTCCTTAGACTTCAGTAAGCAACGGGCCAGACTCTGAAAGCCGCTGGGGACTGCGCTGCTTGCCCGACTCATGGGCAAGCACAGCACCAGCACATCAGCCGGCAGCCTGCCAAGGCACATTCCTGGTGCTCGAGATGGGGGCCTCCTGCCTGCTCTTCAACACGTACACTAGATAAAGTGCTTGAGCAGCCCCGAGGTTTCCTGCGGCGCAAGCCCCCTGCTCGCAGGGCTGCTTTTAAGGAGCTCCCCAGGAGCTCTGCAGCAGCGGGACACACGGCCGGGCCTTGCTGCCTCCCACACGCTTAGCAAGCGCCGGCTTCACCTCGTGGCACCACCAGCAGGTTGCTTAGCCAGATGGCAGCCTAGGGAACAACAACCGCTTCTCAGCGCCTCTTTTTGGAATAGCCTGGATGCGAGATGAGCCCATAGTGGCCTTGGCGTCCGCATCCCTGCCTCCTCCTGGCCCTGGCTGCGGAGCGGCTGCACTCGGGAGGCTCTGTGCTGAATTTCGCCCCGCATTCCTGCAACCACAGAACTGTCATCATATAATTAATCCCAGTTCATAGCTCAATGCATTGGAATGCACTGTGAAAAGTGTTTTGAAACTGCTGGATATTCAAAAACATTTTTTTTCTTGCATTAGTTTTGATGAACACTTCACTAAGGCAGGAATAAAAGCCTGCATATGCCCAGAAGCTTGCAAATAATCAAATAGGCCAACTACCCTATAAAACTTCAGCCACCACATGCAGTGTTCGGTAGGTGCCTTTCCATGGCGCTGCTGCTCTGTTATCACAGCAGCCACCAAACCAAGAAATAACATCTTCCCTCCAGACAGGTATCCCCCGTCAGCTGCCACCAAAGGCAATGGAAATGACTTCACTTAAATTGGACAAGCTCTCACTGAGTGCCCAGTACAACTAATACCCCAGGTGTCGTGCCAGCAGCAGGGCAGCACTGCCACTGAGGGGGAGCTACAAGCTTCTCTGTAATGAATAATCACAGATTTTGGCCTTCTCCCCATTTCTTTCCCCATTTGATGGATGCTAGTTTAAAAGCAACAAGGACCTTTCGTGAAAGCCTTAGACCCACAGGAGATATTCCATATGGTGCAGTCAAAGCACGTTAGCCACGCGTGTCTTGGGATCTGCTTTCATGAGCATGAAGTTTATTCTGCTCAAGAAAAATACTGACCTGCCCTTCTACTTCCTTCTCCGTCAGTATTTCCTTCGCAGCCACAAACAAACAAAAATTCTCTCTTCAAATCAATTCTTGCTCTGCTGGGAGGCAGTACTAAAGTCAAAATCAGTGTATTAGATCATTTTCCACAGGATTTGTTGTGTATGCACATGCCTTGACAGCAAAGCCGGCAGGATAGGATGCATGCCGAGATTCTTGCAGAGCCTGAAGGAATTAGGTGTCACAAAGGCTGTCCAAAAGAGCCATCCTTCTTACAGACATCTTTTTTTTTTGTGAGGCAAAGGCGCTAGAAATGTCTGAATTGTTTTAAAGCTAATCAGAGAAGGCATTTTTTAAGCATTATAAGTTGTTTTCTACCACAAATCTCCTTTGCCTCTTGCATGTTCTCCAGAGAGCTCCACTACCTCACTCTTATGCAAACATAACAAATACTTTAAGGATCCCTGCTACTTCCGTATGAAATGGCTTCTGTTTGGCCAGCATATGGCAGAGTTTAGCACTGTACAAACCAGAAATATTTGCTATTACACTGCAATACACTGATATGTAATGGTATCCCACCCTCCTTGTCAGCTACTGATCCAGATATTCCACCCACTCTACGGCTCTTGGATGTCTCCAATTCAGACACCCGAGGGCAAAGCATTAAAAAACAAAACAGCCAACAATAAATTACACACAAATCTTGGTTAAAATGACTCCCGGCAACAGAGCGTCTGAAGAGAAGTAGGTTGTGATCAGACACGGCTCTGCTCTCTTCATCTTGAGCTCCGCACCGAGGGCTGGGCTGCAGAGGCTCAGATGGCTTCACCCCTTGCCTAAGGGAAACGTGAATGCTCTCTCGCCAGTCAGGTCCATAAGGACAGTTTCCTCCACACAAAGCCAAGGAACACAACAGCACAGCACCCTCGGCCCTGATCTCAGCAGCCTTACAAGGACCCCACTAATGCAGCTGTACCTGCCAGAAGCAGGTCACCGCACAAGAGCAACCGTGCGGGCCGGGCGATCCCACCACCACGGAGAGGAAACCTCCTCAACGAGCGGGAGGCGGCCAGGGCTGGTACAACACAGAACGTGTGGGAAAAGGAACCAGCCAGTATGAACCAAAACCAAAAATACATGAAAAGGAACAATCAAATGCACGTCCCGGCTGAACTGAACACAAAACAAAAACGTCCTTTAGATGATTGTTTTAAGCTCTATAAAGCAAGGAAATATTTTTAGATGCTGAACACATGCCAGAGAAGCGTGGGTACTCAAAAATATATCAAGGAAGCTGACAAAGTTCTAAACAAAAATGGATGATGAAGAAATAAGCCTGCGGTTTATGAAACACAAGAGCACAAATTAATTGTTATCACATAATGCAATAAGTCAGTGTTATCTATTGCTCAATAATATTCAGCTATCAGGACCACTCCCAAACAGCCCCACCAAGTACTTGTTTTAAATGCTCTGCATCACTACTACTGACTTACAAAAGGAGGAAGCCTACACAAGCTGCCTGCAAAGCCTTAGTAACATTTATGACTTTTGCAGCTGTGGTACTGGCAAAGCTCTAACCTACTTAACAAAATCATTAACAAATTGACCTCTCCAGCTTGGCTGCAAAGCATCCCGCTAGGAGATTCAAGGTACTGCTGCCCCTTTTCCCGCGGCACCACAGGACCAGCCCTGGGCCCAAAACTGAGCACTGCTACGAGGCTCCTCAGGGCTCCTGCGGATCCCCAGCTTCTGCTCAGCTCAGCGCAGGCTCCGCCACATACAAATCCTGTTCCAAGTGATTCTCTCTCTCTCACCCACACCTCCCATCTTCTATGGGGTTGGACCTATAAAGAGTTACAAATACGAAAATACAGTAAAGGACAGAATAGGCAGGCAGACATTCTTCACTTCTAAGGACCAAATTCTGAAAATTAACCACTGCATTTTCCTATCAATGCAAGGCACCTTAGCAGAAACAGCCTTGTGACTATTCAAAATGTCACAAAGCCACCGATGTTGCCACCCAGACACTCACAGACCCCAATCCCAGGTCAGTACTTTGTTCTCTGTGTGTTGTACTTGTATTTGTCTTGTTTGCCCTGCAGTTTTGGAATAGAAGGTGCTGCTGTATAAACACAGCATGAAGAATTTTGTTTTCTAACTAACTCCCTTCTAAATAACTTCAAAATAGTTTTTTTTTTTTTTTTTTTTTATAGTGGACATTTAGCAGCACGGTATGTTTACAGTGCAAAGCAACTGAAGCTTTTCATTTTTCTCTGCTGTGTACCTTAAAAATAAATTTAAAAAGGCAAAAAACAAAAGAGCCACCTACACCCACAAAATCATATTTACATTTGATGTTTGTAATAACAAGGGGTAGAATTCCAGTTTGGGGCATAATGGGTAAAGCAGCTCAATAACATCTGTAAGACAAAAAAAAAAGTCCTAAAAAGTACATTGAGCCAGTCAATATGATACAGAATTATTTGCATCTCCTATGGAGAGTTTAACAAACAGACACATTACTACAGCAAAACAGTAACTTGTAAGCCTTTTTCAGGTATCTTTTGCTTGACAGACTGTAGAGATGTCTTAATAGCCTCCAGACTATTTCAGTAGCAAAGATTTTTTTTTTTATTCAAATACCTCACATCTTATTACAGACCCTCTTAAAAATGCCTTACAAATTGTTGTAAATGTCAAAGGAAGCATCCACAGCCCTCTCTCTAGAAATAAAAAGACATTCCAAGGTTTATAAGAGTCTCTATAAACTATGAACAGCACTAAGCCAGCTAACAGATGCACAAATATCCCGACATGAAAAAAGGACAAATTTATCACGGGGGGGGAGAAGCATTCGCCTGGAGCAACTTTCTCTTTGTGGGCACCATACTCACACAGGTGAAATCACACCATATGAGAAGAGCAGCCCTTGGAATTTCACACTGACCCCACCTCAAAAGACTGCTGATGAGCAAGCACTAGAGACCAGAATTCCACATTCGGATCCAGTGGCCAGCATTTTCAAAGCATGCATTAACTTTAGATGCCTTCAATTTGGTGAGCACTCGCGCTTCAAGAAAACAGGCCTCTGTGTTGTCTCATGTTGGACATCTTGCAGAAAAACTGACTTGTGTTTTTTAAAGTTAGGAGCAAATTCTCCGCCAAACGCTTTCTTTTTTGTCGGTTTTACAGAAACCCATACAGAACAACATTGTAAAACTTCCACACCTCCCAGGTTAAATAAAACGTCGGTCCCAGATTAACTTTCAGCACTGAAATCCCTATAAGTCAGCTGAGAAGTCCAGGCTGTACCAGCATGTAAGAAACTGTCTATATCATGTGAAGTGGGTTCAGAAATGGGTGGATTCGCTAGGTGGGAAGTGTGAGACTGCAGCCTGCCGTGCCCCTTGAAAGCCTTTTGCTAGAACTGCCTCCTGCTTTTCAACAGGAAACACAGGACCATCCAGTTACCTTTCCTTGCATGGGACAGGATGGAGGTAATGTAGCACCAGGAATAAAAGCACAAAATAAAAATTTTAGGAAGGAGGAGAGAGAAAAAACTACTCTTTCACTGCAGCTTCTAATTTCTTAGGTTTTCTTTACCTGAAACTTACCTTTACCTTTCTGTAACTACTGAAGCCTGGCAATAAGGAACCTAAAGAGTGCATCCCTGAGATACTACCAGCACTACCCACTGTCCCTGAGGCTTTAACCTGGGGCAGGCAATTGTTTTAAGGCATGTAACAAAAACTTTAAAAAACAATCAAGTGGGAAATGCTGGGAACAACCAGAGATACCCTTTCTGGCAGGTTCTCCTTCTGACCTATGTTGAAAAGAGAGGGAGAGCAGCAGGTCGAGCTCTTGTGTTCTACAAAATATTGCTGAATCTGCAAAACCTCCATCCCTGATAACCAGGGGTTAGAATGCAGAGCTTAGGCCAGAGCATCCCCAAAAATACTAATGCCATTCAGCAGAGTTCACAAGACTGTCCATTTATGAACAAACGATTTTTTCAGTTGTTACTTAAAAGAGGTTTCCCTTGCTGATGTGCATTCCTGGAGAAACACGCCTGGCTATCCATACCGCGCCTGCTTTGAAGCTGAGCCTACAGCAAGCTCCAGTTCTTCTTTAATCACACACATATCAGCTGAAGAACAGACTTCTCTTGCCAATATAGGATAAAAAGCAGTAACTATCACAGCGTGAATT
The DNA here is from genome assembly GCA_013389825.1 of Crypturellus undulatus. Taxonomy (NCBI): domain Eukaryota; kingdom Metazoa; phylum Chordata; class Aves; order Tinamiformes; family Tinamidae; genus Crypturellus; species Crypturellus undulatus. The sequence goes on along the minus strand of VWPW01027354.1, from coordinate 108,492 downwards.
TAAACATCAGCCTTGTCCTTCTCCCAGGACATAAAAGATAAGTAACAGTTTGAGATGAAAGTACAAACTAAACAGGCTACAAAAGTCAGTGCACAGAGTTGGCCACTTGAAAAGCTATGATTTCCACATGGGTGCAGGCGCTTCTCTCTTGTACAGCCAACATGCACACGCAGTGTCACCACGTAGGAGACCGCTGAACACATCATACAATTTAGGTTTAAAACAACATAATTTTAGTTCAAATGAGTATCCTAAATTACAGGATCTACTAGGGAAAAAAAAAATCCCACACAACCTGAATTAACATTTCAGTTTCTCTGAGTTATCATCAACGCTACAAAAGTCAAAGCAGTCACTGAGGTTAAAGAGACGTCTTTTTGCCTGTAATTTGGCTGCCACTCTGCAACAATGTTCTCTGATTTTAGAAGCAACTAAAAGGAAATAGGTCCTTTTGTTCTTCTACGGAGAAAAGAAACTCCGGAGGTTTTAAATATCTGCACCATCATTTCAGAGAGGGAAGGACATTGAGCAGAGTGTCCTGCTGTCTCCTAGGAACAGGAGGCTACTCACCCTTCCTTGACTTGGCCACTACCAGCTGGTGAGAGGCAGGAACATGCGGTAGGTCTCCCTCTGTACTCTGGATCTACAGGAAAGAAAGGATGAGTATTGTGAGGCCAACTGGAACTCATTCCTGTGCTTCAAAATGCCTGACCTGTAATATACTAAACAACATCCCTCTAAGAAAACAGTGTTTCTTAGACTAATATACCTCTCAAACACACACACACACACACAAAGCAGAGATCTCCTCTGATCACACTCATTGCAAAAATGACCTACAGCAATACTGAGAATTCTCATTCCCCTTCGGGGAAAGATTCAAATAACAGCATCCAAACATCTTTAGATACCCCTACTCGAGTATCGCTTTTTCCATTTGGCATTCTTGGCCTCTTATTTGAGTAGAAAGAACAAGCAAAATACATTTAGAAAAGGATATGTAGAGATCAGTACATGAGAAGTGTCATCTGCTGCCCTGCCAGGTATTTCTCCGAGGCCTGTGAGCCCGTCTGAACAAGTGAGATCCTGCCAGAACCTACTCCAGACTCCACTACATTAATACTTGTAGAGACACTTCTTTCATTTTCCAGATTAAAAAAAAAAAAGGCAGATATTGTCTTCAGAATCCCGAGAAATTTTAAAACTACAATATATGGAAAATTAATACTGTTACTTAATCATTTTGTGAAACAAAGTCTTATTAAGAAAGCAGTTCTACAACAACTGTTCAAACAATGAAAAGAATAAGCCTGAGATCTGAACAGGAAGGCTTTTGTTTAGCTTGAAAGCTAGAATACATTTTCTCTTTTGTGCGCTACCAAAAAAAAAAAAAAAAAAGTTAATGGTTCGCATGCAAGCCTACACTTAAAAATAAAGTAGAAGAAACACCCACCAACAGGCTGCCTGCTTAATTTCAAATCAACAGAAGCAATTCAAGCAGTGCAACTTTCACGTCCATTTGCGGCAAACTTAAAGCACGTAAAATGAAGATACTAATGTTTAAAGCCCGAAGCCTGTGTACAACATCCACAAGGGTGCATCCTCTCAAGGGTAAACTCCTGCAGAAGGCGGCGGTCTAAATCTTTCACTATTAGTGAAGAGACTATATATTATATCCCTCCATAACAAATGGGAGAGGCTCCTATCCCCATAGCAGATGAAGGCTGCACCGAAAGGGCAATTGACTATTTTGTGCACATGCAAGGGAAACTCACCAGTTAAGCTTACAAAACCCATCCTTCTCTTAAAAAGCCGTAACAAGTAATCTTGCAGGCTTCCTGACTGCACTGGCCTTCCAGCAAAGACATCTTGATTCTCTTGACCTGCCTGTTTCCAGCAGCTGAACTGGCAGCCCCCGGACAGCGCAGCCCCTTCTTGTGTAGCTCCCTTGCAGCCGCTCTGCCGGGCCGGGATGCAGCACCCGGCTTACATGGCAGCTGCCCCTTCTCCCTCCCTGTCCCGTGGACGTGCGCGGCCGGAGCGGCTGCCGGGCTCGCTCAGCATTCCCGCGCTCCTATCTCGGCTGCGCACGCTTCCGAAGGGTGCTCGGGCAAGCCCGGAAGAGGCTCCGCAGGCCCCGCTCTTATGGGCACAAACGCACTCCCAACCAAATCGGCAGTGCCCAGGGACGGGTCACATCACTGTTTCTAGCACAGTTTATTGTTCTCTAGACCCCGTTGAGAGAAGCACGGGGAGGGAAGAAAGAAAATAAAAAGAAAACAAACCTCTGGCTGCCAGGTATTGTTCTGGAGTTTCTTTACCAAAACCAGGTCCCTCCCTCCTAGGATTGTGTGAGCAGCTGATACGTATGCATGATATTGCATAAACAAGGAGCCACCACAACCTCATCCCACATCGCAGGCGAGCTGGCCAAACCAGCTGCGTTTATGCCCTGGCACCACTGCGAAGTATGTCAACCAAAACCTCGCAAACGCATCACGTTTGGCTTGGACAACAATTTGTTAGGCTTTCTTCGGTTCATAACCCTTTACAGACCAACGTACTCAGAAAGACAACTGCAGGCAGCTGCCTGGCTTTTTGTTTGCTTCACTTTGAACCAGAGTGCCAAAAAAACAGGAAACATCTCATCTGGGATGTATGATGTAGGAACGTAGCAGAAGGCATATCCATGCAGACCCCTCACAAACTTCTGTGTAGCTGCACGATGAACTGGACCAAGAAAATAATCCAGCTGAAAATTATGCCAGGAAAAATAACAAACTCAAACCCATTGAGTATTTTTTTCCCCTCTCTCACATGGCCCCTCTCCTTGTCCTAGACGGCTACACAACAGGTCGGTGATGGCACAGACAAATGGCAGGAATTGCAAGGGGCAGAACCTGCTAAACCATCACAAACTGAAGACAGTCTTTGCTGCTGCTCTAAGACTTCGGAGTTTTCTCTTCACTTATTTTCTTCACCCGCTTCCATAATGAGATTGCAAACCTTCATTTTACATAATTATTTCACACAGATAACCGATCAGTAGCTAAGTTTTGCAACAGCAGCCACTTAGAAATGTGCCCACAAAAACATCTGCTGACTCAAGACAGATCTTGTAATTGAAAGTGAGTCTGTGTAGAAAACTGCATTCCTGAATCCGTAGGCTGCACATTTACTAGCCTAATAAACAAATCACAGGAACCTGGGAATTAAAATCCCTTTGAGCCTATTACCAATGAAACAAATTGGCTAAATGCATTTATGAACATAGCAACAGGCAGTTAACAGAAATTGTAACTAAGCCACTGTAAAAAGGCAAGGGAACAGTGACTTCGAGTGAATTCGCTCTAGCGAATAAACAAGGCAACATACAGAGGATTACCAACAAAGCCAAACTTATTTGAGGTGGAAATCCTACCCCACATTACAGTCTTTTGTCCTTCAATGCAAAAGGTACTTGTCCCACCCATAAAATTATCCTTAACCGGAGAATTTGAAGCATTCCTGGAGAAAACACCATCAAATACATTGGAGAGAACATTCCTCCCCTGGCAACCATCAAGTTATGTAAACTGTATGCAAAAACAAAGCCATTTATTTCCACCTACCTCTTCCATCTCAAAGGAGTCCTTCTGGGGCAGCATGAGACTCATTATGGATGGATTTGCTATGGGAGCACAGGGCTCTTTACCTGGCGATGATGTGGGAGGCCTTTGCACTTGAGTGCTACTTTCAGACTCACTAGAGGCATTAGAATCGCTGCTGAGGTTGGGAGAGTCCAGAAGCTGAGACTCCTCACATGGTCTGTGCTGGGAGCTTGCCAGCTTGCTGCATGGCACAGCGCTCTCCTGCGCATCATTAGTTCCAGCAGGAAGGTCTGCAGGTTTGTGCATGTCCGTAGCATTTGTCTGATAAGCAGCCATCTCCTCCCTCACAGTAGCCAACAAAGAGGGCGAGTCTTTCTTTTTGGAGTGCTTCGGCAATTTAGATTCATTTTTAGCATCGTTTTCCTCGCTGCCTAGTTCTGCAGGACTTTTCCCTCTGTCAACAGGCGACGGTGTGGAGCAGCCGCCGCCGTCAGCCTGCTGCGCGCCACACAGGTTGAGCTTGGACAAGGTCTTCATCAACCGGCTGGCCGTGTTGCTGCGGTTTAGAGGGGGAGGGCTGGGCGCCTCCTTGCTGGAGCACACCGAGTTCATGCTGCCAATTTTCTGTAGCGGAGTCCCAGAGACTTGAGAATATAAAGAAGAAAAGGCATTGGCCACAGTAGTAAGCACTTCAATCTGACGAAAGCGACCTGTGCAGAACAAAGCAAAAGGCAGACTTTATGAGAATATCTGGTGTTACATCTCTGAACAGCTGACCCAGCTCTATGTGACAGTTCACAGGCAGCTCCTATCTTCACATTTAAGACAGAATTTGCTTCATAAACTGTCTCTCATCCCACCCCAAATCTCCTTCTTATATGAAGGGTCCCCAAGATTGAGCACTGCCTAGTCCTGTTACCTGCAAGAAATACAATAGCACATTAAGGAACAGAAAAACTTCAGCAAGGGCTCTGGCTCAATACACCTAGACAGCATGAAGTTTTCACAAAACAAAAATAAAGTACATAGATATGCAACTTCACGTTAATTTACACAGTGCTAGCAAGAATGAGAAAAGAGATAATTGGGATCGATTGCTCTTCCCATCTACAGCTACGACAGGACATTTCAGCTATGCCTGCATTTCAGAAACATTCATTACTGAGCGCAGAAAGCTCCCAGCAAAGTCAAGGGAGATACTGGCAGAGATTTTAACAATTACGGAATTAGGTCAGTGTTGAGCACTCTCAAAAATCCCACCTGATACTGAGGAACACATTAAGAAGACACATATTACTACCTATCTCAGTGCTTTAAAGCTACAGCAGCAGACAGGCTTAGAAGCAGAGACAGGAATGATACACAAGGGAAGGCATCAGGTCTGACAGGATGCCTTTCATTTCCCTCCCAACTATAAATGCCTTTCCATCATCCCCAGCTGTACAACACTAATGGTCACTCTTGACATAATTAAAAACAAGCAAGTTTTTTATTATGGATTTTGAATGGAATTTCGCCTTTAGACTGCAAAGGTATTTTTGCCAGGACACTAGATAATAGCCTTTCTTTTGAGGTTGTTTATAGACTTTAAAATCAATAAATAAACCTACCTCACTTCAAAAACATACTTACTCGTTAAAGCAAAATTTGGATTTTCCACTTCCATGCGCTGTATTTGGGCATTCAAAAACACTTTGATGTCTATCCCTCTGGCAAATGATGATGAATTAAAAAATCTTGCTGGAATTTTTGAAGCAATATCTGGCTCATCTCTTCCAAACCCAAGGTTATAGAGCACTTCTTCTGGGTCTTCCTCATAAAGCTCCAGTAATTCAGAAACACTAAAATGAAAAAATGTTTACCATCCACTTATTTGCTTTTAGGACATAGTCCTTTCTGTCCAATCACTAATTTAGCTCACTATCCAGCTTTGCCTATTGCACTTTTGACTCCTACAACTCTGTTGATTTTAGAAAATAATTTTGGAGATACCTGCACCTGAAATGTTAGTTCACACCACCAAGACATCAGCCCAGCTGCATTTCCAATTGGATCCCCCCCCGCTTTTTAAAAAAACAAAAATTAAAGCAGATCACCTTATTCTGCAGATCATCATTTCTAAAATGGCATTAAAATTTCAGACATTTCTAAAGCTTAGGTCCATTTGTAAGTATTTACTGCAAACCACAACTGAAAACAAGTAACACTTCTTCAAGCAACCAACTGAAAATTCCTTTCTCGGCTACTAAATACAACAAAGCACATAAATCAAGCCAAGTCTATTTAACTTAGGAACAGAAGAAGTTTTGCCAGCAAAACAGTGCCAAATTCCACTGAACTGTGCCATGACCTTCAAAGCATAGTACTCTTTTACCTTGAAACAGTTGCACTGCTTTTTCCAGACCCTGTGGAGTTCATACTTCTCCCCTTCTGGTGAAACTGAAGCCTCCTCTCCTTCGCCAACATACCATTACTGTCAAGACAAACAGAGAAGACCACTGTGATAAACTGGTTTCTCTCAGCAGCTCAAGTCTCGGCCTCTGCGGAGAATGAAGTCTCCAATCCCGCTGAATTTGTTTCCCGTTCAACATTATCTGGTTTATATTAGCCATGTCAGTTACTGAACCAAGTAACAAAAGCACCCCAGGAGACACTTCAGTTAAAACATATGTATATTCTGAAGAAATGGGAGGCAGATGCAAGCCAAGCAGCCCCTAATCTTCCCAGGGCTGTGCCTCCCAGCCAGCTCCCAGCCGCCTGCAACAAGGAAACCCAACCTCGGGCACGGCCTCCTTCCCTTCCTGCCCGGGAACCAGGACGCCCAGCCGATTTCTTTCCCAATCCCAAACTCTTTCCTCCCTGAATCTCTGGAAGCTGCTTCCCCATTAGCCTGTACTCTGTTCTCAAATGTACCATTAACGACAACCTCTTCTTGGGACAGAATTCCCCAAGGAAATTTTACTGTATAAATTCTAACCCAAAGAGCAGAACAGACACTAAGATTCACTTCAAAGCCCATTTGGAATTTATCTAAGGAAGCACATCAAAGGAGCTCCCTCTTTAAAGCAGGAATCTCTCTTTTTCTTCCTCTCCAAGTTTTTCCTCCCTGCTCGGAAAAGTGAAACAACTTTTCCCTTGAAATTCCTGAAATGGCCTCTTTTCCTCCCCAAAATTCACCTGAACAGAAAGAGCAGCCTTAGTCCTGAGGCTGCCTAGACTACCTCCCCTGTGCTCTTTCCCTCACTCACTCCAGTGGGAACATTACTGCAAACGAGCAGAGAAGACACTTACCATGCTTCCATTGGGGTATCGCTCCGTAGATGATTAGCTGGACAGAAAGAAGAGTAAGTTACAGACGGATTGCCTCAACAAACGAAATGAAAAAGGAGCTGATGAGCACTCTGATGAGCACTCTTCTGAATTCTACCATATGAATCAGATTTTTCTCTTTCCAGATAATAAGACTGTCAAGAGTTTCTAGTATTTATTTGGTCTCTGTCCAAAATAAAATCTCACAGACATAGGTTTGCATTCTATAATTAATCATGTTAACTTGAAGGTTTACATGCTGTCAGTTAATAACTGTTACTCAGAGAAACAATTTAGTTTTTGAAATTTAGGACATGTTTACCAGTCGAAGGATTTTTCCACAGACAGGAAAGGGGAGGAAGAAGAGAACACATGTAGACAGTTCAGCTAGGAGAAGAAAAAAACATAAGAAATGAATCTGGCTCCCAAGGTCAGGCACTGAGAGTATATCCTTCAGCACTTAAATCACGACTGCTAGTTTTCAGGTTGGGGGCAGGCCCAATGTCTTTCAGCTGTGCAATTTCTAAATAGAAGTTGCATGAAGGCACCCAGTCACCAGTTTGGTGTACGGAGTCTAAGTATTTCCATGAAGCTGAGACACTTCAGCTCCACACGCGAGCATCCCAGGAAGCGTGGTTCTTTTAGAAAATACACATCTTGCCAAACCCGGCTGAGCCTTTCCTTTAATTACTTGCTCCCTGAACCAGCAACTCAACATTAACAAACCGGCCACAGGAGAGAGGCCGGGGTGTATGTTACACCTGCACTTGCCCCATAGCTGGTTCAGAGGGGTCCTGCCAGGAAAACCTGGCACCTAAACCAACTGTACCATAGCAGAAGCAACAGGAAGCAAACCTGGAAACCTCAGCCCTGGTGCTCCTCATGCAGAGGCATCGCTAAAACTCAGCGGCACACATTCTGAATCCACAGTGAAGAAAGATTCTCTTTTCTCTTTCTGGTGGCTGGTTTTAACAGCTAAGCCATAGGCGTCCGTGTTGCAGCAGCTTGCCCCATGCTGCCCACGAAGCTCGTGCAGGGCGGGCAGCTGGATCCGTACCGCACGGACACGCAACGTCCGAGAAGGGGCCGGCGCGGCAGGACAGGCAGCACGGCCCCCGCGGCGCCGTCCTCCTGCTGCTCTGCAGCGGGAAGCCAAGCGCTGCAGGAGCGCCCACAGCTTGATGCATGGAAATGCTAGTGTTAAGACCCAAAAAAGGAAGGAAATGACTTTCCACCTCAAAACCAGAAACACCTGATTATGGTGGATGAAGCAAAAATATGAGAAGAAAATTAGAGGGGTGTTTGTGTGTGTGTTGGGGGACGGGGGGGGGACGACATAATTTATTAAAAATTACCAGCTCTTTTATTCTTAGTTATGTGCTCAGAGCTTGGATTATTTTCACAAAGAACTTCTATGAAACTTTTATACTGCAGGCAACCCAACAAGTAAAAAAAAAAACAAAACAGAAAGAAAATTTAATCCTATTTACTGTATTGCAGTAAGGGATTAATTTACTGCTTCTCCATCATTACCAGATCAAGGGCTTTATCAGATCAACTGCTTTCCTCACAGGTCTAGAGTCTTTAAATATTAAAATTGTTTCCCACCCTTAAGCCCTGTGCCATCAGTTTGGCAACACCGTCAAGACTGCTAGGGAGAAAGAGACTTTCCACTATACAAGTTCTGACCTTGTTCAAGAGCTACAGTTCAAAAAAAATCAATTTAATTTTTTTTTTTTTAAATTTAGTAAAAGAGACTTAAAGAAAGTCCGAAAACAACCACATCTCCATCCAGAAAGAAAGAAAGAAACAGAAGGTAGCTACTAACAGCAAAACTGTCAGTATATACATCAAGACTGATCAAAAAAGTACTTACTCAGTTTGGGATTTTTTGACCTTTAAAAGCACTTAATTGTTAATGGGTTTGCCTCTTGGCTGGTATAACCCCCTTCCTGCTTTCAGAAGGCTGGCATGCCACCCCCCAGGGGTTCAATGGAAGTGAGGCATGTAGGACTGCCCAGAGTAACCCGTGGACAAGAAGAATAAGTAGCAAGAGGAGAATAAAAAGCTTTCTCACAGCTTCACTAAGTGCTGTAGGCTATATTGCTGCTGTGGGTATTAAAAAGGAGCAGATGCAACAGAACTCAGGGCTGACTTAGACCAGAATATTTAACAAAATCAATATTCCAATAAATCCAAGAAGCAAAACTTGAGCATTTTTGTAAGTGCTCCAAGCCGGTTTTATAGCTAGCTTTACCAACTACTTTTAACCAAAAGGGAAATAATGTCTTTCAAAATAAAAATCAGATGACTGAATATAGTTTTTTTTGCTAGAAAGAGTCATAATCCTACCACACCCACCTTCGGCTCCCAAGGATAAGTCATCTTCAAAACTTCCTCCATTTCTCACCAGCATGCCTGCAAAAGTACAGTCAGCAGCTCAACAACTATAACTTTGCAGTGTATTCTGCCCAGCAGCTCAAGTAAAGATATAAACAAGATGCTTCCAGTTCATACAACAGGAACCCACTAGACCATATTTATAAATCCTACATCACTCATACACTGAAAAGTTACATTTGATACCATAGAAAATGTAATGTGCAAGGGAACAAATAATATATTGCTTTAGTTTCCTGCTCAGCAACTTCCAGGTCAAACTATGAGCAAATTAACTCTCAGTGCAAACCTGGAGGTACTACCTAAACTACCTGTAGCTGCTGTTGCATTATACTTCATATAGCTTACCAGGGAGTTTCAGAGTTAAAAAATGAGTTTAGATCAGCCATGCCCTTTTCCTCCTATACCAGGACGAGACTTCAAGCAAAGACTCCAGATACAGCAAGTCATTTCTCTATGCTGTGTCACTACCTGCAAACTCTTGCTGTACTTTGAACTTTAGAACTCAGTCCTGCTCAGATAGTAAAATTTTCAGGTGTGGCAACCTGAGTTATTAGATTGAGAGACTACCTAGCTCACCTAAGTCAGAACTAAAGTTACCAAGCTCTCCTTTCTGCTCATTTGGGAGTTTTTGTAAGGAACTCCAGGAAGACTTCATCAGGATCTATTTGCTCTTCCCATTTTCTCTGGCACTGCCACTTTGCCATGATAACAACTCACCAGCGCTGATGAGACTACGGCTGCTTGTGCCACTGATAAGGAACTGAAGTCACGGCTTCATGTACACGAAAGCACAGTTCTCAATAACAGAAAAAGTTTCAGTAGGCAAAGCCTTTGCTTACCCTTCAACAGAGGATTGCTTTGCTCATCCAGGGAGGCTCCCAGAGGCGTTCTGAAACCACAGAAGAGATTAATACTGATTTAAAAACTTGCTGCTTCATGTCCTTCCTTACAGTGTGCAAGAGCCTTGTGATAGCAGCGGTTGTCCCTCCCTCCGCCCCCAGAAAGCACAAACATATGAGGGCTGGCAGTAACTTCCTAAACAATCCCCAGCCCTCTGAACAAATACACCTCATAGGGGAAAAGAAAAACAACAAAACAGGTTAATGACTGCACTGCTGAGACACAAGCCAGTGGCAAAGCTTCAGAGTCAGCAGGCCTCTCTCAGGGGAAAACATGGACCTCTGAGCAAACCACCTAGAGAAACAAGTATGGATTGCTGGAATGGATTAGTTCCACACCTTCTATATGCCAGAAGCTGTCACCATTTTTCCCCAAATTTAAAACTTACTAGCATCAAGTTACCTCAGGTTTTGGAGAGCAGGGAGAGAAAGCCGTATTTTCTGATCAGAAGCAAGATAAGAATCTTTACAGTTCTATTTGCTATCGCTTGCCAGTTCTGGCATTTTATAGATTCTTTACTTTAGCTCTTATTTGCATGATTTCTCCCGATCTTATTCCTCGAAAGCCAGTGGATTTGCTGAATCTCATTGTGTCTGAAACCAGCAGCAGAAACCGCGCCAGTGACAGGCCCAATCCCTTTAGGTGTTCGTACCAAATTTGTTGACATTAACTGAGTATTTCTATAGCTAGTCCCTCAGAGACCTGTTTAACCAAAGATCTGTCACCAGTAAGTAGTGCAGCATAACTTTCAAAGCCCAAAATAAATTCAGAAATAAAACACTCAAAGAAGGGGAAAGCAGATGATTCATATGCCTATATGTTTCACTTAGGGTTTTAATTAGACAAACACATAAACCTGCCAAAGAACTCATTAAAGTAAATAGTGTTCTATTTACAATATTTGTTTTGGTGCCACGGTCAAAATTAAGCAACAAAAGTTTGCATTTGCTGCTTTGGAACAGGCCTTATATTTTTCTCCTTTTCTCTGAAAATAGCTCAGTCACCACTGCCTACGACACGCAACACGCTTTGACAACAGCTCTTCTAAAAGTGCAGAGAAAATAGACGGCGATTGTAAGAGCAAGAGCATCCAGGCAGGCGAACAGGCTCCCTGCAACTGGGAACCAACCTGGGAGAGACGCGCATCCGCTGGATTTCTGTGCGCCTCTCAATTCAGGGTTTTAAACAAGTTAGGGTATATTGTCTAAACCTTTCATGCTACAACAAGCCTTAGCTTCTGAGCTTCTGCCTGCTGTTCACTCCCTGGCTTTGATGGGCCCGTTCCTCTTCTCTCCCCTTGCCTTCCCCGGTGCTATTTCACTCTCACTTTTTTGAGGCAGAAACTTGCTGGCAGTGACTGTGACAGCCGCATCCCTGCAGCGGCTGGCAAAGAGCAGCAAAAGCAATCACTGAAGCTGGCATTTTCCCTCAGAAACCAAGTCTGTCACCTCCACTGCATGTTAGCAGCTAGCAGAAAAGCGTCTCTCAACTATCCATCTGCTTCTGCACCCGTACACAACTGCTTAGCACTCCTTTCTGCTGAAAAATTCACATGCAAGTACTAGGGACCCCGTGAGCTTCAGCAAGGAAGAAACACCTTTACAAAAAAATAAGAAAAAAAGACAAAAATGCTTGGACAACAGCATGCAGGAGTTTTACCTTTCTGCCTAAGACTATTTTTCAACACGCAGGTACCTCACGCATGATTCAGAGACCTCTCCGCTCTGCATCGCGCCCAAGGGAAAGGCCAGGGCTGCTGGAAGCTGCTGCCCAGCTACCACTACAGGTTCTCCAGCACATCCCACATCCCGTGTGAAGCCGCTTGGACAAAACAGAGCCGGGATGCCCAGGGACCAGCTCTGCAACGTACACTGGCCTGCCCCTGGATCTAGGGATCCAACAGCTCTCACTTACTCTCTCACAGCGGCAATTCGTTAATTTGTTATTGTATTTTAACACACATGGTAATAACATATCCCAATACCAGCATTCAAAAGAACAGAGAGAGGCCCCGCTGTGTGGCCGGTGCCCAGGCCCCACGGTGACGCGGGCAGCAGGATGGGACGCAGGGCCCAGCACGAGCGCCGAGGATGCCCCTCGTCCTGAGCTCTGCCCGCTTGGGCTGCGGGTGCCTTCATGAACAGACCAAGGACTTCACACCGGGCTCTAACAGCAGTTTAAAACCTCAGCTTTTAAAGCTTGAGCTGGGCAGGAGAAATGTTTAATTTAACCTCGAAAAAAATATCTCCTCTTTCTGAGGCATTTCAAGGACTCATTTCCTGCACATTCTACAGGAGATAGTTCCTAAATGCCTCCAACACTCCCTGTATTACTGGGAGCGTTAAAACGTCCTGAATTAAAAGAGTATCACCCCAGATTCAATGAGAAAAAAAATCTCTTTTTCTGTCCATATTATATGGACACTTTTGTTTCCTTTGCTAGCCTTTTGAAAGTTAAAGCTAAAAGTTTCTGCAGGCTTTCCTACCACTTCAAATGGCTTTTTGAAATACTGGGGAAGAGAAACAAATGTCTTTCTCAAAAGGATGGGATTCCCAAAAGATGAATGAAGCACAAGCTTTGGACAACATCAGACATTTCCTAACCCTCTATAATTATCGATAGTGTGCAGTAACTTGCTTTTTGCTGCTTTTTTTTTCTAGATGCAACTCTATCAAATTAAATAGGGAGGGGTGTTAGGAACTCCCCTTCCTCCTGCAAAACAGGTGTGAAACAGAGATGCCAAGAAATTACAGCCCCAATCTGTTAACATGAACATCAGGGGACAACTAATAATTCTTTTTCTTCCAAATTATAGTATCGTTGATGCTTTTGGAAACAAAGAAATAAGTCTTATAATCAGACCTGTTACACAGTGAGTTAACGCTAATTTCTGCTCTACTGCCCACTCAAAACAGAAAATGAGACTTCAAGCATGCAAATTTCCTTCCAAGGTACATTTCACAAAAGCTTATGTAAATCAGACAAAACAGGAATAATCCTTTTTTAGAAAATCTCTAAAAGAAAAAAATGCTTAATTTTAGTAACTGAACAACCTTTTGTGGTAATGGTTCTATTCTGCAACAGAGTCAACTCACAAGGATCTGGCTGCTGCAATGGACCAGAAACAGAAGACCGAGCCTGCATATGTTGCAATCAAAACTTCTCAGCAAAAAACACAGTATTATTAAAGAAATAATATTTCTCAGGTAAGACAACAGCTTCAAGTTTTCACAGTGACTGCTCTTTTTAACTGCTATCTTTTAAGCAGTGCACTATAATATGTCTGGGGTTGTTCTGACATCTTCTGCTGTGTCCTCTTTCCTTACATACGCTGTTAGTATGAGACAGTTCAGTGTGTTCATTCTGATTTACAATCACTTTATAGCAGTGCAAGCTGAATTATCAATTCCTGTAGCAGCTACTGCTCATATGTATATTTACATAAAAACATACAAATTCAACTGTTTTGCAGTTTTAAAGCACAAGGGACTGTGCACTACTTTGAGCAGCTGAGATCCTACGTGCCACAGGTACCAAGGTACTCTGCACGTTACGGAGCCAGGGGCTAATTCAAGTTTGAATTGCACATTGCTGCCTGCTAACCCCAGGGTAGAGCACCACAACATATAATACTACATTGTATTATTTTTCCTCTTGGGTTCCTCAAAGATAAATACCATTTAAGTAAAATTTAAGATTAAAAAAAAAGAAAATGGTAAATTTCATCCTTCTTAGCAGAACAGAAGATTCTTCTGAAAACTTTTACAAGACTGCTATACTTTAAAGGTCTTCAGGTCTTTTAAGGTCACAAAAGGTTTTACATCCTTCAATTAAAGCTTGCATCTTATTGCTTATCATTAGCAGAATGATAATTAATGTTTTATTTCCTTACTTGCGAAATAAAGGAATCTTATTTTACACTCCATTTCCCTATTTTGTCAGTCAACTGCGAACACATTCCACGGAGGTGTCCAGTATCAGATTTAACAATATATTTGTCACGGAAACGCATAAATAAAGTGGCAAATGGGGGATTATTATTTAAAATTTGTGACCACTTATTAGCTCCGCATGCTGTCCCTTTGCCTCTCACCGGAGCGGCGAGGATGATGGGGTCTGGGAACCTTCTGGACAAAAACGCTGCGGACACGGAGAAGCAGCACCGCAGACAAAGAGAAATCTCTCTTTCTCATAGGCCTCTTCCTCTTTTCCCTTTTTTTCCCCCCCTCCCCTTCCCATTCAAAAAAACCCCCAAATTTCTCATAACTCACCAAACCTACAAGGCTTATATTTAAGGATATGCTTTGCACACCTGGCTTCCAGTAAGTTTGGGAAGAAATCTCCACCCGTGCTGGTGTTCTGGAGCAAACCTGGGCTCCGGGGGCCCGGCAGGATTCGGAGCCTCCCGCTGCCATCGCCCGGCCCAAGGGGCACCGTGCGGAGCATGGGCTGGGCAGCGGGTACCGCTCGCTGCGGGCGCTACCGTGAGCTCCGCCACTTACTGGATCAGAAGATCCCCAAGGGGCAGCTAATCCGGGAAGTGAGTTTTGTCTCAGAGCAGCAGCTCCCGGGAGAAGGACACCAGAAGCACCGAGCAGGGGAGGTCTGGGAATTTCACCGGTGGGAAGGCCGGTTGCTCGCTGCCTTCCCAAGGCGGGACGGGCGCACAACGGCGGCAGCTGCTTTTACAGGACTGAGGATGGGGAAGCGGCGCGCGGGGCGCACGCATCCCACCCGGCTCCTCGCGGCGGCTCCCGGGCAGTGACAGGCGCCACGGCCCCGCGGGTCGCGCGGGGACACGAGCGGCGCCGCGGGGGCCAGGACGGGCGCGGGGAGGCGGCGCCGCTCACCTGCAGTCCTTGAGCCATGTGGCGATCTTCTCGC
>VWPW01027354.1:50006-92663 GCA_013389825.1 Crypturellus undulatus | reverse complement strand
GCGCTGAGCTGGCGGCCGCCGCGCGGGAGCGGCGCTGGGTGGGCGCAGGCCGGGGAGGTGCCTCCCTGCCGGCCGCGGGACATCGCGGCTGAAAAAGTGCACGCAGCTGGGCCGGAGGGGCGCCCCGAGAAAACCGCTAAATTACGGCGTTTTGTTCTTCAAAGAGCACGAACCGCTCAGGGCTTCCCTCAGCCCCGGCCTGCGGCGGCGTCGGCAGGTACCCACTGCCCAGCACTGCACGCCTGAGGCGCTGCCACTGCTTCCTTGGGGACCTGCCCCCACCGGGATTCTTGGTAACGCTCCCCTTCTGGGCTAGGCCATGGATCTCCTTTGCTTTTGGAGAGCAGAGACATAGATGTAAATAAAATATATATTTATGCACACCTGGAAAGGACACTCGAGCGAGTGATGTGTGTAGATGCTTCTGGACGGTGCCATTGGGAATCCGTTTGCATGCCAGGGTAAAACAACAAAAAACAAATTTGTGGATGACGAGGGATTGTCAAAATCAAGTTTTCCCCCTGAATTCATGACTCCCATCACTCTGGAATGTGCAACAGAGAAAGAAACCCAGGCTCTCTGGGAAAGCCAGGCGCTATCTGTACCAATCCTGTGTTTGTAGCACCACTTAAAATGTCACTACTTTTGACAGCAGAAACGGGACTAATTTTAAAGGCTGAAGCATTGGGAGTAATAATGGGGATGTAATAAGGGAAAATAAAGAAGGAGAGAGAAAAAATACTTTGCTAGGCTTCAGAATTGCAGTGGAAAGCAATTCTTGACAAAAGGAGAAACCTCATGTTCTGGGGTCCAATCTGAAGGCAAGCAGTGATAAGTCAACAAAGTTGCATCACTACAGCTGGATTTCCATACTGTTTTTTTTCCAGACAGAAGAGAGGAGGAGTTAACAAACAAAACACCTTAGCAAACATCGCAACAAAATATTCCTACATAGAAACAAAATGATGATAAATATTGTGTGGTTATTTGCCTTGGCAGGGGCCGTGTTTAAGAGCAAGAGAATGTGTGAAGAAACACACAACCCAGTGTCATGTACATCATTAAAGTTTCCATAAATCCACTTTAGTAAATGGACTATGTTAAATTAGGACATTGCTTTCTGAGCCAAGGTTATTAAAGAAAGAAGAGGAAAAGAAAAATGTCCTCTGGTATACTATAAATGAAACAACAGTCTGGCAAGACAGTAGTATCTATTCTGTGTTCTGCTGCTGCCTCTACCAGGGTTACCATTTAGATGGCCCTGTACCAGGACTGGCAATTGGGTGTCCTGACTTCTCTGCTAGGCACCTGGGTCTGCAAAGGGAGGCCAAGGCTGGAGGTTGCTCCGCAGAGCTGCCCCGAGGTGGTGGTGGCTGGAAGGGGGCTGCTCCTCTTGCTTGGGCAGCTTCTCCAAGGTGTCTCCTTCTATCCCATGGAATATATATGCCATAAAATAATGGATAATAAAAACGATGCTACAAAGGAACAACTTTACACATTTCATATTTTTCTAAGTTTTCGTTTTTTAATTTTACATTTAAAGTGAAAAGCGGCAAGTTTATCACATCTGAAGTGTTATGCATGTGTCTTTTACTGTAAAGAACAAAATCCTATACTTGATATGGAACCATCATTGTTAGGAGACAGATGTTCTCTTTCAAATATATGGAATAGAAAGGATGGAAAATAACCTGGCAGTTTTAGTCTAATAAATTAAATTGTTAGGACAGTCCCTATGACTTTGCCAGTCATTTTGTTTATGCATGAATGATATGCATGGTTTCTATAAGGTAAGAAACTAATGGATTAAAAATAATGCAAAAACATATCTCCTTGTAATAGCAGGCTCTTTGCTAAAACATTTTTTTCTGTGTTATAAAGTAACTTGTATCTCTAGGACCTCTTGTTGCAGGAGGAAGGAGGAAAAAAACCCACTTCCGCTAGGGCGTTTACAAGAACTATAGCATAGCAAGAGGAAGTTTCTAGAGGAAGAGCCGGATATCTGTATTGAAGTGGATTACAGCTGCGCCACCAAATCAGATGGAGACAACTAAGGCCAAGTATACATAAATCTACAAAAACAAATGCTGTAAGGAGGAGGAGGAGAGAGTAAAAGTGACTTTCAGTCTTCCAAGGTGTAAACGCATTCAAGTCACTGAATTATGTCAATAGGACATTAAGATCTTCTCCAGGAAAGCTAGCTAGGCAAAAAAAAGAAAATGCAGATGTTGGATATTAAGACTGAGCACAATCTAATTTTATATCTGCTTCTGTTCATTTCATTTTTCAAAGCAGTCTTTGTTAAATTGGGTGTCTTTGTTCATTCCCGTTCTTTTTATATCTTCCCATTGTCAGTATCTTTACCTTTTTCTCCTCTTTATCTATAGCATCAATTCTATTTCTGCCTCATTACACAGGGTCCAGAAAGATTTTTCTAGTGTAATGTGTTATCTGAATACTACCCTAACAAGACTATAGCATTAGAGCAATTACCACTAATGCATATGTAACCTATGCTACAAAAGTGTTAAAATGTATGGAGTAGGTGTTCCATTATCCACTGCCAAAGAGTGATCCAGAGGAAGAAAAGGAAGAGAAACCAGGATATGAAGGCCTAGCCAACATATATTTCCTTCCAAATTTATTCAAAGAAGGGGAAAAAAAAAACACACTTAACTGGATTGATTCATAGCAGAAAAATCTATTAAATGAATAGTTTCCATCAGCTCCATTCTGGAGTGCAGTTTCTTATGCATTTATGTTATGAGGTTGGATATTTTTGCTTCCATTAAGTCTTCCATTACAGGAGTATCTATAATATTTCTGTCTTCTATTGAGTCTCTACTGGCCAATAATGAGTGATTTCATGATACAGACCTTGTCTCTCTTCTGTCCAGCTATCTATTTCCTGAAGCCTACTATCATCAAGTCCTCTTCCTGCTCTAGAATTGGGTTACGACTGCACAGTGAGTTCAGAAATTTTGGACAGAAAGAGAGGAGGAGGATAACCTATATAATCTGTTTCCTTAAGAAAACTTATACATATATGTATATATGTACATACACACACACACTTAAGACTCCACTTATATAAGCAAATACAGGGGATAAGTCCCTGGATTCTCACCTGGAATTGAACAGTTTGGGGTGTGTGATCAGTTAGCTGTAAAAAGGTGCCATCAGATATATTTACCCAATGTGCCAGGTCATTAGTGGAGTTGACTCAGCTCTAAAATGAATGCAGTTCCTGTCCTTGGGAAATACAAAAAGAAATCCAGAATGATAACAGCATTGGCTTAAAGGTGTTGACCAAGTTATCCCACAGCTAGACACAACTCTAGGATAAAAGTAGTAAGGAGAAAATACTAAATTGAAAATGGCATGTTTCCAAGCAAAGCCACAGCTGAAATATGCTGAAAAATCTTGCAATATTCATATTACTTGGTATAAATTATATAGGCATAATGCTAAAACATCAGCTCAAACCAAATAAAACTTGAAATGTCATTAGAATCATAGAATCGTTATGGTTGGAAAAGACCTAAGATGATCGAGTCCAGCCGTAAACCCTTCCACACCGCAGCGGCTAAACCATGTCCCTAGGGGCCTCATCTACACGTTTCTTGAACACTTCCCGGGACGGTGACTCCACCGCTTCCCTGGGCAGCCTCTTCCAATGTTTTGCCACTCTTTCCCTGTAGATGTTCTTCCCAGCGCCTACCCTGAACCTCCCCTCGTGCAACCTGAGGCCATTTCCTCTTGTCCTATCAGCAGTTATTTTGGAGAAGAGATCGACCCCCGCCTCACTTCAGCCTCCTTTCAGGCAGTTGTAGAGAGCGATAAGGTCTCCCCTGAGACCTGAGAAGGTCTCTCCTCCTCCCAACTAAATAATCCCAGCTCCCTCAGCCGCTCCTCATAAGGTCTAAATATATTGCTATATATTCAGTCCCTGGCAGCAGCTGGGAGAGAGCTTGCACAGAGCAAAGGGCTTGAGGCTATTGAATTAATTCTAGCCAACAGTAGGCCAAGAAAAGGCTGTTAAAGAACATTGCAGCAGGAAACAGAGGAATATTTTATCTGTATTTAAAATGTTTTAACCCCATTAAAATTAAGCTGCAATCAAAGGAACAAAATCATATTTTTCTTCCATTATACATGAAGTGTTTCTAGTCTTAAGAATAATCAAAGAATCATAAAAGACTGATGTCTTGCTGTGGGAAGCTGCTTGAAGAACAAGAGACATATTTCACTTTACGATCTCTTGCACACCAATCAATAAATTCTACAGAAAGATTTATTTATCCAGTTCAATAACTCCCTGATGAGTCACTATTCTACTTAAAACCTTTACATAGATATTTATTGGTCAGATGATATCACTCTAAAGAGGATTTTCCAGTCTAACAACTCCATTTTATTGTATTTATTTTTAAATGTTTATAAATGGATTCTGCAGCATTTGGAATACAGGATATTTCTTTAGCTGACTGGTTAGGGACCAGCCTGATCCGCCAGCAGCCATCCCTGCTCCACGGTTCTTTGGCAACTTCTGCACATTCATTTGATGTAGTCAACATAAGTAGCTCCCGCGGAGGCAGAAGTCCAAGTCACAAAAGCATCTCATTTTGTGCAGGTCGGTTGCCTCACTGCATCCAGGCGGGCAAGTCTTTCTGTACGGGAGTCTCCTTCACTTTAAGCACAACTCCTTAAGGCTGGACTGGATGACTGGACTTGATATTGATAAAAGTGACACCAAACACAAGTAGGACTAGAACCCGTGTTACCCTGAGGAATTATTGCATTGCATAGGAGTTCAAGTCTTCTGGTAATCAATAATTAGCTTCATCAGTCCAACCTCCTTTAGATACTAAATTCATATTGTGTTTAGGAGCATTAATTAATTCAAACTCATGTGGCTCCAAGCCCTGAACTCTGCTAGAGATTTTCCCCTCCTTCTAATAGATCAAGATATTAACTCGAAGTCCAACTGCAGTATCTACAAAAAAAAACCAAAAATACCTCGTGTCCCTTTAAAATTAGCTATCAATCCAAAGAAAACTTTCCTTCCTTGCTGGGAAAGCTTTCCTTATTTGCATGTTCCCTGAGTGACTTATTAAACGCACAGATTCCCATCTCTGCAAATGGAGCACTTGCCTTTCGCAGCTCCCGCTGCCCTGCGCGCTGACGTCGCTGCCGCCTTCCCGCCGCTGCGCGGGCACTCGCTACGCCAGCGGGTCCCCTTATCACTAGCAGAAAGTTGTAGGCAGTAGATATGGAAGGGTGAGAAAAAATTGCCCTACTAAAGATAAGGACTCTACCTGTTGTGTAAATATGCTAAGAGATAGCTTGATTGGGGGAGAGAGATACCACATAGTGCAGCACCTAAAGGATAAGAACGGGACAGACCAAGGCTATTACCATTAGTTTGGGGCATCAGCTACAGTGATGTATTTCGATGCATATTTTTGGTGCATGCTAGGCATCAGTAAGGCTTTGCTAGTATTGGAAAACCTGTATTTTGTTAAAAAAAATCATTAATAATGCTTAAAACTATTTTGACCCTTCTTACATGGTTGAAGGCAGTTGTGCCATCTGTGGTCCTCCCTTCCTCTATCCCATGCTCTTGGGACTGTGCTGTATCCTGATCTCTAATACGTACTAAGTGCCACTACTGTCATGTTAAAACCTATTGATGCTGAAAACGTTGCCCATTTGGCTTTGCCTCCATGTCCCTCCTTTCCACAGCTTTTGATGTGCACGGAACAAAGGCAGAGCTGCTGAGCCCCAAGAGCTGGTGGCATTGCAGAGGGAGGTTGTCTGCCCCCGGGGTGTTCACATGGGCTGAGACGTGGAATTTGGTAATGGGTGGTAAGTAAGGAGCAGCACCACTGGCACCCATCGAGATGGTTAAGCCATGCTTAAGGTGGTAGCCTTTTTTCATAGCAGTATTGAGAAACATTTGAAATACAGCTCACACAATCAGAGATGAGAAGAAATGAAGGTTCAGAGTGGCCTGGCATTTAAAGCATATCAGTACGGTTCTACGGTAATAATATTCAGAGATCAGGACACTTGCCCCCGGCCTCAACCTCAGTCATTAGGGAACGTTAACAGTGCCCTTTCATGGCCAAAATTAAGTCTTAAACTTGAGTTCTCCAGAACAACAGGTCTGGGTCTCACAGATCCAGAAAGCTTCAGTTTCCCAAGCCAGATTTGGTCAGAATGCCAGACTTAACACTTGTTGGAAAAATGACTGTTGAAGTGACCATTACCAGGCTTCTCAAATTCCAGACCTCACAGGGTAGACTGACATCTCTAATCAGAGAGAGCCTCAGTACTTCCAGCTCGTTGCTAGTTTTGATATACTGCTAATTCTGATACCTTTTTCTTTTTTTCCTCCAATGGATACGTGCACTCAAAAGACCCAGACAAGATCACAGACTCATGTACAAAATTGTAAGGTGATTAATCTCATTAAGCCAGCACAGCAATGAAGGAAGCTTCTTTCTTTGTGGGGAGAAGGTCTCACTTTTATGGAAACCCGTGCTAAAGGGAGAAACACTGTCCCAGTATTTTCAGTCATGGCATTCTTTGTTTTAATGATTGTATGTGAAGGAATAATTATCCTGGCACTACTGAGCACACCACAGGCTAGAAGCTTTTTATTTGCCAGTTATTGTTTGTATTATAAGTGCTAAAGTGAAATGACGCAAGTGCCCTTTTTGTTGTCATATTGTTTGCTTTAGCTTGCACTGGATCTGTTCCAAAGGTACCTTTACGCAGGCTCCTGTATAATTAAGATAGGGTGCACTGCTTCTGAAAGGAAATCATTAAGAGTCTCTCGGAGAGAATGCACCGATTTCCATGTCTGTGCCTTTTAAGCCAGTATAGCTCGCCCTATCACTTAGCCTCTTGATAGTCCAGGCATACTTTAAGTATTAAGCCTATTTTGAACTTCTAAAGAAGTCCTCAGCTGAGGGTGGGGAAAAAAAGACATTTTGAACACCTGGTTGGCTATAATTCAGTTATGGACATTGTTTAATATTTTTCCTTATTTTTAAGGCATCAATTTCTAAATCAAATAATTCCACATCTTTGGTGAAACTTGCCTTTTCTTCCCCAGACACCTTACATGGAGTTATATAAAGAAATATATTTAAAAAAAGAAAGACACAAACACACACAAAACACAACTCCCTAGAACCATCTTACATAATAACTGGCCAAGCCCCTTGGTTGAAAAATTGAAATCCAGAAAAATTAGAACAGCTACACTAGCTGATAAGAAACCTGGTAGTTTAGCAGTCGAAGCAAGAGGGCAGAGGAACGTGCAATGTTGCAGCTTATTTGCTCCCCTGCCATCCCAGGGCCAACTCCTTGCCATTGCGTGTGCGTGACAAGCTTTATCGCTACAGATTCTCGAGGGCTTCTGCAGCAGTTCCCAGCAAGGTGTGGGGCCTTGCGATAACAGGTTATCGCTGCTGTATATTTTCCGGACTAGGAGGCGCTTACTTATACCCTCTCCTCCCTCATTCCAGGCAGTGCAGTACATCCTCACCTGTTTCTCCATGTGCTTCTGCACTATCTGCATCATTTAGATTAAGCAACTTGTAGCTACAGTCCTTTCCGTCATGTTTTGTTTGTTTGTTTCTGATTTTAGTCAGACAAATAAAAGCATACGTTTTTCTCGTTTGAAATCCCATAATCTTTCCCATACTGGAAGCCTGGGAGAACCCCTTTCCTCTGCTTTACAGCTCAGTTCCTACCCACTAAAAGGTCTGGAACTGTAGATTGTGTATGAACGCTATTGCCATCACTTTCTTTTCAATGTCTCTTCTGAAGACCTCACAATGGATATTTCTGTATTCTAGATCTAGTGGATTTAGAAAACACTAAAACTAAAAAAAAAAAAAAAAAAATCTTTGCTATCGTTGTGCTCACCTACCTTTATTTTGGGTTCAAGCAAGGGATTGATTCCTGCCACTATTAAAAGTAGTTAAAAATAGACTCCAGGGAACAGCTGAAGCTGTTCACTTAAGAAAAAATGAATAACAAATATACATACAGTTGCTGTCTGTTATATTTCTGTTTATAGAGGGTCAATGCAACACCCTGAAGAATAGTTATTGAAGAGGTATTTAGAAAATTCTTGAATATGTAGCCTAAGATTAAACAGTATGTATGAAGCCAGAAACTGCTTGACCCAACATGCTTTAGTCAAAGTTGTATCAAAGTAATTATAAAACCTGATTAAACAAGGCTTCATTCCCACATGCAGCTCCACCTTATTGCCTTGGCAAAGCCATAAAGTGGTAACACCCTTTCCTAAGTTTTCACAAAAGGCATTAAGAATTAATAAAAATAGAATGAAGGAGTTTATTTCCAATATTTTGAATGTTTAAGGAATCAGAGATGAAGAGTGATGCTTGCAAAAAATAAATAAATAAAACCTCCCAAAACACACACGACTGGCTTAACTTACTGAAGCAGAGTCAGTGCAACCACCCAAACCACCCCAGTAACATTCTCCAGCCAGGTGAGAGAACTGGTTTTCTTCCCAAAAGGTCTCAGAGCTCTCAGGAGCAAATTACTAAAGTATTCCCAGTTCTAAAGTCTATTAGAAAAGAAAGAAAATTGTGCTAAGCACAAGTGACTTTCTTTTTTTTCCAAAGCTTCCAGGCTGCAGCCTTTTGCAAGTCTTCTGTGCATTAGGTAATTGAAATAACAATGCTTTTTATTACTTATATTGAATATTATATTGAGAGCCTACTGTTTACTAGAAAATTAATTTCCAAGCTTTTAATGGTGAGGGCTGCCATCCAAGCTCCTATTCAGCCCTAGACAAGTTGTATGGGGTTTTGGAAGCTATCAAGACAATAAGGTATAATAAGGTAGCTAAATTCAGTCCTTCATCTGTACCATGAAGGACCATCTGAATTATCTAGTTTTAATTGTGTTCCAGCCCATTACCCACTTCTGGGAAAAAAGTCCACAACAAATTCATCCACTCCTATCCTTTACAAGCTTTCCAATGTCCACCCACAACAGTATTTCATCCTTCTAGGAGAGGCTGTTGAGATGCCCTACCAAATGAGAGAGTTGAATTCATTTTCTTCCACATTTTATGCAGATCCCAGTCCAAAACTTTTTCCCCTTGCTTTTGTAATAGTGGGGAAGGAATACAATGTCTTCTGCTTTATGCAAAGAGTTCTAAGCAGAGCAGGTTAGGGGAAGGAAAACAGAGAGACCTGAAATACGTTAGTTTGAAGTTCAGATTTCTGAGTATTTAAAAACAGTTCCCATACTTAAAGGCAATGATTCCTTTACAGGTCTCTTTATATAGAGGATGCCCCATTCAGTGGTCATGTTTTTTCATGAGATTGTGGCATTCCAGTGAGGTGGCAAACAATAATTTTGTTGGTATTACCAATAATATTGAGAGAGAGAATTAAAGAAGTGCTCCTTCAGTTGCAAACAGAGCTGACTACATCACTATGGGCTCTGAAAGAACAAAGCAGCTCTCCGCATTTGACTGTTCTCCCTACAATAACAAAGTTAGCGCGCCGTGGTGATAACCACAGTGCTCCCTGCGCTCAGGAAGAGATGACATGGCATTGAAAGGAAAATGCCAACCCATTCTTTTTCCAATTCCAGAAGGAAAGTGTGAGAAATGCATTTTAATCATTAACTCTGATTAGCTATCACAGTACCCGAAAAAATGCCATATGGAACATATTCCGAGATCGTTTCTACTCTTAATGACCTAGAGCTTTCCAAGAAACAAATTGTGCCCAATGCAAACTAATATCAAAGTGGCCTTGTTTTCCCTTCTCAGAGCTACTATGCATTGGCCACGCAGGAGCTGGTGATGTACAGCTAGCAGGTCTACTAAAGCATATGCAGAGTTATGTGGAATAAGCCTTTGGAAAGAATAAGATTTAAAGTGGCAGACATGAAGGAGAAATTCCAGCTATGTTACCCTCCCACTTTAATTTCTTCTCAACAAAGCCCTGTTGTGACTGTGGCTGTGTTTTCAGACCAGAGAGCAGAGGATACAAAGCATGAAGAATTCACCTCACCCTTTAATTATCCTAACCCAGCTGTCCCCAAGCCAGGAAGACAGCTTAGATACCCTTTGCAAATTTCTGCACATGGGAAAAGAAAGAAGAGCCCCATAAACACCAGTGGTAGTAGCTTAAAGAGTCTGAGATGGTCTTAGTTTTCCATCAGTATTTTTATATATTAACTCTTAGATCTGGATTTAACTTTTTCTGATTAGAGACAGATTTTTTTTTTTTTTATTCTTTCCTCAGAGATGCTCTAGGTAATGATGCATTTACATGAAAGCACCGGGACTGAAATAAAAGAACTGATTGCCTGTAAAACTGTGCCACCAATCTGAGTTCTGAACACACATAGAAAATATGTCCCCAAACCTGACCTATGTGGCCTAAGCTAAGAAAGGGTCTATCACAGGCCTAGAAAGTGCAGGTATGAAACCACATTCAGTTTTGGTTAACAGAGGTACGTGGATGGACACAAATGGACCCAAACCCCATCAGTTATGCTCTGAACTAATTGAGCATGCAAGGAGCCACACAGCTCAGGTCAGTTATGCTAACTGCAGGAGCTCACCATTTCCCTAAACACCTTCTCACACAAAACCAACAGAAGTGCAGTACCTCTGTCTTTCTCTCTGCAAAGTGACAAAGATTATTTTAGAAAAGAGCAAGGAAAATGGATATCACAGAAAATCCAATGTTGTGAGACTGACTCTACTAAAGAGACATCTTATATAACCAGACTCATGATTGCAAGGGCAATGTTAACCTGAAGTGGCAGAACACTATGAATTCATTGATAAATCATGTCAAACACTTGTCTCATAATAATCACTATCTGAAAAAAGCTAAAAAGTAAATTAGCCCAGTCCTCAAATTTTCACATGCAGAGAGGCAATTCCACACAAATAAAAAGTGAACAAGGCAGCACCAGTCTGGGTTTTTTTTCAGTGAGCTCTTACCTCTCTTCTTGCAACCCTCATCTCCCTGCAGCAGAGCTGCTCGAGTCCATCTTCTGGGGTTGGAAATCCCATGTCACTTGAAGCTTGAGTAAATATGAACATGGTTTCTGCTCTTTTATTTCTATCAGACTGTTGTGTGCTGTTTTGTTTAGGTAGTTTAAACAGCTGTTTTGTTTAGGTGGCTTAAAGAGTTGTGCAACCTTTATTACAGTTTGTTAATTTAGAATTGAGATTGCAGCATGTGGTTCCTTTCAGATATACGTAACCTAAAATAACATCAGAAAAAAAATCCTTCAAGAAGCTTGAGGTCATTTGTTTAGAGTTTGATGAGAATCAGGATCCTGTGAGCTTTGGCTTTGTTATGGAGTGGGTGAGAAGTTTCTTATTTATTACCTTGCTAGGGTGCATTCTGCAGCTGCATACCACTAGCAAAACCACTGTAAAAATAACCTTGCCACATGATAATTACAGAGAAAACTCTCGCCACAAACAATTTACAGCTGCACGTAACATACCTAGGAGGAGGGATGATTGCAGTAAGAGCAGCTACTGAAACAGGATGGCCTTAAAAAAAGAATGAGCTAGCAACAGATCCTTCATAGCATGAAGAAAATGCAGCTTTACCTATCATGAATAAAGCATGGTGAAGGGAAAAGTGCCAGGAAGATGATAGCAATAGAGAGGGATTTCTCAGAAGATTACAGTGCAAAAGCTCTTCCCCTGAAGGGCTTTGCTGTAACTGAAGGGGTGAGCAGGGTACACAAATGTGTGCAGAAGCAGAGGCAGCAGAGACAGAAGGGACACGTACAGGGTGTAGGACTGGCAGATATGGCAAAGCAACAGGTACAT
Source organism: Crypturellus undulatus (assembly GCA_013389825.1). Lineage (NCBI taxonomy): Eukaryota > Metazoa > Chordata > Aves > Tinamiformes > Tinamidae > Crypturellus > Crypturellus undulatus. Next base: position 80,791 of record VWPW01027354.1, on the reverse strand, counting down.
CTCTGAAGTGTAGTAGCTTATTCTGAGGAAAAATGTTATATTATTATCTGTACAGGCCTTTACATCATTGATATTTTTGTTACACGTCAATGAAAGTCTGGTAAAAGACATACAGTAAAAGCATGGCTTCAGTACAATTTTATTAAGAAAAAAATGCAACTTCATACTACACAGTTCATAGAGACAAGATAGGTCCTCAAGACACTGTGCTGGCCCCAAGCAAGATACCTGGCTGTTACTCATCGCAAGTGCATGAAAAAGATTAAAAAGGGAGAGAGGATCTTTGAACATTCTCCCCCTTTCCTTGTCTGGGAGGGTGACAGTGCGTGACAAGAGAACAGGCCCATTGCAGAAGTTTCATGAGCAAAACACTGAAAGGCATTTACCTGAACTTTTGTTTCCTTTTAGTGGCTGTAGGGTGAATGTATTACTTCCAATCACTTTTAAGCTATTTTTACCCTTATGTATAGACATCACATCTTTTTTTCAAACGAGGCCTTTGGAGCTGTTCCCAGAGTTGTGAAGATGACAAGGACATTACACCTATATTTAGCTACTGTAGATTAAAATTGGTTATTTTTGATTCTCAGGAAGGGACACTTTGAAACCATAACAGCAGCAGGCTGCTTAAAAAAATACTTTGTCTAGATGGAAAACTAGCGAACATTTGAATTTCCATTCTAATATAAAAGGCATATTTCCCTCTTTGCCTGTTTTGACTATCAGATTGCTGAGTCACAGGAAACTACTGATAATTTAACCCAGTAGCTCACCCAGACCATTAGGGAAAAAAAAAAAAAAAGCAAGCTTTTTGAAGAGTTAACTGCCTGTGTCTGGTGACCCAAGGAGAAGGGAATGGAATTTCAGCTGAGCAGTTCAGTACCTTGGAATGGAAAGAAGGAAAACATACAGGCAGTACAAAAGGGCAATCAAGTATTGATAAAAACGAAGTGCAATGATATTTGCAGGCACAAATTAATTGCTCAGAGAAATGCTGAGCTGCAGTGTTTATCTCTATAAACTGCCATGAACACTCTTCCGCTGTATAGCAAGTAATTAGATTTTCTCTTGCAAATTGTATCATCTCTCATGTCTACTGTTTCACAAACCCTAATTCACATTGAGGCATGGCTTATTTAAGCACTAGGTGACAGGCCCTGATGTTTGTAGGATGGCTGCTCCACTTCATGGTGCAGCTGATGCTCAATTAACAGAGCAGCATTTGCAAGACTGCTTACATCCTCTGTAGTGACAAGTGTTTACACACCTGGAATTAGAATTTGCAACATCCAACAAGGAGAATGCTTGAAAGTCAGATTGCAACACTACCAAAGGACTAAATGATAGACCAAAGTCACAGCCCAGATGTGCTTTGGAATGAGATGTGTGCATGATTCCTCAAGGAATAATGAGCTTACTGCTAATACCACGACAGCAACATAGGGTCAAGAGATAGTCCTCGGGTCTGTTTTTTGTGAGCATCAGACCCCTGCATTGCTAGAGTTCACACAAAACAGAAGAAGCTCCTGCAACATCAGCCAGGGACAAGATCTCCACGTGTCCCTGGAAGAAATCTCTTGTGGCGAGCCCACAGTAGCAGCCTCTTCCTGGTCCCACGAAGATTCTGTTGGTCACTGTGGCCGCTCTCAAGCGGCAGCACAGGTCCATGCTCCGGAGACAAAGTTCCCTGTCCAGTGAGCAATGCAACTGCCAGCTCACCTGAGCTGCGAATGGTGCTGAGCTCCTTCCCCACTTCCTGCAGCAAGTGCAGCAGCCTCCAAGTTTTTGTGCAATGATGCTGCCTCCCACAACTTACCATTGCTTGCAGTCACAAGGGCTGCAAGTTCTGGGCTTTTTGCTGAGCTCATTTTATCCATCCTGTCTTAGTCACATTAAGCAAGTCAAGCACTGCAGGGGGGATCTGCATGAGGACAACCTCTACATGAGGCTTGGCCGTGTCTGCAGCGCCTTAGGCAGTCCCGAGCAGCTCCAGGAGCCTGCACAGCTCTTCCAGCAGGAGCGCAGGCACCCTTGGGCCGCAGCACCCAAGCAGCAAGACAGGGCTTTTGGAGTCAGTGCTCACACGTACATGACTACATTGTAATTTCATTTGTCCTTTAGTCACCTGGATCCTTTTCAAACTCTGGCCTGAAGCTTTCTAATACAAAGTCCATTAATCATATTAATACTTCAGATGACTGTAGGATTATTGTTGAATTAATTCATCATGCTCTAAGGGATTTGCTACAGACAACTACACAGAGAGAGACTGAATTAATCATTGCCTGAGGAAGCATAGCTTCCCTAAAAGACATGAAGGGACATGGAGAGGCAGAGTCTGCCATGCTTTCCACTAGGCCACCTGAAAGAGATCACTAAAGAAGATTGGAAACCTCTTCAAACCTAACACACCCAAAGGAAACTTCTCTTGTCATAGATCTGAAGCCCAACTAGCTACACATTCACTAGCAACCAGTGCAAGCTTCTCCCCTTCTCCAAGCACGCAGCCAGACACACACAAGTGTCCAGGCACAGCAAGGGCTGGCTGCTGCCTCGGGGACGGGGAGCCCAGGACAACAGCCACCCAGCAGCCCCACAGTCCCTGAGCAAGAGAGCAGGGCTGGAAGCCACAGCTGCCCAGGGCCCACACCACCAGGCACATCCACAGCAACGGGACAGAACCACGGCCAGGCAGAAACATCAGGTAGGACCCCAGCAACAAGGCAGGACCCAAATCACAAGACTCCCAATCAACCTATCACAGGCAACCCCAAATCTGAGCTTAAATACAGCCCAGGGAAGGGTGGGTAGAGGTCTCAGGTAGGGATGCTCACGGTTGTTAAGTCTATTACTGCCTTCAGGGCCCTGGCAGTTACAAGGAATAGCCCTACCTTTAAGAGGAGGGCTGTGATTCTAGCAAAGTGTGTTGATGTGATGCAGGTTTGACATGACTGAATGTCCAGGAGATCAGGAGTTCAGCTGCAAGTGTTTGGCAGCCTCAGGGTCACCCTCTGTCACATCTCCAGTGTGGACTTCAGCAAAAGGGACTCCACTACTGGCCCCATTCAGTTGTTTCAGTTCTTCACAATAAATCTCCCACAAGTATTTTGAGTCAGTTCAGACCTGCAAGACTACTCAATACTACAGCTCCCAGAAAAGTAATAGCTGGCTCTGTCAATAAGCTAAAAAGGATGCCTATAGACACACAAGTGTGCACACAAACAAACAATAAAAAAGAGCATAACCTGAAGTGAGCAACTGAGCCACTTTTCTAAGGAAAAGAGGATATGAGGAGAGTTGATGGCTTGGGACAGAAAAGCAGGTCTCCTTCCTTTCAGCCAACGGCTCTTGGAGAATTTTGGTGGGGTGGAGGAACCGAATTAACCTGAAAATCAGGCGATTCAGGAAGATCCTGTCCCTCGGCCAGCCCCTAGGGCCTTGGAGGAGAGAGCATGGAACAGACTTGCAGAGCCAGACAGGCGCAAGGAAATGCCCCGGGCAGCACACAGGCATCCTGGAAATGGGAATGCAGAGAGGCATGAATGATTGACAAATGATGACTGTATTTTGATTAAAAAGAAAAAAAAAAAAAAGAGAGAGAGAAATCTCAGTTCCAAAGAAGGCTATCTATAAATATTACAAAATAATAAGAATTTAAAAAGACCATTCTTCACCCATCCCATTAAACTTCCTTAACCATGAAGCTAATCATGATTCTTAACTATACAACTAATGAGCCAAAGATTCAGGATTTCCTGGCCCCATATGCCAGAACACTGCCCTGGGACAACTGGCATTGGGGACAGCCTCGCAGAGGGCAGTGCACGCTTACAGCACGAGCCACTAGCTGCTCTCGGTGCCTGGCAGCCGGCTGGGCAGGTTTCGTTATTTCATTATTACCCTGCTAAGCCTTCCTCTTTACAAACAATTTAAAACATCTCTTTCCTTCTTTTCATCCTGAAAAATCCTTTCCCGAAGGTACAAAGTCACTGCAGAACAAAAATAAAAAGCTCTTGCAGTGCTGGACACGTCTGACACCAGCTCCTACCTAGCAGTGCTCTCTGCCCATGAGCGGTCCTGGGTTCGAGCCACCGCTCTCCAAGGTCGCTAAGTTACCAGAACAGAGACTTCCGAAACCCTCCAAGAAAACATGGGGACACTGAGACTGAAAGCATAACACCCTGCGTGCTCTCAGAAAATGATCTGTTCCCTGGCAACGGGAAAAACAATCTCTCAATTAACTCACTCAAACTAGTCCACATCTGCTGTTAAAACACTGGAGGAAAAATATTTGAGCCCTTACTGATAGTGAAATTACACAGAGCAGAGATTAGATTGTTCATCTGGAAGCCAATCTGATTAATAGGCTGCACATTTTGTTTTTACCCTTCCTAAAACCATTGATTTAATAGCTTCATTTGCCATCCCTTCCATCCTCAGTGCGTCCTCCTGGCTGCCCATGCTCTAGCACCTCTTGCTGCTAAGTTATGAAAAAGAAAGAAGAAATAATGCTTGAAAAAAATCTAATTAAATTAAGGCAGAGTTCTTATTAGAACATTGATTAGAATATACTTTATTATTCCAATGAAAAACATTAAGGCACCAGCTATAACTGAGATTCATTCTGGCAAGTGTGTGTTGTTTCATTTTCAGTGGCTGTTTTTACAGAGAGAGTATTCTACATTTCTCAGGCTTGTGCTTCTGTTCCTCACACTTCTGAAATTTTAACACTTATTATTAAACACCTGTGTTAAGGTTTTACTACCTCTTTGTCTGCAGAATGGTCACTGTTAGTTTCAGGCATAGTAGATGAGATTCATACAAAGGACATTACTTAACAGTGCAGTAACAAAAGGTAAATAATAGGGGTCAAAAGAAAAGCAATCCCAGCACAGTCCTGAGAACGCGAACCTCTCCACAAGCAGGATCGCAACCGAGTCAGGAGCAACACACAGCTCTGTACCAAACAATGAACCTCCCCATGGTTTTGGTATGCCCATTAATAGAAGAGTAGCTTGTGCCTTAAAAATAAGTACTGCTTTCTTCATCGTCTCTTTTGGAGAGAGAGCTGGAGAACCCATCGATTGCCAATATGTGGCTGCGGCAGGGCGCCGTTTAATGAGGCTGCTGCTTGCCTTTCCTATTGATCATCTTTACACACTTGCATTCTGCCGAATGACAAACATTAGTGCAGGGGAAATTAAACACTGAAATCTGCAGATGCTCTGGGACAATATTTGTTTAACAGCCTGCCGAACCCTGGAAGTAACAGCAAAGCGCATTATGTAAGAAAATCCTGTAACCCAAACAGACAATATTCTGGTTAATATCACAGGGAGACTCTACTTGCTTAAAACATCAGTTGTTATAAGAAAACAATGTTCAGCTGAGGATTCACAGCACAGAACTATTTGTTCAGTCCAAAGATACAAAGCCTGAAAATGTTCAATAAGTCAAATACAGACAAATATGGAATTGTCTTTAAAAAACACACATACAACAGATTACTTGTTCTTACTTCATTTTTTGAAAAAAAATGGAGTATAGATTCTTCCAGGCCTCCTCAAACAAACTTTTTTAAAAAATTGAACACATAAAAATAAATTTGGAACTGACAAATGCTACAAACGCAGCCCTGGACAAAGACTTGACATTGAAAAATGAAGCTAATTGAGCTGTATTTCTTAAGATGAGTAAACCAAATTTCACATCAAGATTGTTTTACGCTGAAGGATTGCTCAAGGAAAAACAAACTATTATTTTTAATCTTCATGAGGAAGTTTTGATGAGCATTAAGAAGGAAGCTCGTGGTCTGATGAACAGATATGTTTTGGGATGTTACCAGACATTTTTAATTAAAATCAAGTTGGACAATACACTAATAGGGCTTTAAAAAGTGGCCTTGTAAATTATACATTTGGTTGAGGGTTGCCAGGGATACTTTTAAGGCACAGTAAAGAATTAGTTGCAAACTAGGTCATATAACCTTCAATACATTACTAATGCTATTTATTCATTCCAGATAAATAACGTTCAGATAATTATCCAAATTGCAAATGGTAATAATTTGATAAAAATCTGTGTAACAATTTTTTTTTCCTTTTTAAGTTCTGCACACATTGCCTTGGAGTACACATGGAGAATGCCTTGCAGAAAATCAGGTAGATAACAGCACTCCTGGTAAAAATATAGATTTTTAATAAAACATTACAAGGTGTACTTGCAATAATTAAACTTCTAAATTTCTATTAAAAGAATAGAGAAGTTCATTTATTTAGTTTTGTGCTCAGTATCTTAATTTCTCAAGCAGAAGAATGGATCTGCGTCACATAATGTCATTACTGATCCTGGGTTTAAGATCAAGTCCCTGAGTTCAAAGCTTCTAGTTGGTTGAACTTGAAGTATTACATAATATTATATAGAAAATAAAAGACTGGGCAATCCTGTTCACAAAGGGCAAGGCCAGCAATGAACTTCATACAATAAAGGCAGTGGTAGCTGCCAACAGTCAGGCTGGACAAGCAAGAAAAGTGAAAAAAGCCCTAAACAGAAGGTTAGGGAATGTCTTTCTCATTGACCTAAAAGCTCCCTGGGGTTGTCTCTGTGCTTTAGCCTAGGAAATAAGATTAGGGTTGGTTTGCCATTTGCTTTCAAAGCTTCAGGAATATGGCAATAATCCTAAAGTTCAAAAGCTCAAAATCCTAAAGCTGCACCCAAGCAGCAAGAAGAAACACAAGCAGACACCAGATGAAAGATAGGCAAAAGCACTAACTAAAAGTATTCTCTTCTCTTTAATCTCTGTTCATAAAGATAGCTTTACTAAGGCAGTCTTTTCCTCTCAGATTAGATATTTCTATTTCATTCCTCTAGTCATTTTAGGCAATGGAATTTGTCTAATCTGTTTGACTTCTAAAAGTGTCACACTGTCTTTTTTTTTTTAAGCTTTTGCCGTGCTCCCTTTCAAAGGTAGTTCTTCCCTGTAACATAGGTAGGGCTACATGGAAGGATTTCTGTGTACAGCCTAACCAGAAGTCCAAAGATAAGGCCTTGATTACAGGCAGCCCCCTGGGGAGCATTCAAACATTTTTATAATATGCAAAATGTCTTTTCTCCTTGGGTCTATTTGATGGGCACAACTTGGAAATCTTCTGACGACTGACTTGACAGAGCTGCATCCACCTTGTTCCCTAAATAACTTTCACTCCTCTGTGCATGAGGACATCCACCTAGGCAGGCTTGGATGAGAAGAAAGCATGACCCTGCACTGCTGCCAGTCTTCACTGGCCAGCACAAGATGGCAAAAGCTTTCAAGTCTAACCTTGTAGGCACTCTAGTAGCAAATATTTTTATTTCCTTCTCATAAAAATTTCACTGGAAAGAAATTAGTCATCATCTTGATATTTAATAGCATTCTGTATTTATAGGACAGAGAAACAAAAAAAATCAGTATTATTTTAACATTNAATTTCACTGGAAAGAAATTAGTCATCATCTTGATATTTAATAGCATTCTGTATTTATAGGACAGAAACAAAAAAAACAGTATTACTTTAACATTTTCTCAGCTTTCCAGAAATATAAGAACAAATATATGTCCAGGCTCTGACTGACCTGTATTTAAATCTTTTAAATCTTAACTGGAAGCACTTAAACTTTTGAAATGAATATCACATTCATGATGGGATTTTCTAATCTTCACTTCATCCCAGGAATCAAAAGGCTCTGGTCCCTCAGAGCCACTCAGCATTTTCTGTGTGAGGAAGGTCAAAGCACAGTGGTCCACCAAGTGTTTAAGCAGGCACAGCTAAAGGACACAGGCCCCAATGTATCCCATCATTAAAAAGACATCTTTATGCTAAAGAGTTGTCTTTCCCTTTCATTCTAGGTTTCCTCCTCGATAGTTAAAAAAGAAAACAAGGAGAANGGTCGACCAAGTGTTTAAGCAGGCACAGCTAAAGGACACAGGCCCCAATGTATCCCATCATTAAAAGACATCTTTATGCTAAAGAGCTGTCTTTCCCTTTCATTCTAGTTTTCCTCCTCGATAGTTAAAAAAACCCAAGGAGAAGGGATGCACAGTTTGCACGCAGCTGCAAAGGACATTAGTGGGAAAGGTCCAGATGAAGAACTTGGTTTTCATGACACTGAAGTTTCCAGTTAAGTTGATTTAAGGTAATAATGTAGTTGCTGATGAAGGCAACTCCCCCTGCCTGTGGCCAAGTCAGGGTCACACACACAGCACAATGCTTTCAGCACTGGTAAAAAGTTATTTGATTTTATGATACATTTTTATGCAACCACTGTGCCAGCTGATATGCTTTCACACATGGATGCTCCAGCACAAGTGAAAATATAATAAAAACAGCACATATTATTCTTGGCTTATTCATTACAGTAGAATGAAGCCGCTGAGGGTAATTTCACACCATCATTGCTGCTCACACTGGGTGCCAATCCTTGGGGCTGATCAGCTCACATTTGTATTTCATGCAGGTCCTGCACTCTGATGCAACTTACCCTCTGGTCCACACTTGGAAACAGATCAGAAAACCTTGCTCTCTACCCATGCTGAAACCTGTTTAGCTTGTTCCAGAGCATCTCTTGGGTGCACGCATCCAGCACAGAAGGACTTGGATCCCTCCGTGAAAAAGGGAACCTGCCAGCATAACCCCATAATTCACCCCATGCTTCTTCAGGTTCTTCTGCCTAATATTACAGCTCAGAGCAGCTTCACAGATAGTCTAACAGGTAAGAATGCCGTCCAAGACCTAATTTCTATTCAAACTTGTTAGACCAAGCTAATTCCTCTATGGAACCAGATTTTCTTCACTATATAGGGGCAGGGAAAAGCTCACTGACCTCAAACTTTGCCCAAGTAACCACTAGCTCTGTAAAGTGACAGCAGTAGCTGTTCTGTGTAGGACTGCAGTACTTGTTCTCTAATTAAAGCAAATTTACTTAGCATATCTTATATGCTGCTACTCAGATTTAAGCCTTACATTTCTGATATCAGCCTAACATGCTCCAAGTTCTACTAAAATATATATATATATTCAAGCGCTAGTTTCAATGTACAGCACCAAAAATACCATTAGCAGTGTGGCGCTCACGTACACAAGATGAATTTTCCCTGTTTCCTAGCTCACTACACTTGGCAAAGTCCATACAAGGCTCCCAAATGCCAGTTCACCCCAACACTGCGCAGCCTTCTCCCATGCCAAGTATTTCTAGCAGCATGTCACTCTGACATGAGCTACTGTAGTGTTTGCTTTTGACATGTTCTTCTATTTTTTCCTACATCTTAAGATATAAAAATGAAATGCTTAAATGTTCTTAAATAAATATAAACTCCCATATTATTACAGGCCATTCTCTATCACTTGCAATCTGCAGCATTCCCATGACAAAGGCAATTTGTTCATCTTACAGTGTAAGGTTGGTATAAATTCAACACTTCCTTCAATTTTGAAACCCAAAAACAGAAGAACCATCCCCCTCTAAAACAGGTGCAGAATAAAAGCCAGAAGGGGTCTGACCACCATACAGTGAACTCTTTGGAGAAAAGATGCTTCTTTTCCTGTGTCAAATCACTGTTGCATAGCCCAATATGAAAAATAATGGATGGAAACTAGGAAGACTATTTGTTTTTGATTCAGAGTCTTGTTTTTCCTCCAGTTTATTGTCTTGGAGAAACCAGTGACAAACATGCACTAAAAGCATTCATCAGTCCAAACTGTAGTGCTTTTAGAGTACTAATATGATCTCAACACTTTCCCAGTGACAGATTTCTGGTGTGTAATTCAGGTCTGTACAAAATAAATCTGTCTGAAATTTCTTTCAGGAGTTCAGTGGTTTACAGAGGCCATGGAGGAAAATCACAGAAAAGTCTAGATTGGAAGAAAGCTCCGGTTAAGAAACTTTCCCATATCCAGAGCGAATTCCCCCAAGGCAGCTGGTGCACATTGCCTCGTGTCCTGGTACTGTGTATCCTTGTGAAAAGGGTATCTGGATCTTCTCTAGAACTACCTTTGAGGCTTTAGAAGATTGTGGTTAGCTCCCCCTGAGCATTCTCATCCCTAGGCTGAACAAACACAGCTCCTTCAACATTTCTTCATACACCAGTCTCTCAATCCTCTGACCACCTCAGCCCTTCCCTGAGTCCTATTCAATCATTTGATGTCAAGGGGGGCAAAGTTGAATTTTCCCTGGCAACTCAAGTGCCAAAGAGTAGGATAATCATATCCTTTGATCATTTTTCCCAAAAGATAAATATTCCACACTAATAACATGAGCATGTGCCCAGTGGACTTGGAAAACAGGTCCGAGACAACAGTGATCTCAGAAGATATCTTGAGGCGGGTGGGCAGAGCAGTGGAAGTTGGTGGCACCAGCCCTTCAGGGGGCCCTGCCAGTTTGAGCCCCTCTCCCAGGCAGCCAGTAGTGCTGGAGTGACCTCTCCAGCCTTCCCCTCTTCCCACTCAGCAACCACACACAGCTCCCACCAGCAGTTACCTCTGTGAGCCCGAAACACCACTGCAATAGCAACACAAAACGAAGGCAAAACACGGTAGGTAGCGTTTCAACACATTTCAAACTTTCAAAACAAACAAAAAACACTCCACTCCTCCCATTTTTATCTGGCACGAACACAAGGTCCTTACAGCATGGACACAGCTGCAGTGACTACCCAGCAAGGTGAGTCTCCAGGAGGCCAGATGGCCTGCTCCGATAGCACCTCTCACCAGCCTGCACGAGCTCAGGGAAGGCTGAAACACGGTGCTTTCCGCAGGTTACACGGTCACTTCCACTGAAAGGAGCTGGGTTTGGCTCAACAACCTCGTTCAGTACATTCCTCCCATTCCTTTCCCTCGTGCTTTGCAGGTTGCTGTCAGAAAGCACTCCACAGGATGTTAGAAATCACCTTCCTGCCTTCTGTCACTTAAGGTCCTGTTGGGATAAGCTGACCTGCACTCCAAGGATACCAGAGAAACCAAGCGGCAGCTGCCAAAGTGTGGCTTCCTGGAGCACCTTTTATAGCCCACATTGCAAAACAATTTACACAGTAATGGATTTCTGCCCTTGCGGTGTCCTCAGCCATCATCTGCAAGTCCGTAACCAGCTATGCTCCTCTGCAGGAGGGCAATGCAGCTGTAGCCACAGGAGTAAGAGTCCAGCTGATTAAGCCAGTTCTTGCAGCTAAACTGCAAGATGAGACTGGTGTCCAGGACTGCCACCCACAAGCATGGAGAGGAGAGGGGCTGGGTTCTCACCCAGGGTCTCTGTGGAGGGATGACATCTCCAGGGGCTCAGTGTGACCGAGGAAGATCGGGGCTCCCTGATCTCCCAGGTGGCAAGAGGAGCAGCAGAGCACCCCTCTCAACTTAATACTGCACTAAAAGTATGCCTTAAAACAGGCATCTCAGCCACAGAAATTAAACAAAAGTTTTCTATCATCTTTAACAGGAAAAGGATTAAGAAATACATTTTTGGGCATCAGCTCCTTATTTAGGGGATCATTAATCACAGCTCACAGGGGAATTGAAAAATAAAACATTAAAATGCACAGATAGGGCTGTTGGGCCATAGCTTCTTCCTGCGTTAGTGCAATATGAAAACGCAGATGACTGCAGTATTTCACTGTACTTGCAATCCACATGAAATGGATTTGAAAATATTTGGCCAATATTTAACCATACCCTAATGAAAACTATGATATAAACAAAACACTCCCGCATTTAGAACAGCTCCTGTAGAGTGTGGGATAACACACCAGGCTCTGCCAGAGATTCAACCCCAGCCTCAGGTGCAACAGGTAGCGATCCAGCAGCATTTCCACAGCTCCCAGACACCACCTCCCTCCTGCACCGCTTCACACTGGGCTCCCATGTGCACAAGAAGCCTCCGCAAGCAACAGCCATGAAGATCCGAGCCCCAGGAGCCCAGCAGCAGCCACCGCGGCAGCGAGAAGGGCAGCAGGGCAGGGCTGAGCTCGCGGCTGAGATCACGGCAAGGCAGAGCCCCAAGGCCGGCGGCAGAAACGCTCCCTCCCCTCGCGCTGTCCGCGCGTCAGGCGCTTCCTCCCCGGCTCTCCAAGATGAAGCAGCTATTCCACTGCACGGTCTGCAATGTATATTTTTTTTTTCTCTCCCTTTTTGCTTCCAACTGCATATTTTTATGGGACTGCTGCCCTTGCCTATTTAAATACTGACTTTAATCAACTCAGTGAATGTTTGCCTCTGATTCTCCCAAAACTACATTCTTAAAAAAGACAAGTCTAAAAATGGGAAGAAAAAAATTAAAAACAGAAGATTTTGTTTTCATACTCATTCAGTAGTATTCAAGGTAAAATTAAAGATGAAAGACTATGGGCCTTTTTAAAGTACAAAAAATTATGAGGACCACTAAAGGTCAACATGTTATAACCAAATTCCAGTCTGTTAAATTAGCAATATACTATGCTTCAAAAAAAACACATTTAACATCTGTTTTCTTTATAAGAGAGCATTAGTAAGACCGGGCAAGTCATAGCCTTGCTCCACACTTACCTCACATTTTGAAAGGACAAATCTGTCCCTGTACAAGCAGAGCTAGACTCAAACCTGGCCCTGCTGGACCCGCTCACTGCCGTGATGCTTTCAAGTTGTCTGGATGCAGACATTACCCAAAAAAAAAAAAATCACTCTGACCCAGCAAAACAGGAAGCAGGGCTGGAGACGAGCCGGCTCTGCTTCTTGTCATGTTCACTCGGCAGTTTTCAGCCTAATTTTTTATCACAAGCAGATTTCTCTCTGACATAGCTGGCAAACAACTTCTTCCCCCAGATTGGTGGCCAATAGCAGAAGGGATAAAAACACATATTGCAAAAAGCTCTGCAATTAGTGTTACAGAAAGCAACTGTTGCTCCCCAGCATGTTCTTGCCACGCTTCTCTAGCATCATCTGTTTGTTTTTGAGGGATCAGCACATGAAATATGGAGACATCTGGATGCCTGCAGGTCAGCACAGCTGGGGACGCAGACTGCGCAGCAGAGCAGCATCCAGCTGAGCCCTGGGACCAGCCTCTCGCACCAAAACCCAGGACAAGCAGGACGGACACGCTGCACGTTCCCCCTCTCCTGCCAGCAGTCCTGCTTCCTCCCTCCATGTAAACCTCTGCCAGGGGCTGTACTTCAGGCAGGCGTCAGTCCCGCACTCAGGTACAGAGCCCTTTGCAGGAGCTCAGGCAAAGACAGCGATTGAGAAATACGCACTACCTTGTTTTTAAAGCTTCCACAATGCATTAAGGAACACAAAATAGCAATATCCAGAGATCATAATTGCAACCATCACAAGTGCAATGCTTCTTTATAAAAAGAATATCATGATGCTTGTTTTCTTTATCCTTCCTCCATTCTGAGCATTGTATTGCTTCAGTGCAGACAATTTTTAAAATGAAGGGTAAAACTGGGTTTAGCAGAGCAGAAAGTTGTGCTTACTGAGGCATCTGTTATATTGCCTGTTTCAATTTGGGATTTTGTGACCTTGAGAAAAGTGAACCTCAGTTTCGCCATGTGCAGGGGATATTTACTTACCTCTGCAGAGAGTTAGGCAGCTTATGAAGTTTTCTGTGATAATTATGGAGGTCTGCAGCTAAAATGTTGACTTTCTGAACCCCAAAAAAACCACAACACTGATTCTGCAGTGTTTTAAGAAAAAAAGCAAAGAACTGAAGTATGAAGTAGCACAGTAAAATGGAGGAACAAGTGAACTGCTAAAAAAAAAATAGGACATCATTTGAGAAACAAGAGGAAAAAAACAAAACAAAACAGATCAGAAAGAAAAGGAGAGAAGGACCAAAGGTTTATGAGATAGTGCTTGGGCAAGGACACAGGAGACACAGGGCTACACACAGTTGCCCATACCTTGGATCCTGGAGGATGGGGCTGACCTCATCGTTTAATCACAGGGATTGTTTAAATTTAGTAGAGCAAAGGCTACAAATTCATAAAATTGTCCAATTCCCTTAAAAACTATTTTATGCTTATTCTTTCCAAACCTGAACTCTGCTTCCATGCTGCACACACACTGAGTGGATGTAAAGCAGCCTCCCTTGGTGCCTGAAACTTCCTCGTGCATTTGCATTGTTCTGTACAATGCACCACTTTGTTTCTCCTTACCATGGAAAAGGCAGTTAAACCACCCCACGCCTAAATAAAATTAACATTTTTCAGTAAGCTAAATGTAAGAGAAAAAAAATGTGATACTTTTTTTTTTTGCTTTCAGGTTAAAAGTTTAATGAATGTAAAGCTAAACTGGTGTAAAGCTAAAGATATTAGAAAGTTTAGGCAGAAACCAGGGCTTTCAGAAACAAGCCCACAAAGGCAGCTCTGGCCCAGCTCACCCAACAGTCACTTACTCAAATCGCAAGTCATCAATGACAGTTATTGCCATTACAGGGACTTTTTAAGCCTCTTCCAAAAAGCAGCACTGACTTTTTTTAGGCCAATTCCCAGCTGATAGGTATTTTCGCTACTAATAATGGAAGTAAAGTTTTGATAAAAGAAAGGATTGGACTCTCCTTTAGCCCCTTTGCCTCAGAGTTGAAGCCTGTTTGGAAGGCAGGACTCAGAAGCAAGCACCATTGAGCCCATGATCCAGAGAAAGCTAACGAAATGCCATTGAAAGGACCTAACTCCTTTGATATTACAGTAGAGGAGCTCAGATTCATGACCTTTGAAGAGAAATCCATCTGGAAACCTGTTATTTTCACACAGATGAGACAATTATAAGGGATAACCCTTTCCTTTATCCCTTAAGGAAGTTCCAAGCCTAGTTAGCAACATCAGTTATTCCTATGGCAACAGACAGAGATATAAACACAGGATTATAATATTCAACAGAGGATCAAGAAGAGGAAGAAATAGAACTTGAAGAGAAAAGTGCCTGGAAGAAGTACAAAAATGTGTAAGGACACTAATTTTCTTAATACATATTCCTTCTTGCTCTCAACAGAAATACTATGCACCACACCTCTTTGGTGAGGTTTTGAAATTAGAGCCAGAGACTCGTTGGCAGGCAGAGCCAGTTGAACAGTGTCTAATTCAGCAGTATATAGGCCGCGGCACAGATGTTTGAGATGGGCAAGACCACCAGCACTGTGCCTGGATTGCTCTAGACATCCATGCCACAGAGCTACTGCTATAACATCTCACAAAACTGAGTTTATTAGATAGCGTATACTTTTATTCTACAAACATTGTCATAGATGTGAGATTTCAAGGGCACACTTTCAAGTGAGTTTCTAATTCTCAGTCTTCAGCACGCCAAGAGATCAGGACAGATGTTTGAGGGCAAGCAAGATGCTGCTGTCCTTGCTGTTGGCCCCAGTGCAATGCATCCAACAATGCTGGTTCAAGCCCCCATGAGGATTTCCTCCCTTCACTCCCACCTTGTCTGTGGGGTTGGGCCAGCCCCCTCAGGCTGTGGGGAGCCACCTGGGCAGTTGCCCCCAGGGCTCATCCACCTGCAGCCCTGCCATGGCCTCCAGCACTGGGACCATTCAGCAGGACCAGCTGGGACCCCAAGAGTTCAAGTAATGCCCCATGAACCCCAGCAGCACCCAGAGCAGCGTGTGCCTCCTGCACCAGACGTGCACGGCCAGAGCTAGGCTGCCACGCAGGCCTCTTCACTTCAGGCTGGGTTGGGTGCACCTCCCCAAGCTGCCCCAGCACTTTCACACTGCCCTAATTTCCTAGGAACATCTGTCTCACTGGCTCCCAGCCACAGGAAGGAAGGGTTTGTTTGCTTTTAATCAGCACCCTCCTTCACCCCAGGCACATACTTGAACATGAATTGAGAAAGTGGAGAAAAAAAGGGGAAAGCCCAGGCAGAGCTGAGCCTCCCCACCCTCATTTCTCCAGGCACAGGCTTCATCTGGGGCTGGGAGAGCAGGAAAGGGGAAAACCCAGTCTGCAGAGACTAGCAACATGCCTGGGAACATGCAACCCAATGGCCAGGAAGGTCTGTGGAGATGCAGGCACGCGGGAAGCTCACAGCAAGCAAGAGCCTAGGCAGCTCATCTTTAAAAAGAAAAAAAAAAATAGAAAGAACAAGAAAAGCTTCAAGCCTCCACCGCTAAACCTGGGATGCTGGGAGAGATTAGTCAGACATAAGCTAGTTTGGATCATTGGTCCTGAGCCATAAGCCCTGAGATCAGGAAAACCTTCATTTAGAGTGAAGAGATGCAGAAGCCACCTAAACCTAACATCTGCCATCAGGTACAGACCTAAGCAGTCACTAAGCAGCAGGAACATCAAACAGGAGATACTGGCAAAATAACTGCAGTAATGTGGCATGGGAAGAGGTTATAGCCTGTCTTCTGAAACTTGAAGAAAATTAACTTCACACCCAATGCCTTAGACCAAGCAGGACTCAAGGCACAAGGTCCTCTCCTCTTCCCTCAGCATCTTTTGCTTAAAAAGATCCTGAACATCTGAAGGTACCGGGAATACCTCAAACCACGAAACATCTTTTCATTACAAAAAGTGCCTGGTGAAAGGTCTCCTGCCACTGCATCCTCAGGATGCTGCACAGAGGGACTTGGGCAGCAGCAAGGTGGCTGGCAGAGCCCAGAGCCACCGAGGAGGGAGTGGTGACATTCCTTCTCATTTGTGAGATATTCGAAATTTAATCTAACACTTTTCACATAAATCAGAGACAGATTTACTGTACAACTCTTAATTGATCTACAGCCCTTACATTCTTCCCCTATTAAAACAGCACCAGTTGCCATTAGGAAGGGACACCAAAAGGGATGACTATTTTCCTGTTCTTTCCCCAAGAAGTGGAAGCTGCCATAATATTTAACCTTTGCTCCACTCCACCAACACGCACCCCACCCCGCCGCCCGCTCCCACACCCCAGATATGGGTGCAGATAAGGAGGGCTCGGGCTGGCGGCTTCCTGGACGTGAGTCACCGCTCTGAGTCAGCCTTTGTGTGCGGGGAACCTGGAAGGCTCCGAACGCTTTGTTGATTTTGGCAAAGCCCTTTCTCGTGTGTAAATTGTTTTACCCTCAGAGCAACATCACTTCAGGTCTGAAAATAGCTCCTGGGATGAAAATGGTAGGAGAGTAACCAAGGGCTCTCATAGCAGACTCTCTGCATAGCTCAAAGCTGCTCTATTTCATGTAGAGCAGTTGCACCAAACACTTGATCTACACAAGATCTATTATAAGCCCTAAGAGTTCATGGAACACATAGTCACAGTTCCTGTTCTCCCTACCTTATGAGCAGCAGATACCAATATTTATCAATTAGATAGTCATCTCTGAAGTATCTTGCCATAGCTCTGGTCCTTCCAGCTCTGACCAGGACCTCTTCACCTCCTGGATCAACTATTAGCTTCCCATGACCACAAACATCACCGCCTGGGTCATTATCTGCTTCCCATATCCCGATGGCAGCTGGAAGCACACAAGGAAGCCAACCTCCTCCACGAGATGCACTTGTGCATTCCTTGTAGAAATGTCCCACCAAGCTGTTGAGGTGCCTCAGTTTTGACTCAGGAGATTAACACCAGGAGATCCAGACCAGAGAAGTCTTTTGATAAGCAAGAGTTTGTCACTCCTCAGTCAAGACAACCTGGAAATGAGAGAATCTCTGGCAAATCCAGCGCTCAGGAATCCACATGCAGTCTCTGCCTAGTCCTTCTCTGTCTCCACAGATCAGCACTTTGTATTTATATAAAACAAAATTCCTTCATTCTTGGCAGAGAAAAGCACCCATGTTTTCATTAACATGTTTAAACATTACATCAGCTGCTTGTCTCAAACATTCATCTACATCATCTACTTCTGTGCCTACTGCTGTATCTGTTTTATAAAACCTTTAATTAAATTCATCATGCTTTAATATATGTTATTTTAAATTCCTTCTGCAATCATATTTCAGATTTCTTTTGATCTGTTATAGTGCTTTTAAACTACAATCCTTTCCTTCATATCTGTTTGGATAAACACCTTTGCTTGGGCCAGATTCATTAGCATTTTAATTATTTTTCTCACACCAGGACTTCTCTCCCATACCCCTTCTTTGCACAGTATGGCAAATTAGTCTTTCTTCTAGATTAATTTCTGTCTTCACTACAATGTCCTAAAGCACAAGCATGACAGCATAAAGTAAAAATAGGAAAATTACCTGTAAAGTGCAATTAGTTGCTATACTTCTTTTTAGAGTGTAACTATTGTTAAGGAAATTATAATCGAGGAAATTGTTTTAGTATTCTTTAGTATGATTTTTGCATGATAAAGCAAAGAAACCTGAAACATGCCAAAGAACATGACAGCAATTAAGATATCAACTGTAAAACATTTTTAAAAATTTACTTTAAAGTTCAGATAAAATCTGATAGATTAAAACTTGAGAGATTTTTACAATTCTAATCTGCTAAATGTGTGGTGGGACATACGAAATGGTTTCTGTACTCCTTTCCACAGGTATTCCTTTCAGCGAGTAACTTTTAATTGAAGAAAAATATAAAGTCATAGCAATGCACTGCTTTTTTTTCATTTTTAACTATTTCATTTCCAAGTTATTTATTTCTAATTGTGTTTTGAAATGTGGAGCCATTGCAAAGTGCTATGTTCCTGCTAACCAGAGATGCCCTCCTCCCCACCCCAGGCTAGCCAGCTAACCCAAATAAAAGCTTTGCTCAGAGCTAAATCCTGCACACAGATGCCTCCAGTGATTTACTGGGAATCAGGTATAGGTTCTTCTTATAGGAGGCTTCCTTTAATGATAAAACAAGAAAAAATAGCTTATGTTTAAACCACATTGATTCGTAGTTGTGATGCAGCTCATCATCAGCTCTGTGGGTCAGCTACCAAGTGTTTACTTGTCTAATGCCACCCTTATGTCACCACATGCAGAGCAGCATCATTAAGCTGTACTCTAGGAAAAGAAAACACCACCACTAATTTTGACTCCGGAACAAAAAAACTAAATTCGCAGGCAGCCTTCGCCTTATGAGTGAAGGCAAAAGTCCCTGTCTCCATGTCAATCAGCTACAGGAGGGATGGGGACAGACCTACCCATGCCACACTGACCTTTCAGTACTTTGACTTCTCTTTGGATTTAATGGCAAAAGAAAGCCCCTATAAGCCAAGTCCTTATCATGCAGGGTAGCAAACCGCTTTGTGTCTGTGCACTGAAGCTTTGGCCCACCGGCACTAAGGTGGCACTGCTAGGCAGAGACAGCGCTCTAAGCTCACTGCACTCCTTTCAGAGTAAATTAACATGTTAATGGCAGGGGAAAATGGGAAAAATGAACTGCAGTTCTCACTACTAGGAGACTCACTAGAAAGGGGAACAATAAACCACTCTACTGCTTTTGCAGCAAAGATACTGTGTTTGAATAAATCAGAATTAGCTTTTCAAGTGGGTTATTTAAGCATCATCAAAACACATTTTGCCCAACTGGTTTTCCCAGTAAGACAAGCTTTTAGCTTGTTTCTTATCCAGGAAAACAACAATTTTTCTAGTGTGAAGCTCTCACATGGATTCAAAATTCATTTGCTTTCCTTACTGCCAACATCATGGGAGCAATACAAGGATTACACCACCCTGGGACCCTCTGAGGCAGGTATCATCCAGCTGAATCCTCCCAGGATAAGCAGAGCAAGATTAGCTATCAGAGGTCTGGGGCTGCGATCACTCCCCAAATTGAGTGGGAGCAGAAATCCTGCTCTGCTGAGGTCCCTCCCCAATAACCAGTTGCCTCCAGCATTACCACCAATTCTCTATAAGGAACCGAAACGAGGGCAGAGAGATTTCTTTGGAGATCCCCAAAGCCTTATGGATGAGGCATCTAAAAACGGGCATTTCCAAGCCTAAGCCCACAGCCAGATTCCAGGAGACAAGAGAAAAAAAGAACAACCTTTCACAAGCTTATGGTAAAATGGAGTTTACAGGGGCACTGAACTGCCTTGAGCATCTTGCTAGGTGGCATATTAGGCTCACTCTAGGGAGTTCTCTGAAATGTGTGTGTATCCTGATTATTTAACATTTCCCATGTAATTCATTCCCAAAAGACATTTAAAAAAAATCAAAATGTGATTATCTCACTACATGTATTTTTACAAAAGAATATCTGTGGCTTGTTTCAGGAAGGTGACAATATGTCTTTACAATTCTGCCACTTGTTTCCCAGCAAGAATTTCTCTCATTCATACACCCAAAGGCAATATTCCCATTGGAAAAGGAAAAAAGCTAAAGAGGGCTGAGAGAGAGGAGAGAAGCAGCCTATTTTCACTGCAATCAGTAGTGTCCACCAGCAGGAGGTACGACCTTTACAGTTGGCTAGAGGAAGCCAGAGTATGGGAACCGTGTGGGCTCCACATGCAAACAAGCTTTCGGAGTCATTCCAAGTCTATTCCTAGCTGGAATAGGATGCAAGGGCAACAGAAGAGATGTAACCTACTTAACATCCCACAGACAGCAAGTCCTTTCCAGCCTCACACGCTGCACAAGTTGCCCAACTCCGCTCAGGGCTCTGCATATTCAGTAAGCACCGGGCAGCAATACCTGCTGCCTGCCCTACTTAAGTCTTACAAGTTGGGTGGAACTGTCAGTTTCACAGCAGCTTCGCATTGCATAAATGCAGGACACCAAACAGAAACCCCCAGGAGGATACAGCACACATTGACAAAAACAACCCACCAGGAAGTAACACATGACCCCACATTTACCTTGAGCGTATAATAAACAGGGACACACCATTGATCTAACTGGTGTTTTAATGGCCAACAGGGGCAATGTGAGTGGTAGCTTTTGATACAGGGAGGGAGACAAAAGGAAGAATCACTGAAGGAAAGATGGAAAATATTCCAGAGTAGGAAAAGGAATCAGGGTAAAAATTGCAATACCAAAAAAAGTCCAAACTAGCTGTCCCAAAAGTGAACTTCCTTAGCAATAGTGAATGCAAGAATGTGCTAATAAGCAACACTGAAAGATGAGTCTTCCAGCACTTCTGAGACATTTATGCTTTTGCCCAGGAAAAGATTTTGGCCCTGAAAGCCACAGAGACACCTCAGTAGTGACACACTATCAAGGACAAAGTATCTTCCAAGTACTTGCACTCAAATCCAAGTTGTATCCAAAAGTCCTAAACTCTTGTCAGTTATCCATGGAAATCTACCTTATGCCAACACTGCAGAGTCCTAGACATTCTAGCCGATGTGTCTAAAGAGCCAGCTGAGATGGGAATTGCTGTGGCAGCAGCAGCAGAGGCTGCCTGGCCCCTGAGGGTCTGTGCCCTGCCAGCCCTGGGCTGGGGGTCTCTTCCACAAAGAGGAGGCTAATCCAAGAATGCATAAAGCAGATATGTTTAAAGCATCAGATGTGTTTTTTCCAACTCTTCACTCTTTTCCTGGCAGAAAAATATATAAAAATGGTACAGAAGATCCCTAGGTTTATATTTTTACAACCCCAGAGTAATTTTTCAGGCCATTACTATTGTCATCTAAAGACACTTCCTCATTTAATACACATCAAAAAATTCATAGGATCATCATGCTAACAAGTGTCTCAATAGTTGCCAAAGCCAGCAAGCAATCCTTGAAACCATTCCATAGTATTGATGTGTACGTGGCACCCTGAAACTGTTCAGATTTTTTGCACCAAGAAATCACAAGTCTTCTTGTGCCCAGTCCATAAGGGATGCATCATTACAGCTATGATAATTTTCACCTAAAAGCATGCAGATTTTTAGTTTACTGAACAAAATAAGCCTTTACCTAAAAAACTCAGCTGCAATATTCACAACTATTATACCTTAAAAAAGCACAGAATAAGAGCATGCGCTCATTCAGATCTTTCCCTTCCTTGTTTGTTGCAGCACATTGTTAACAAACAATAGGGAGGTTTATGAGAACTTTTGTTCATGTCTTTTGTGATAAAAATAACTCCATTCACATTAAAGTGCAAGAATATTCACATTCCTCCTCCCAAACACACACACATGGATTTGAGCAAGTCTTGCTGTCCTTTAAACTTTCCCCCATCAAAGCACTGCCAAGGACACAAGAGGTGGAGGTGAAAGAATAAGTTCACTGTTTGACATGCACACACACCCAAAGTGAAAATTATGACTTGTGTTTGATGCTGGGGCTGCATTGTAATGATGCAGGAGTTCTTTCCAACTATTTGCAACAGGGAGTATATACTATTGACCAGTGAACACACAATAATAATGTAATTAGCTTTCACTTAAACAATTACCTAGCTGTCACTTCCTATCTGAAGGCAGGAAGCAGCAAAGACTTGAGGGCAAAGGGCTGGAATCACAGTGCTCACTGCTAGGAGCTGCATTAACCCTGTGTAGGTTCATTTTCAGATACAGCAAACAGTCAGATGCAGCCTGCAACAGCACTAGAAGAAAACATCCCTATATTCATTAGCACTTGTGAAGTTCCCATTAAACCCAGACCGAGTCAGAGGGTATGAATCTCTCATGCTGCCTCAGCACAGATTATCCATCATCTCCTGCTCACTGGCATCATTCGGAGCAAGCTCTAGTGTTCCTAGCAAGTCAAGGAGCTCATTCCTTGCCTTCCCAAAACTTATTTCGAACTAGACAGACCCAGTTTTCTATTGCACTTACAGAAAAACACGACTGATGCACAAGCAGTTATCCCAACCAACGGTACTGGGGTAGTCAGCTCGGTCCCAACATCACCCATTTCCTAATCATGTTTTTACTAACTTTTTTGTAGAGGAACCAACTATCTTTAGAGATATCTATCTTTAGATAGAACTGATTCTATGTCTAAAAGCTACTCTAGTGTAACTGGAAAGGGAAAAAACACAGCCTTAATTGATATAAGCATATTAAGAATCCATGTCACATCAGTGAGGAACACTCATGCAGCTCAAATATGATTATACTGGCTACATACAACCTGCTGTGAACTGGGAAGTGGTTGAAGTTTTCTGGAAGCAAATTCCTTGGGGTTGATCCAAAGGAAACATTAAAACCATTCGGTAAATTGGAAAATTCGGTAAATTGGAGAAAAAGAGGCCCTAGCAGACCTTTTGCTTGCAGGCATCCCGTGCGGAGGCAAGGAGCACTCGCATCCAGCAGGGCAGGCACAGGAAGACTTTATGCATCAACCACAGCAGCGGAGACAGGAAGCAGACTTGGCTCTTCCCAGTGCAGCAGAAAGTGCTGTTAGCATGGGAGGGAAATAGCAACCCAAGAACTTTTCTTCCAGAAACAGAAAGGAGACCTTTTCCTGCAGAGGAGCACATGCCGTTCAGCCAGTTGCTCCTCTGCTAGTCTGGGGCAGACACACTCCCATCTTCCCAGGCAGGCCTCGCAGAAACGGGCTGTTTAGTCTCACTAGCCACATGTACACGATTTTTTTTTCTACTTTTGGAAACAGCAAAAGCCCTTCAAAACTCCTTTTCTAAAACCCCAAATCCTAACTGTGATCGCTTAGTACAGTAGTGACATGCCTCGGACATTTAGAGGATAAAATTATGATGCAAATCAAGTATTACAGCTCCTAATTTTCCTATGCTACATTGCAGAGCCCAGCTCCTTATTGTTTTAATTTAGGGGCAAGATCAGTACCAACCACATTAAGGTTTTTGCCCTTGCTCAAAGTTATAGAATGTTTCAGGAAATGAGTTCAGGTGAAAAATAACAACTTCTTTCACATGCAGTTAAATGCTCAGGAAAGATTCTGGTTCATCACTTCTGGAATCTTATGTTTATTCAAGGGAGACAGAGTACAGAGTGAAAAGCAAAAATCTGCAACTGCAATACCAAAGGAGCAGCCTAAAGTTAAAAGTTATTTTCAAGCCTTCTCAGTTGTTGAAGTCCTCCAAAGTTGCAAGCCAGATGTCAATTAAATAGTAGTGAGTTTTGCTTTGTTGGCACTTGCCTACTAACATCTGTGGCAACTGCTACATATTAATCTTTTGGAAACAGAACTATTACTGTTCAGGCATATTAAGCATAATATTAAAAATACATCTAAAAAGAATAATCATATTCCTGACAAAAAGCCATACCACATCTCTGGGCGTTTCAGGATATGTGACTAACCACAAAGATACAAGAAGTGGCAGCTATAGGGAGCACAACACAAGTGCCCAGGACCATTGTTTCTGGAATTAGTGTTTATCAGTTTTCCATGAATCACCAACTGCACTTTAAATACCACTGTTTGTATCCTTCAACAGACTATAAATATATCCAGTTTATTTAGTTGTTCTGGGGAAAGCTGTGAAGAGGGTGACATTTGTTCTTAATATACAGCAATGATGAAGAGTTCCTGCAGGACTAACACACTACATTTTTTTCCTACATGTGAATGACAATTCCCCTGCATGCTGTCACATCCTTTCTGACAGAAGGGCCTTATCAGTCTCCAGAATAACACTCCTTAAGTTGCTTTAGCTAGACTCTTTTTTCCTCTCCTAATGAGGACAGCTTACCATCTACAATGCAGGTTATATTGCTTTGTACTCTAACACTGTTTTACCTCCAAAGCTCAATAAGATCACTGGGCCAAGGGCACACAGTTTAAAATGCTATAAATCCATTTCAGTTAACAGAGCTATAAGTTTTTGCTGATATTTCACAAACATGATTTGCCTTCTACTTAAGGCTATGATCAGGCCAGGAAAACTTTTCCTCCCAAGGAAAGCTGCTGGTGAACCGGCTTGCCTGGTGTCACACAGCAGGACCAACACCTAAAGCTCTTGGTATCCTTTCCTATTCCACATTCTCACAGGGAAAGCAGCTGATATTACAACTGGAGATTCAAACTAGACATCAACATAAAACTCAGTAGCTGCTTAGCAAAGACTCCTTTCTTGTATAGTGGAATGAACTTGAAAGCTACACATCAAATGCATTGTAGTCAAGCATAAAAAGTAATCCAAGTAATTTGAAATAATGTATTACTTTTATGATATCATAAGAAAGGGAAATCAAGTCCTCTGTAGGACCACATAGTTAAGGAGCCCGCACACTTCAGACCAGATGACTGAGGAAAAGTTAAGAGTTCAAAACAAAAGTCTACATTTATAAAGTTATCTGAAGTCTACACTTTCTATTGTCTACTCCCTAAGGATTGTTAAGAGGAATGCTTTAACATGAAATATGCCATCTAGCTTTATCTTAGAGGACAAAGTCAGTTATTTCACTCTTCTCTCTTCACATTGTTACTTTTTTTTTTTTCTTCTTTTTTTCCCTCCTCTCCGCCCAGCTCCTGGCACACTATCATTAGCACTCCAATTCACAGGAATCCATGTAATTCTTCTTGGCTTTGCTTCACATAGCTCCATGCCCTATAAGCTTTCACTTGAATTTCAGGTTCATAGTAGCCACAATTGCTATATCTTCAGCATCCTTCCTGAGAAGCATAATTTCAAGAGAGTACATTTCAGCTTCTTTGAAATCACTCAAAATGCTGCGCTACTCAAACTGGCATATTGCAGAGTAAATCAATGCTAGCTCTGCATCACAATTGCTTGATTCAGGTTAGACCTTCAAAAGCCTGACAGATACTTTGAACAGTGATGAAAGACTGCTGTGTCAGACCATCCTTGATGTGCTCTAACATGCTTGCTTCGCAGGAGACAGGCATGGGAATCTCTCTGAAGAAATGAACAGAGAATTACAAGAAAATCATACAGAACTGTACATGTTTTTCTACCATGGATCAATACAGCATCCAAAAGAGAATCAATGTTTTCAGAAAAATAGTATAACACACTGTGTATACCTCTGAAAATAATCAGCTCTATACAAGGGACACACACCTAAGACTCAAAATCCCTCAGAACAAGTGATTGTGCTTTTCCTTCTTGGGAAAATTATTTTATGCAGTAAAATAACTGCTAAACAGTCACACTGTCTCTCTATCTCTAAATTTCTCTAAATTTCCTTTTTTTTCTTCCAGGGGCAGGGAGGCAGACAGGGAAGCCCAAATCCCAACAATTGGGGGCTACAGCAGAGCAAGCACCCAGGCATCTTCCCTCCTCCTTATGGCTGCTGCCAAATAGCTCTGCATTAGTCAGCACAAGTGAACCTTGCTGCTCTCATTAATTGCACCAGCAGGGTATATCATAAACAGCTGTTTCAGAAGAAAGAGAAGTGAAGAGGGATAATAAGAAAGGAGAGTCCAGTGTAATCAATAAAGTAGCTCTATTTGGCAAGTATTATCAGTAGGGAAGCAACAAAAATAACACCCTGTTTATACACATAGGTACTAAAACCTTGGCAAGCTTCAGCAGTAAAGCACACATGTTCAGTTCATATTGTATCAATATTAAATTCATATCTCTGTCCCAGGACTTCACAGTCCCCGTGAAGAATCAAGGACCAACTAGTACTGTGGAGGTTCCAATCCCAAGTTGGGACACAAACACTTTTTGGTCAACTGCTTGAATATAAGTGAGCAGTCCTGGTCACTAGAAAGAAATACCCAACAGCAAACACCGGGAGGAGGATCACCTTCTTTCAAGCTAACATAATTTGTCAGAAAAAATTCCCCCAGATTTCAACTGGAATAATGTTTAATATCAAAAAAAAAACTGCCTGAAAGAAGACTTAGAGATAAGATTAGCTAAAAGACTTTCTTACCATTGTTAGTTATTTCCCCCCCGCTCCTTTCACCTCCTCTAGCAGGACACAAAGCCTCAGGAAGTGGCAAGGTCTGCATTAGCTGTGAACCCAAGATCAAGGGTATCAGGCACCTTTCATGGTGGTGGATCTAGAGTCAGGCATAGCAGCAGCCCAGCACATCTACAGCATCACAGGGGGGAGATGGTGGCCCAAGACTGAGCTTAAATAGAGATAGGTGAGGATCCCAGCTGGGACTGCTCAGGTCCTTAAGCTCGATTAACTCCCTCTGACCCCTGGCAGATACAGATTGGTTGTGATTAGAAAATTGTTTGCTGTTTAAATGAAGAGCTCTCTTTTAATGAGACCTTATCTTTTCAGGGGTCTTTTAACCATAAAAGCTGCTATGAGAGAAACTCTTGAATAGGTCAGAAGATTTTAGAAACCCAAGTGTCACTATTTTTCAGTGAAAACTTGTTAAATTCTTTAGGTCAATCTCATTCAGAGCAAAAAGGATTTACAGAACAGGGAAGACAGGAGACAGTTGTGGTATACACATGTGCTAAGAGACATCTCTTGTTTCTAGCTATCTTGACGGGTGTGTAAAGATGTCTCTTTTCCCAACAAGTTCTCTCTGTCTTTTCATCAGCATCCCCAAATCCCATGGAAAGTGGCCGATCCGTAATGTTATGATGTTGAACCAAGCTAAGTGGACACGAACAATTTGCATAATAGCGAGAAAACAGGAAAATGAAAGGAGGGAAGAGCTGAAGGCATAACCCAAGGCAATGAGAAGCATTCCCCAGCAGGGAATGATGCTCTGCATCCCAGCAATACAAAGCAGCCTTGTGATCTGCTGGCGCTTGCGTCCTTCCCGCGGTCGAGCCCGCGCGGCCGCCGGCTTTGCCGGGTACAGCTCAGCACCGCGCGGAGCTTGGGTGATCGCGACAGCCCTCCAGGCTGCCTCCTGCAATGCGTGGTATTTCCTGGTCATAAACATCCTTTTGTACACCCAAAATAAGCTGTGCATTCGCTCTTTAAAACGATCACTGTCACTGCTCTATTGAAATAACTTCAACATCGCTGCAATTGAGCAAAGTCTCAGGGTTAACTGTTAGGATCTGCTGTCAATTAGCAAGCAAAACGTGAATGAAACAAAAGCAAATTGTCTAACTCCATCAGTGTTGTTTTTCTCTTCTTCCCCTAGATGATAATACCTCAAAATAGGATGGCTTATTAACCACAGACCAGAAGGTTAATAAGTACATCAACAAAACAAATGTACTAAATTAAACTGATGCATTAGCATTCATTAGTATTTCACTGTTGATTCCCAAACATGCTGCTATTGCTATTGTGTTATTATCAGGCAATAATTGTTATGTCAAAAGATAGGACCCATATGGTTCAATGAGTTCCTTTGGGAGTTTCTTCTATATGAAAATCAATCAAAAATAGGATTCTATAAGCGAAGCCTTGGAAGCAGGAGAGCTGCTATCAGTATATCCAGCCCTTATTAGAGACTCAAATGACAGTTAAAATAGAAGCTTTTAAATACGAGAAAAAAAAAAAAAAAAAAAAGAGCGAGGGTTAGGAAGCCATCTGCAAAGCCAGCAGGTTTGCTCACAGTACCTAATACTCAGCGTGCGAGTCTGCTAGGCTGCATCCTGCCATCCTTGCAAAAGGAAATGTCTCTAAGCACCTGGGGAAAATTCAAACTACATATATATTTGGTTTACTACCCATAATAATGAAGATTCCTGAATTGGGTGAGCTAAAAAAAGTACTATTTTGAACAGCATTTAACTTCCAAAATACCCACAAAGATTAGATGAAGGCTAAATAGACAGAAGACAGCTAATTTACAACACTGTATATGCTAGCTGTGCTTTCCTGCCATCAAACATTAAATTGTATCTTAAAACTCAGATCTTCCTGATAGATATTAATCAAAGTAATTAACTTCTGAGATCCTGCAATATGCGGGATATACAAATCTCTCAGCTTTCTCTTCTCCTTCAATCCCTCTGCTCTCTGCTTATCTTCTGATCATGCTGCTGCAAGTGTGCACAGTACCACTTGTACGGAGCAAGAAGGGTTTCACTGGTGCGTTTCTGCATTCTCCCTTTTTCTTTTCTTTCTTGTATCTCTGCTTCCTCTTTTTCTTTCCTCCCCACAGCGGGGTAGCCTGTGGTACCTCTTTTTTTTACCTCTTTTTTTTTCCTCCCCACAGCCTTTGCATTTGCCTTCACCTAAGGCTACAGCAAAGCCGGGTTCTCGCTAGCTTGCTCTGACCTTCGTCTTGTCCCTGGCCATGCTGGGGGCCTGCGCAGCTTCAAGCAGCCACTGAGTGCCTTTACCTTTGGCTGACTCATGCTTCCAGTGAGGGTTTTATTATTATTGTTGTTGTTGATTTGTGGCGCTTGGTGAGCTGCGAGCATTAACAGAAATGGTAACTGTATGGTTTTGAAGCAACTCTGGGATTACATCACTGCCTTTGTACTTTAACATATCCTCTACAAGCTCGTTTAAAATTACTACGTGCTCTTTACTTCGCTATTTTAATAGCCCAGGCTGTTTTGACTAGCTCTATCTCGCTGTTCTATCTGGAGCTTTGTGTTTAACAGGCACGCTGCTTGTGAAAAGAGTTGCGTAAGCTGGTTTCTATGGTAGGTTTCTATTCACCATCTGCTTAACTGAAAAATATCTTTTTCAGTTAACACACTGGGTCTGGTGTTTGGATCCTTTGTTGCTTTCCAGATGCAGCCTCATAAATATAGGACAGACTGTGAGCCTCTGTGGGGGAAGGACACTGCTTTTAAAATAGCCGTTCTCCCCATCTAAGACAGGCATTGTCCCCACTTGAGCATTTGCAGGAAACGTATGCCCCGACAAGTCTCTTTCCCCGTGCCCGGCTGCTTTCCCTGGCACTTCTTTACCATAAAGAAGACAAAACTGAGAGCCTCTCTCCACATACACGTTCATCCTGTTCCTGGGCTGGCTTCCTAAGGAAAGAAGCGCTCTGTGCCACCATCACCTTGCTCCGAAGCCTCCCAGGGCCGCTGGAGCCCGGCCGGCCCCTGGCCTGTACTGAGGGGCAGGCAGCCCATTCCCTCGCGTTTCATAGCAAGGTGGCCAGGAAAGGAGGGAGCCCCATTAGCTGTCCTAAGGAGGGATGGACCAGAGCACGAGCCCGTTGCTTGCTAGACAAGCAACTAGGCTTGGCGGCTGGGCAGGAAGGAGATGTTTTGAGTACCCTGTTCATGGGAAACGGCTTTAAACGGAGCTGGCAGCTCTGCGGACACAAGTACAGCCAAGGCAGCCCGGCCACTCCTAGGAAACGGCTCGTGGGCCGGTTTGCAGCAGCCCTCGCTGGCCAGCAACATCCAGGCGAGGAGGCAAGCGGGGCCTTGCTGGAAGGACCTGGTGAGCGGCAGGGCCTGGCAGGATGTTCCCCACACACTGCCTCGTCCTGCCGCGGAGTGGCAAGGCCGCGCGGCCGCGCGCACCAGCTTGGCCGCATGCGGCGTGGGGCGTCCTCAGGTACTCTCTGCCGGGGGGAGAAGCGCTCTGGTGCCAAAGATACCGCTCAAACCAACCAGCTGGAGACCTCTGTGCTCTGCTCACGCGGCTCACGCGGTCCCAGCTGCTCCTGGAAATGTTTCTTTGGCTCCTGCAGTTCCCAGTCAAAAGTGCGCAGTGACCACTTTGGTCTCATATGCTGTTGCCTCGGCCATGGCTCACCGATATCTTTTTTGGCCTGAGAGAAATATTACATATGGAGAAAGAACAACAGAAACACTCACTTGGACCTTTTAATAACTGAGCAATAGTTTACTAGCAGAATGAAAGGCAGGAGCATAGAGCTTCGCAGACCTTTCGCATTTCTGAAAAATGCAGAGAATCAGCTACAAGAGTAACATTTCCTGTTGGATTGGATAGACCCTCGGGGGATCTCTCAACATACTGTCTACAACCAGCCCAGAGAACCTGGCAGATCTTCCCTTCCCTTCCCTTCCCTTCCCTTCCCTTCCCTTCCCTTCCCTTCCCTTCCCTTCCCTTCCCTTCTCTCTCCTCTCCTCTCCTCTCTCCTCTCCTCTTCTTCTCTCTTTTTTTTTATCCATTTTTTCATTGCTTAATTATTTACTTTATATTTGTAGTCACACATACACT
>VWPW01027354.1:31922-49976 GCA_013389825.1 Crypturellus undulatus | reverse complement strand
CCTCTCCTCTCCTCTCCTCTCCTCTCCTCTCCTCTCCTCTCCTTTCTTCTTTTCTCCATTTCGCTTTGCTCCCTGTAATAAATTAAATTTCTAGAGGAGAAAAACAGCAAGGTAGCATCTAACCTCACAGTGCACCTTTTTAAAACAGAGGGGGCACAGACTTCCCAGGAGAGCATGCTGTTTCCCTATGCTCTTTTCTCTGGTGTGTGAACTTCCACGAAGACGCCGCAGCATGGGCAGTGTGCAGCCAATAAAACGTGATAGATCAGGTGTCAGGAGCAACAGTCTCTGAAGCAGCCCAAATGTTCTAGGCCATGAATCTTCATGGTGTTTTAGTGTATAAAAACATGCACACCAAAATGGATTTGGGTAATTTACAGAATTGGCTTTACAATTTGCAGTTAAAAAAAAATGAAAGCAACCGCGTGTTTTTCTCTCTTAATAATTGAAAGAAACATGGAGACAGAAAAAAATATACATTTTTCTTACCAATAACCAAGAGATTCAGATCCTATGCAGCTGGAGGAAAAACATAGGAGGTCCAGGAAAGCAAACAAGATTCACTTGAAGGGTTATAGCTTGTTGACAAGGTTCAGCCAGAACACAAAGCATAGAGAGAGCATCTGGCCACATTCCCTTCATGCACTTTGCAGTCTGAAAAGGAGATCTAAACCAAAAACAATCAAACAAAACAACTTCCAGACAGAAGGTTTTCTGTCAAAGACTCCTGACTACTCATCAGCAGCACCCGATCTCTGTTTCGATAAAAATTACTCTCAGCCTTTCCGACAGTCTTCCTAATATGAGCTGCACAGGCCTTTCTCCAGCTGCCAGGATCTTTCCACGGCTCCGCTGTGCCATGCCAAGCATGGGATGTGGTCACCTGGGCGAGTTCCTCATAGGAGCATCAAGCAAATGGTGCTTTCTGCATTTAAATACATCATGGGAAGTTCTCTATGCCCTCCAGAAACCTTCATGTCATTGGAGCTCCTGTACTCGTTGATCAAAGATCTGTATCTTAGAGCCTGTAAATCTCTGACGGTGTAAAAAGGGAAGATTTAAAGTTAAATATCCATAGATCTGGTAGCTGCAGAATGTGTTCAAGAGAAGTGTAAGTGAGAAAAACACTTGGGCTGTGGTTGGGGAACAGAGCTATTGCTAAGAAGCACCAATGAGCCTTGGAGGCTATATGGGGAAAACACTGTAAATGGAGCCATTTAGGCTGTAGTCAATAGCTTAATTTCCAGCCTTCAGCAGGACTAACAAGCACTAGGAAAAGACAGAGCATTGTATTGTATGGGAAGCATAAATATGAAGTCTTGGGAACTAGAGCATTTTTAAAAGGCAGTTTCTTGCATTCTTTCTCTGCATATTTATGTGCAGCATATTGTGAAAAAAAGTTCTATCACTTCTGTATGTCAAAGCTGTTCAGCATGAATCACGAAGCTAGGCCAGAAATTACATTTTACAAAGCCTTACACCTAACACTCACTTGGACCTGGAAAAAAAAGAAAAAAAAGAAAAAAAAAAAAAAAAAAACACGCTCCAACAACCATCCCCAGCAAGAGTAACCATATAAAAGCATGTTATGTCTCACACTTATTCATTTTGCAGGACTAAAGAGAACACAACAAGGTCAGCATGGGTGTGATGGGCAACTGTGCAGTTGCATTTAGCAGCTGCCACAACTGCTCCAGCAGGACAAGGTATTTTTTTATGGGTCCAGTTAGATACAGTCTTTTCTACAGCATTTTTAGCATGCTTTTTCTATGTGAAAATCTTCGAATGAAGTGGAATCCTAAAGCCAGCGGAATGGGAGCACAGTGCAGTGAGATGTGCCCACAGCTTGTGAAGGAGCGCGGGAGCATCGCTGCTCTTCCCAGGACGCAGCGCCGCGGTGTCCGACATTGGGGAGCTCTATCAGCAGGCAAAGCTCCCTCAGCTCTGTTCACTCCTGCTGTCCGTGGGGCGCTCCTCTCCACCGCTGCCTTCAGGGCATGTCCTCTAGGCTAAGTCACTCACCCCAGCAGGAAACTTAGTCCTTTGCCAGTGCTTTCTGCTTGGCAAATGAGCTGGGCGCAACCATCACTTCTGTCTTGCAGAGGCA
The DNA here is from genome assembly GCA_013389825.1 of Crypturellus undulatus. NCBI lineage: Eukaryota > Metazoa > Chordata > Aves > Tinamiformes > Tinamidae > Crypturellus > Crypturellus undulatus. The sequence goes on along the minus strand of VWPW01027354.1, from coordinate 47,869 downwards.
CCTTGGCTGCCTCAGGACTCTGAAACATCCCAAAACATCTGCTTCTACTGTCCACTGAGCTGCTTGTTTTGAGATGAGGTAGGTAGGAATAGACTATGTGGTATAAAAAGAATTATTGCCCATTTTCCTTTTCTGTAATTGGTGGCTTTGACTCCCTTTGTAACCTCCATTTTGCATTTGACCTTGGGAGCTGAGAAACACCCTGAAAGCAGGGAGAGTCTAAATTAAATCTTCTGATAAGACACACTTGGGACACACTAAAAGATGAAATACTCTGCTTCTTATTGTGTCTATAAGAAATACTGACAAATCTGTGCTTAACAGGTACGTCTCCCTCTGTGAACAAAAGTATAAAGTACGTGAAACAATCACCTCTTCCTAAAAATAGTCCTGGAATTAATTCTGGAAACAGATTCTTAGAGAACTGTGTCAAAATCCTCTCAGAGTTTTCCCATGCTATGGTAAGTGAGTTTAAGCAGGAGCAACAAGATGTGCAAATGCATGAAAATAAATCTATTGTTTCTTCATTTAAAAGTTAAACAGACATATATGTCTTTTCAGATAAGTCTTTTAGCTTTCTATGCATAGAAGTTCACTTAAACTGGTTCAGTAAGCTGGAGTGTTATTCACATATGATCTGCTTTCAAACAAAGTACAATAACTCAACATGCATCTGAAAGTTAAACAACTTAAAAATTACTGGATATGTTTTAGACTGAAATAAGAGAAATCAAGCAACAACTGAAATAAGATACTGACTTTAAAAGCTGATTTGAATTAAACTGGAGCACAGTTCTCAAGAAGACTTCAGCAGTGTCTTTTCAGCATGCCAGATAGACCTGCTCTATCTCAGGCTTACCATTTATAAACTGTAATTTCTCAAGGTCTTTAATTTTAATACTAATTATTCAACCAAATAATAAATTAGATTTAAAGGGAAAACTCTGGGGAGGAGAGAACAGATTCAATTTAATTACAATGATGTGTCTTGATTATTTTTGATATTAGTACTAAGAATCTGCACTTAAACAAGTGATCTTTGTCCTAGTAATTAATATCATTTGTCCCTACAGGTTATTTCCTGCATGAAACTGAAGACTTTTGTTTTGCAAAGGTGGAAGGCTGAGCCAGGAAAAGAAGGAATAGAGCAATGTTATTCATCACACTGCTGTCTCCCTCCCACACAGGAATGCACCAAATTCTCCACGGGAAGGAGCTGCTGTTGATCAAACATGGATCATCTGCAATATCTGTTTTAATGCTATGAGTGCCTTAGAGATGAAAAACCAGCGGGCATACCAGCTTTCCAGGGAAGTCAACGAAAAACCTGGGAACTCGCACAGCAAATCAGGGCAGCAGGAGGTGTAAGGAGGTCCCCCTTGTCTTGTTCCTCCAAAACCTGTGAACCAGAGAAACGCTGCCCATTGCCCAGGCTGGCAGGCAGAGACTGCAACATGCAAAGCCTGCGTGCCTCAGCTTCCCATTGTCTTTGCTTAGGAAAAGACACCATGTAGGAGAAGCTTATGGAAAAAAAAAAAAAAAGAAAAAAAACCCATTAAGTAATCTGGGGTATTCCCATAAGACCTGTAATGGTATCTCAGAGGTGATTAAGCAAAACTGTATCTGACTGTGCTCTTACCTAGAAGAGGATGGACTTGGTAATCAAGATCTTAGGAGCCCTTTGAGAGCTTCAGCTCCTTGTTGTATTATATTTTCCACCATACTGTGCTTGTACTTGAACTGTTTCACTGAGATGGTGCTTACACATCTTGCAAGGAAATGAATACTGTATAAGCAGATTTATTATTATTATCACCTGTGTAGGTGTTATCATCAATTTAAGAACTGACGAAAAATGGATCGTGGTTTCTTCAGAACTCTGAATACCTCCTCTCTCGGGATCCCCAAAGGGAGCAGGGCATTTTCTGCCTCATTTCCCAGCCCAAGTGTATCTGCAAGCAAAGGAAGCGAACAAACTGATCGCAGCAGAGAAATGCCTGCAGAGAAATACGAACCTATTAACTACAGCACCACCAAGTGTTAGCTTTGAAAATACCACATAAAGTTAAAATATTGAATTTCTATGGGAAATGCTAGAGAGAACATTAAAAAAAAAAAAACCCTTTTAAGTAGCTAAATCAATAAAAACAGTTTATTTTTAAGAGATGTCAAAAAGATGTACCACCACGTGAAGACTGCAAGCCTTGTGCCAAATGTCAAGATATGTTCTGTCAAGATAATATAGATCCTAACAGAAAAGAATATCTAAATCATTTTAACAGGGGATTATTTTAAATAGGAATTTGGATTTGATACTCCTCCAAACTTTTAAGAGGTGCACATTTGTTAAGGACTCACCAGGTGTCAAACACTGTGACATTTACAAGAGTCACGGATTTCAGCACTAACGTGGATTTGCTTCACATTGCTGTGACTGGCACAGCATGTGGCAACCCTCAAAGGATGCAATTTCGTGAAGATCTTCCTCTTAGTGTAGGTATGTCAGGAGTTTGTATACCTGGCTCCCTTCTCTTAGTAGAGAACTCCGTTGCATTTGGGCCATGAGGAACCGTCCCCTGGCCAGATGCCAGCACAAGGGTTGGTTCCCTCAGGGTTTCGGGGGCAGGTAAGAGGCATTAGCATTTATCTACGGGTGCCCTTTATACTCTAAACAAGACAAGTCACAGACATGGCCCTCAGTTCCTCAAGGCTGCCTGTGCTGCATGATCTGAGATCAAAATCCTCAGCGTGAGTGAAGAGACGTGGCGCTCCTGGGCGGAACAAAGAAACCTTCGTGGGCATGCTATCTTTCTTTAACAACAAAGCACCAGTTTCTTAATGATTTTCACGTCTAGATTTGTCGTGTTTGGTACCTGCGGCAGCCCAGCCTCGGTGCCGGCGGCACGCTCCCACTGCCGAGGAAGCGCGAGCTCCACGTTACCGCGGCTTCCCGTGCCCGCGGTGTGGGAGCTCGAGCAGCCCCACTCGGCGTGGGCGCATCCTCACGCTTCCGGTTAATTATGTCGCCTTTGGGAATGGGATATAGGCTCCCGAGTCATCTGCACAAGCTGGAAGTGTTATGCAGCTAAGATGTAAAAGCATCTTTGCAAATATGCAGTATCAACATGCAAAGGCATCTTTAACTCACCCCTGCTCAAGCTGCTCTGGCCAGTGAGAATGAGCCTTAGACATAGTCTAGGCTTTATCAGGGCTTCCATCCCACGAAGATCCATGGGAGCATGGAAATCAGGAGGCATCTCCTGGCCTCTGTATATATTTTTTAAATATGGATTCCCATTCCTGTTTTGAGATACAGACTGAGGTATGGATGTGTCTTGTGGCTATGTGACTGCTAATTTTGTTCCTATGGCAGCAAGTGGGAAAGTTCTTTTCTCTCTTTATTGATATTTTATGCTCTATAAAAAATCAATACATAAAATCCAACCTCACCATCACACAAAGACCAGTCTCAAACATACTCAGTCCCTCCTCCAAATAATCCTAATTCTTTTGGTGACTTGTAAACACCATGATCCCATACCAAAGTCCATGATCTCCTGCCTCCTCCTTCTCCCGTAGCCTTCGCAAAAGCATGGCAGCATTATTCCTACTCCAAAATTAAGAATTAAGGCATTCAAATTCATAACACTACCCCTCAAACAATCTCACAAGGCTTTGCCAAATGCATCAGGAAAGATACCTCACTAAACCTTACTTTTCTAAACTCTTCTAGTCCACTTAGCCCTATTTAGCCTTAGCCTAAAAGAAAGCTCCAGACTTTCTACAATTCCTGCAGATTAAGAATAAGATATTCAAATTTAGCCTTCAATTTACCTCAAGGTATCTTACAGAATAGAGAAGGAAATGCAGTTTTTAATATCTCAGGTAGCACAAGTCCCATGTGTAGCCTTAACTGTAACCCTGTAAGAAGGAGCACAAGACTTGCGTAGAAATTAAGCGTAAGGTGTTCAATTCTCATCATATGAACACGCAGACCACTCTAAGACCTTATAAAATACAGAAAATAATAATAATAAATATAAAGAAAGAAAAACAGCAATAAAAATTCTTCTGTGGACCTTAAGATCTCAGACCTAACCTTAACCCTTATCCTAAATCTAACCCTGAAGAAAATTGTTAAGAAGCAGTTCTAAGGGAAGGCTTCCAGAGCATTAAAAACAAGGCATTCAACTCCTTTCCTATCAGCACACAGTTTATCTCAGCAAAAATAAATTTTCCCAAATGCTAGCCCTAACTCTACCCTCCAGGAAAGTTAAAACCATCAGCATAGCCCCTCGCAAAAGCAAACAAAAGTTTTCAAATCTCTCCCCTCTTGATTCTCTTGGAGGACCTCTCCAGTCACCACAGAAACTTGCTTCTGGGGCTTCATTTTTCTAAAGCTGAATCATAACTCTGACTGAGCTCAGCCTTCAAGAAGGGTTTAGCCTTCACTGCCCAGTTGCCCAGGCAGTCTGAGTAAGGCAATTAGATTTCTTCAGACCTTTACTTCAGGGAGTCTTACCACCTATAGCAGAAAAGATACCTCCACAAAATTTGCTTTTCAAAACTCTGAAGTGAACCCTAACCACAGACCCACAGATGCTGAAACACCTACGGCTTTTCCAAGGAGGCATTCCCATGTCAACAGTTCCATCTTCAGTCTCGTGACTTTCCAAAACTCAGCAGAAAACCTGCTTCTTCTACCAGATTCTGCATCTTATTTTACCAGATTGTGATATTTCTCAAGAAAAAGGAAAGAATTTCTAAAGTGACCAAGCTCTGTTTATAAAATGACACTTCTCCCTTCCCATTTTCCCTGGTTTTGAAATGTCCTCAGCAGACCATGGCTCCATCTGATTTCTGGGAGGGATTTTTTAGCTGCCCTGAAGATGGAGCTACTCACTTGGCTATATCCTGACCTATACCCACACTATTCACTTGCATGTCAGAAATCCGTAGGATTTTCGGGGATAGTCACGGTCATTTGAAGGGACACAATAACTAACAGCTAAGGGTCGTAGCTTTATGTTCAAAGGAATTACCTAAATCTTAGTGCAACTGCTTAATGCTTAAAGCTTAATGTTGGCTTAATGCTTCATAGTAATTAGTTGTGGTGCACAAAGTGCGAAGGGTTGACAGCTATAAGTGTTCAGCCTGAAAATGCCACTACCATTTCGGAAGCAATAGCAGAAATGTGTCCAAACAGGAGGAAAGCAGCAGATGAAAGTATCTCTTCAGTGGATACTGATCTGAGAAAGGAAAGTAAATTCAGCAACACAAAACCAAACCCATTCAGTTCTCACATGATGACAGCAGAGAGCGAAGTGTGATATTCAAATGTGAACAAAACAACCCAAATTAGCCTAAAAAAAATTGAGAGTGATTTTTCAAACTGTATGATGTATGAGCGACAAGATGTTAAAAATTCAGATGTAACATTAAAGCCACATGCAAAAATAATTTAGGAAATCACTTGAAAGATGAAAGATAAAAGCATAATTGTATTTTGTCAAGGCAAATAGGAATTAACACCTTTTCAATGATGTCAGAAGAAAATTAAAAAAAAAAAAAAAAATCAGGCTTCTTGAGCGCAAAGGAATCCTCAAACGGGAATAGGTAACATAAGAAATGAATCATGGACAGACCAGCTGGAGACTGTGGTTAGTGCAATTGACATTAGTACTTATTGGTACTAGTTAGCAGGCCTATACCCTCACCCATCCAAAAATGAAGCCTGATCAGAGATACCTCAAAAGGCAGGAAGCAAAACTTCATGAAACTTAAGTGCAGTTTGGGTCAGGATAAAGTTATTTCATGAGAAGCTATTGGAGAAGAGATATAGAACATTTTCTGGTTTGTAGTCTTTATATTTGCTACAGTTATTATCTTTTGCCACCAAAATACCAAGTATTTTAATTTCTTGTTGCCCAGCTCCAATTGCTACAGATTCCAAAGGATATTACACCCCTCCAACTGTCATTAAATCAGTAGAAATCTTCCTGAAATCACTTAGCATTCTAGGACAGGAATCTGCTTTACTGAAATTTACCATAAAGACAAAAAAAAAAAAATTTTAATATTTACTAGATATGACTTCAAATAGAAGGAAAAAAAAGCCACTATAAAGTCTTTTTATTTTACACTGACATTTCAAAAGTGCATTTCCATATAATGCTGGAGAATTGCATTTTTCAGCCACAAGTACAGCTAGATACAAAGTAACTTGGCTATCCCGTCAGAAAACTCCAGGGAACAACAATTCTCTGTACATTCCTTCTTATACATGAGCTTTGGGGGTTGTGTTTGAGAGAAACCCTGAAGCCCTGTAATTTCATAAAAGAACTTACTTGGGAAAATGGCAAACAGCATGTAGGGAGACAAGCTCAAAGGGAGACACGGGTCCCTTGGTGTGGCGGTTGGTTGGTCTACCCCCAAGAACTCAAAGACAGTTTGTGAATTTGAATTTTCCCCTTTTTGAGGCTTCCCAAAGGGTAGATTCTTTCCATGCTATCTTCTAGCAGGCATGCTCATCAGGAGGATCAGCTTCCTAGCAGGTGACCTGTTGAAACGTCAGCACAGATATTGGTTTGTGGCAAATTATTAAACAAAATGATATGCTGTAATAGCAGATATTTTTCTCTGCATGATTTGTACCATTTGAACAAGGACTGAGTTCAGGTACACAAGTGTTGATAATATCAAGAGCCATAAAACAGCCTCTCTGGGCATCAGATGGTTTGTCTGGGATAGGCAAATTCCTTCTCTTATCCCTAAATCCTTCTAGCAGTAGAAACTCTGTGCTTACATGGCATTTAGTAGAATAGATTCATAATTTTGGAACAGTCAAATTCTGTTTGACCTCACCAACTATTTGCCTTCTCTTACCTACAACAGTCAGGAAGCATAGCCATGGGGTTTTTATTTTGTTTTGTTTGTCTGTTTTTTCCTGCAATCACATGCAAGTTCATACATATCATTTGCTGATTTATAGTGTTCATTTTTCAGCTTACTAGCATATCCCTGCTGTAGCTGAGCCTTCAAATAATATTTTGGACTATCTTTAATTTTCTCTTTGTGATACTGAAAATGATAAGGTCCTGGTTTCTGCTGAGTTTTCTTCGGGAAATATAGTAATATATGAATAATGAAATGCAATATTAGCAATATGCATGTATATGCATATTATATCTTCCTATCATGCCTTGCATATATATGTGTACCTTCATTACAAATGCATATAAATAGATGAATTTATTTATAGAAAAATAAATGCACAAGCATGACATTGCTTTTATTTCATATTATGTGTCAGAGAAATTTTCATTCAAACATGTAAATGTGAAAATAGATTTTTAAGGAAGCTAACTTGCTTATCTTCACCATCTAATAAATATTTGCTATATGAAGTATACAATAAAAAGATTTTACTGCCTCCTCCAACAGAGAAACCAGGCAATTTTCGCAAAGGAGAAAAGGAAAGGGAATGCCTTTCCCACTGTATCGCTCCATGACTTTGCAGGAGGCCCCTGTGCCACCCTGGAGTACATAAGCTCTGAGATGAGTTGAGTGGGAAGGCTGGGCTCTTGAAGAGTCCAAGAACAGCACCCTGCTCCTGCATACGGACAGTACAGTCCTAGACAAGAGACTTGGAAGGCTCCCGTGACTGCCGCAAGCTGGATATCCGTGAGGACTCAAGGTAGAGCAAAGCACGACTCTGGTTCCCCGAGCGCAGCATCACACGCAGATCTCCACGGCAGGCTGTGCCCAGTGATCGCAGAGCCCCGTGGTGCCTCTCTGCACATTTTAATTGTGTAAGGCAACTGGTACCTGCATAAATCAGAGGCATTCTTCATCTTCTCCAATTTATCCGGAAAGCTGATTGGATATGCAGCAGTTAAATGAGCACAGAAATGGCTTTGAGTTGCCTTGTTTTATCCTCCCCCAGCCCTCCCACTCATCTGCTTAGTCCTGTGCTTGTCTCCATCCATCTCTCCACCCCAGCTGTGCTGTGCCGATGTGAACTTCTGTACAGGTGCTCCATTCCCTTTCTATTCCCTGTTTGAAGAAAAACATTTGATCAAGTCCATTTATTCATCTCACCTCACAATCGAAGGCTTCTATTTCATTGGAGTTTCTTTCAGTCCTTTGTAAACAATTTTAAAACATGGTCAAGAATATTTTCTCCAATTTGCACCTTAATGAAAAATAACAAAGATACATTTCACTGCAATCAACTAGAAGCTAAGCAGAAAGAAAAAGCCAAGATAAAGTTACCAAACAAAGCTGCACATTCTAGGAAAATAAGGGTTTTTGATTACATAAAGGACACATAAATGTTTTTCTGTGTCTAATATTAACTAGTGTATGTTTCATTCTAAATATAGTTTGTGAATCCTTTTGCAGAATCCCTCCTAATCTATTGTGAAAATCACCTGTACCTTGCCAGACATTTTCTTCCCCACAGAACTTGCTAGCTTGGTTCCTACCTGAAATGTCGTTGTTACCCACATGGATGGAGACTCTCATCCTCTTAAATCAAAACCGTAGCTCTAAGCAGCCTTGTGTCACCCATCCTTCAGACTGAGCTAGCACAGAAGACACGTGAGTGGGAACTTGGAGTGAGAAGGAAATGCACTGCAGATGAGCAGTGCAGCAAGCAGGGTGGCATGGGTCAGCCATCCAGGGAGCCTTCAGCCTCACCAAAAGCATTTTAGGGAACATCTGTCCAGAGATACAAATTAGGATGGGTAAGAATTACCTTCTGCCACTGACTGAACCATACAGAGGTGAAAACAGGAGTAATGTAATTATGAAATCATCATGTTCTCAAGGAGGATCGGACCAGCAACTCATGTAGCATATTTTGTTTCCAAGGTATGATAGATACCTTAGCAAAGGGGAGAAAATGATTTAAATGGAGCGATGCCACAAGACCCAGGGGCTCAGTGGAGAAACTCACTGCAGCAGCAGAAGGAAGAGCCTCCTCCCGTTCACTTCTCCCATTTCTCTCATTTTAATTCTGCTCCCAGATGCACATTTGTGCCAGTTACTTTGCACTTGTAAAGGCATTTGTGAGATCCTCTGTGAGCTGATATTACTCAGTGAGCAATGAGGAGTTTTCAATATTTTTACTGAGCTCAGTCCCACAAGTACCAGAGTGGTCCCACAAGGAGTAAATTATACAGACAAGAGCAAAGGAAAAGGGGGAAAGAAAAACAGGCAGAGGCAGAGCTTTTCCTCTTTCAGCAGCAGCAAAACATTAAATTTTATGTATGTGCCTGAAAAGGCAGCAAAAAATAAGTATCTGTTTCAAAACCTCTGTGAGATGACGCCTGATTTCTTGCTCTATAAGCTTGTGAGCTGCAAGTTGTGCAAGTGATCACACTAGTTGTACTTGCAGCTAGGCAGGTACCTACATTGGCACATTTGGGCTTGTTTTCTCAGAAGGAAGCTCGTAACCAATAAATGGAAACACAGCGGTGCTGCTGTAGGCAGCCAGACCTGCACCACGGCGCTTTGGCTTTGGTTCATAGCTCTTAGGAGGACTTGCTCACACTAGCTACTGAATGAGCTGCTCCAAATTTTTCAGTAAATAATTTTGGATCATGTAGATCCAAGAAATCTGGTCTATAAATTACTTATGAACTTGATTATGTATCTGACACTAGCTGAAATTGTGAACAGAGTCCAAATATATCAATTATATTTTTTTCTGTTTCAAGCACAATTTATTGAAAAAATAAAATTTCTCAGAGCTAGAGATTCTTTTATGTTTCTCAGAGATTCGACTATGAATCTTCTGTGGTTTTAGAAGATGAGCTAATAGTTGCTTTAGAATTCTGGAGCAAATAATCTCAGCTTTTCTTTTAAAATGAGATTTCTTCCTCCAATGAAAATCAGTACTTCAAGCTCCAAGTTCTTTTTAGAAAGAAAATCTAGCCTGAACACCTTGAAAACACTGTGAAACACCCTGGAAGCCATCTGAAGAGATGAGAATTCTCAACTCACAGGAGGAGGGCAGGTCTAACACACCTTCAGCACTGACTACGAGCTACGATATTTGTGTGTTCCTCTACGAGAGAACGTAAATAAGTGGGTGCTGTAGCAAACTGACAGTAGGCTACCAACAAACAGCCAGATGCTCTCATCCTCTAACAGGAGTGAGGAGGGACAAAATGAGTAAATATTTATGTTATCATAGTGGCATGTAACTAGAGCTTGGTTGCAGAGCAAACAGTGGATAACCAGCATGCTCCTCCTCTCTTGGGGATCCACATAAGGCAAGCAAAGGTTCATCGGTGAGAAAAACTCTCTGGGAGAAGAACAGATGCAGAACAGCCCCACAGCTCTTCAGGCATGCCTTTTCTGTGCCTGGATCACCACAGAAGAACATGAAAGAAGTACTTGCACACAAGAGGAGAGTTGAGGTGCATCACACACATGTCCTGCTCTCATGACTTCTTTCTCTTCCAGAGCCTTGAGCTAAAGCTCTGCACCCAGCATGTCTCCATGCAAGAGGACTCAGCAACTACATCCTTTTCTATTGCACCACCAGCTGACACCAGCCTTCCTCCAAAGGGCACCTTCTCAAGCTATTGTATTTCCTAGCTTGTTTGTCCTGGTCCCACAGTTACCTAGAGTCAACGACCATCAGTCTCTGTGCCTCGGGCACCTGAACAAGGCTTGCCGTCCTCAGGTGCCAGACCCCTTATACCTATCTTCCTCACTGGAAAATAACAAGAAGTTATTTTTTTACAAAAATTCACAAGAAGATATTCTGTATTTCAGTTTTCTTTATGACCACAGTGGGTACTTGTTCTACAGAATCTAATCACAGTCTACATTGTGTCTCTGTTGTGCTTCATCTCAGTCTCTCAGCCTTAATTTGTATTTAGCTCATTGCAGCGACCACTAAGATTGCCCCCAGTCAGTGGAAGGCAACCACACTGTGCTCTCTGTGTAACTGATGATGGAAAAAAATGGCAAGATGATGCCGCTTTCTTCATTGCATTATTGGAGTAAAAGGTGGCTAACTTAAAGAAAGCAATGAAAAAAAGACAAGAATGATACATAAGAGGAATGACATGGAAATGCATTGCATGAAAATGGGCTGTAACTGCAACAGGAAGAGAATTCAAAAAAAGACAGAGTAATAGTCTTCTAATGATGAGAAATAGGAGAGGAAGAGAAGGATGTTGAAGACAGGCTACCAAATGAAGGAAGTACTTCCTCCATTTCCAAAATTCTATTCCATTAGGGAGTTTGCACTAAGGATAACACCAAGTTGGGTATGTGTTTCTTTGCAGGCTTTTCCAGGAAGAGCAAAGCAAATTCCTCCATTGCCCTCTGTACTTTCTCATACGTGTCATATAGTGTTACCTCAAAGCCAATCAGTCTCCCCTACCCTGCAGGAGATGCCACAGGCTTGGCAGAAATTTAATTCAAGGCCAGGGGACCCTTGTCTTTGGTAAACTCCGTCAGAAGAGATATCATCTGAAGCGTATCTTGTCTTTGGTGGATAAGAAGTTGAGATGCCACCTCAATACAAAAAGAAAGAGCTCGTTGTGTATCCAATGATCTGGTGAAATCACACTCACACTGGGAGGTTAACTTCTTTGTAGCTGCTTGAAAGCATTTTCCTTCATGTATGTCTGCACCCTGAAGCATCTCTAGAAAGCAAGACATATGACACTATGTTTGTGAAAGCTTCCTACTCTGCTGTGAAACGCTATTGGCTGGTAAGGTGGAGGGTGATGACAGCGATGGTAGAAGGAGGCTTCCAACCGAACTGTGGTACTTTCTATAATGAGCAATGTCCTCAAACGCACCGAGGAGACGGAGTTTAATTTAATGAGTTGAGTTCTAAAAGCATAGGGGTCACACTCTACAGTGTCAGGAAAATGACTCTCCATCATGTCCACGCTGTAAAAGAAAAGCACATGCCCAGATATGAATTGCTGGAGATGTAAAAAAACTGCTGTGCTGTGCAATAAGATTTAATGATCATTTGAATCTCATTTTCCATTCTCCTTGATCTCTGATTTGTTCTCCCTTGTTTTGTTCTCAAGTAACCATCTTTCTAAAATAGTTGGGATTTTTTGATTTGTATAAGAGTATTTTGACTTTTGCTTTATCTCTCTAAGAAGATAACACGAGAAAAAATATTTTTCTAAGAATTTAGCAAAATGTTCAGATAACATGCCTATAGGGAAAGAGCCCACAAGCTATTATGTATTTAGCCTGCGGTTCTACCATTATTTTCTCACAGAGGAAAACACAGGCAGACCTTTTAAAGCCATCACTAAGGAGATTTCTATTTCGAGAATATGCAATAACTCATATTGAGACAAGATTTTAATCTCGGCAAAGCTCTGGATAATCTGCTGGCACCTGTGTTTGCTCCTCTTCCACCCCATTGCATCCTTAGACACGGGGCCAAAGGCCGGGTCCACAGCTCACTCATGACAGTGGGTCCTGCCTCAGCGGGAGCGAGGCAAAGATCCTTCAGAATTTGCTCCCAAAGATGAGGAAAAGACATCAAAGCCAGGATTTATATGTGTATATATTCCACTGGAAACTCTTTTTCCAAGTACTGTTCTGTAGACATTATGTCTTGGGATATGTGTTGTCCTATGCAGACTCACTTGAGGAAACGATGGCCTTGGTCATGCATAGGGAGCACTGTATACCTGGGTGATGTATGGACAGCTCGGCCCCCGTGAAACAGAAAGGAAGGGATTATCTGGGATGGTTTTTGAAAGACAGAACATCAGCCTGTGGGTACTCTGAGAGACTTACAGTGGTTCATGATATAAACACGGGGGAGCATTTTCAGTAATATGGAGGTTGATTCTGTGATTGATGCCATCATTCATACTGTGGGGCCTTATTTCCATTGAGGGCTCTGAATCCGACTGAAATACGGACAAGAATTAACTAGTGTTGTGCTTGAAAGAGTCCAATCTCTGCAACTTCACAGAAGGAGAAAGAAAGAGAAAAGGTGGAGGGTTTTTTTGTTTGTTTGTTACATTTTGGGCAACAAAGCCAGCGGTGCTGTAAAAGGAATTTAAATAGATGGGAAAGGGGGGGAAAAAATCCCCATCAGACAGATCTTAAATAGGTTTGATAACCTTAAGCACTGAGCAGGATTCACATGCAAGGGTTAAAATGACACCAGGTTTTATCCAATTCTTTGATTCTGTGATTCATGCCTCACACTTTAAAGCCTACACCCTGTGAAGAATAGTGCATTATTAAGGGAAGGAAAGAGGCTTGCCAGGGACAGAAGGTAATTTCCCGTAGCAGGTGCATACGGCAGGTGGTACACAGTGTACCTGCGACGAAAAGGTAGATTTAGTCTAAGATTTTATTTAATATGGAAAACTTATTGCAGCCTGAGCCACTACTGGGGACGTGCCAAAAATCGTGTCTGCAGCATGATTTATTACGTGAAAATACCACCGAACTAATCAGTGGAGTTACTAATTAATACAAATCTGCATTTTTGCATAAGCAATTAGTGCAAAGAGAGTGCAATGAAAGAGGAAGTTTGACTCATTTAATCTCAGTGTCTATTCAAGCGGAGAGACCCACCAGGGCAAGGCACTAGGAGCTACATTTGGTGGGCGCTTTTTTTTCCCCCTTTTGATTAGTTAAAGAACTAAAAGGTCAAATTATCAATATTTAATTCAGATGGAAATGCATTTGTTAAAGAGGAAAGAAAACACTTTATTTAAACAAGGTGGGACTCTGGGGGTAAATGCCTGGATCAAAAATAATTAGATTTTCCAGTTACGGCAGCATCTAAATCCCGTCTGATAAGAATCCTTTTTCCTAATAACAGAGGTGGTTCGGCACCAATAGCAGAGGCTGCTGGTGTTATTTAAACTCCAGACGATGCAGTAGCTCGCCCACCAATACAATTTAGACTTTTGTTTTAATGGTGCGTACTTCTGTGATTTGTTTTTTTTTAATCAATCTGAACGATATTTTAAATCTATTGTGATTTCATAATTGTGTGTACTTGACTAAAAGAGTCATTTAGAGAGCCGATAATTAAACCTCGGTGGCGATGCATTTTCCATTAACTAAATAGAAGTTTACATTTATAGAATTAAAACAATGGTGTTTATCTAACGAGGGGGAAGCGTAATAAAATTAATACTCTGAGTCCTACTGGGGGAGGAAAAAAGCCGGAGCAGAAGAGCTCACCTCACCGAGCGGCACCCGGACCGGACCGGACCCGACCCGACGGGCGGGAGTGTCCGGACGCACCCGCGGGGCTCTCGCGCTTTGGGGGCTTGGGGGCTNGTGTACTTGACTAAAAGAGTCATTTAGAGAGCCGATAATTAAACCTCGGTGGCGATGCATTTTCCATTAACTAAATAGAAGTTTACATTTATAGAATTAAAACAATGGTGTTTATCTAACGAGGGGGAAGCGTAATAAAATTAATACTCTGAGTCCTACTGGGGGAGGAAAAAAGCCGGAGCAGAAGAGCTCACCTCACCGAGCGGCACCCGGACCGGACCGGACCCGACCCGACCCGACGGGCGGGAGCGTCCGGACGGACCCGCGGGGCTCTCGCGGTTTGGGGGCTTTGCCCGGGCAGGGGGGAGCCGCGTTTACCCCCGGCCAAGCGCAAGGGCCCCCAGCGCGGCCGTAAATCACTCACTAAGTGGCGAGCGCGGCTCCTCTCCCCGCTCGCCCGCGGCCGTCGGGGGCAGCCGCCGCTCTCGCCCCGCTCTCGCAGGTGCGATGCGAATCAATTATCTTAATTAAGGTGACGCCGCAAACCCGGGACATTTCCTCGCCGGCGGATCTCGCACTCCGGACAGGGGCTGCCCCAGCGCTTCCCCGGCGGCCGCCCTACTCCTGCTCTTCCTCCTCATCCTCCTCCTCATCATCATCTTCCCCCACCTCCGGGCTCCGGTCGTCCCCGGACCCGCCGCTTCCCGGCCCGCGGCAGCCGCGGGGGGGCGGCCAGGGAGAGGGGGGAGAAAAAGTGAAAAGAAAATGGAAAACAAAATAGAAAACATAAAAGAAAAAAAAAAGAAAAAGGCGGGGAGAAATAAGAAAATGAAGGAGAGAAAATAAAAATTAAGAAAATAAAAGGAAAAAGAAAAGAAAGGAAAAAGCGAGGAGAGGAAGCCAAACGAGGAGCAGATGGAGAAGGAGGAGTCTGCAGGTCGGGGGACGACGCCGAGAGCGAGGAGCGGAGCGGGAGGGGGGGCGCGGAGCCGGCGCGGGGTGAGCTCCGAGGGGGCGGCCCGGCTGCCCCGCGTCCTCCCGGTGCGCGGCCGGGCGCGGCTCTCCCCGCTCGCCCGGGGCTATGTAGGTCACAGCGCGCCGGGAGCGCTCCGGAAAACAACCCGGCTACCAAGTATCTTTCAGACGGGTCTCCGCAGGGGAAAAGCACTCGTTTCGTACCTACACCCCGCTAACTCCAGACCATATGATTCGTTTTCTTTATTTCCTTGTAGCGACTAAATCCGCGGCTAACACGGACCCGCAGCAGAGCCTCGCGTACCTGCGAGCCGGGCACTTGCTGAGCTCCCGCTTCGGGACCGCGACCCCGTTACGGCGCGGGAGCCCTGCAGCGGGCGTCAGCAGTGACCGCCGTCCTTCCCTTTGATCGCGGGCGGACAAAATAAAATCAGGAAAAGAAAAAGAAAAATCAGCGCGGGGCCGCGCGCGGTGGGGCTGCCGTTGCGCCCCTGGCCGCGCACCTCGGCCCCGCAGCACCACCGTCGCGGAGGCTTCTCGCGGGCGGCGAGGGAGCGGGGCGGTCGTCACCCGGAGCATCAAAAAGTGAAATTTCCTTTTTTTTTCGTTTTCTGTCTCTTTTTTTTTTCCACCTCTATTTTTATTTTTCGAGTTCCTCCCTCTGCGCTCGCCGCGCGCGCAGCCGCGGCAGCCGGCGGCGCCCGGCGCGGTCCGGCTCGGGC
>VWPW01027354.1:0-21514 GCA_013389825.1 Crypturellus undulatus | reverse complement strand
GGCGGCGGCGGCGGGGGAGGAGGAGGAGGAGCCGCCGCTCCTCAGGGGCATCTTCGAGATCGGCCGGAGGAGCTGCGACGCGGTGCTGAGCGCGCGGCGCCTGCGCTGGAGCCCCATCCTGCCCGAGAGCCCCGCAGGTGGGAGCCGCACGCGCGGCGCGCGGCGGGCAGCGGGACGGGAAGGCACCGTCGCCGGCTGCGATGGGTGATGGCTGGTGCGGCGCACCCCGTGACGGAGAACAACAACAATAGTAATAGTAATAACGGGCTTGCAGTGCCGTGGACGCGTCAGACCTGCCTTCCAGGTGTTCCCGGAGGGCTCCACTATCTCCGACATCAGTAAATGTGAGACGGGGCAGAGCAGGTCCGTGTGTCCTGTGGCCCCGGCAGGAGCAGTAAGAGGATTTATTTGGTGGCATTTCTGCATCCGCAAATGCCCTTGTATGGCAGATGCCACGGGCTCCCCGTGAGGTGACGCTGGCGGGTACAGTGAGTAGTGCTGGGCATTGACGCCACCCCCGGGGCTCCATGTTTACTGGTGCTTCTCATAGCTTCTGCCATTAAGATGGACATTGAAAAGAGCCTGTGGAAGAATCTGGCTTGGAAACTCTTCCGATAAAGCCACGTGCTGTGTGAAAATCCTGCCCTAAGGTATTTGGTCAAGTAAATCAAACTTCTATGCAAAAAAAAATAGTGAGGGAAAGGAACGTGCCTCAGATTGATCCCAATCGTCTGCTTCTTCCCTCCTCTCCTGTCAAACATGTAATAACATAATCTTATTTCTAAAGCTGTTCGCTTCTTCCTGTGTGTGCTGTTTACCACAGTGTGACTTTCACGGTGCTCCTGCCCTGGATAAATCAAAGCTGTGTTTCAGGAATGCCAAGTTTCTCGACAGCACAACTGCAGTCTGTCACGCTCGGTTAACTTGTCCAGGCCTAAAAACCACATCTATTTTTGTGCTACTTAGTGTGGCTGAGTTTCAAGAGCTAGCTGTAAGCTCTGCATACAGAGAAGCAAGGTTGCCACCAAATACCCTTTTTGTGTCTCTTTTCCCATGTTATGTTACTGTGTACCCGCTGGAGGTGATCTGTGTGCTGCAGAGTGTCAGGAGTGTTGTGGAGGCCGAGATTCCAGCACTGCTGAGAGAAACACTCGGATGCCCAAAGCTGAAGTCATTATGTTTCATTTCATGTAGCCATGCAAGGACACCAGTGCTACTCAGACTGAGCTAATGCAGCGCATGCACAGATACCAGCTTTATCCAGCACCTACTGTAACCGAGCTAGTGCCACAGGAAGGAATGCCCGGGCTTTGGAAGGGCTGTTGAGTTCTCGCGGAGTCGGCGCTGACTCGCACGTGGTCCTTCCTCCTGTAGCTGGAAGCAGTGTCTCAGTGATGCTGTTACCTAACACTTGGTTGGATTATCCACAGCTCTCTGTGTACCTGGCCTGACGTGTCGNTGTCTCAGTGATGCTGTTACCTAACACTGTAGCTGCTTGGATTATCCACAGCTCTCCGTGTACCTGGCCTGACGTGTCATTTATGAACTATGTAGTTTTGTGTGCAACCCTCCAATTTGCCGTTTTATGTTTTGACTGCTATACTGTAGTTGCTATACTGAGTTGTTGTATCTCAGAACCTAGGGTCCTTGGTTGTCTTTTAATTGTGACTAGCTTCAAGGATGACATTTCAGTATATTGCTTCATGCCTCCAGAGATGGGACTAGGCCTCTGCTTTTTTTTTTTTTTTTTTTTTTTTTTAGGAAAGTTGAGAGATTGCTACTCTTAGAAGATCTCTTCATCCTGAGTTTATCCATTCAGATGCTGCAAGCTCTTCTTTCTTGTTTTTTGTTAATCATGTTGCAGATGGCAGGACTTGTGGAAAGCAGCACTATCAAACTGATGTCAGCTATATCAGGATCTGGGATTTTAGTGCTTGTGTATTAAGATGCTGTTCCAAAACCAAATTTTCAGAGACAATGGAGTACTACTATATGTAATAGGAGTTGTTGAATGTTTTTGTTTCTAAGAAACTTAGTGTCTGACTCCCTTATAAGTTTCAGTGGAAGAAACAGTGTTGTCTTCTAAGGTGGTGCTCCTCTGGAGGTCAAATGTGTATTTTGAAGCTTGGATGTTTTTTGGTCCATCCATCTTGCAGCGCAGTTGCAGTTGCCAGGGAGCACTGAAAGTGAGAGGTGTCCTGCTGCAGGAGCAGCCACGCTGCTGCTTTCTCATTTTGCTTAACAGCAGCACAGGGCTTGGTCTGAGCTGTGGGTAGGCACAGGAGATGGTTGGTGGTCGCCAGCACTTGTTGCCCAAGGGAGATATGTTGAAGAGTTTCCTGGACTTCTATGTACTTTTCCTTCCTGCTTTAAGAAAAGATCTCTCTTGTATGACACTTATTCCAGGATGGCAAGTCAGAGAACTGCCAGGCTCTCCTCTTATTCCCCTCTTTCCTGCCCTTCCCATAGTTCACCAGAGGTTTTCTGGTCATGCCAAAGTCCTTGTTCGTCCGTCATCTGCAATGCTAAAGTTCCCACCACATGGTCTTACATTTGATAGCTCGTATAGTCTTGACTCTTCTAGGTAAAATTTAAAGCTCCAGCTAAAAGTTCCCAAGTAAATGACATGACCAAAGGCAGGCAGAGCCGGAATGAACCCCAGAGTGTGCCGAGCTGTGTCCTATTGCACTGCTTTTGTGGAGCTTCCCTTTTCCTGGGGCAGCGTGGTTGCCAGGCACACTGCTTCTTGACTCTGCCATTTTCCTCTGCTTCCTAGAGGTTTTTGTTAGCTGTATAAATGCTCCGCTCACTAGTAATATAGCTGCAAACTGTAGAGCAATTCATTCCTGCTTGCTGCTTCAAAACCTATCCGAAATACAGGTTTAAATATAATGTGAGATTTTTGAGTTTTCAAAAGATGATAAGTATTGGTATGATGTGTTGGCTTATAGTGATGGAAACTTTTCCAAGTGATGGGAAAAATAATCGCTTCATTTAAGAGTAGAGAGGAATCTGGTCCATGTGGCTAAAGCTTAAAACTAATGAATTGTAGGGGATTAGCAGAGTGGACATGGGAATCACTTGTATTATTAGTATTAGTACTAGAACCTTTTCAGTAAAGATAGCGTTAGTTAAGTGCCTTTTGTGCTGTCCTTCTAATATGGTTTACATTTGCTATGTAAAGAAAAATCAGAAGTCTTCATTTAAACTGCTTTTGTCTCTTTTTGGAGATCCCACAGGATTTCCTAATTGACAATAATTGCAGTTTCTTGTCAGATTTCTAGCAGATAAGGAATGGAGCTAAACTGTCATAGACCTAGTGTTTTCCTGGTGTGGAAAGTTCGGAGGCTTTGGATCATTCTGAAAAAACTTCTTTTAAGTGTAGCTTGTGTGTGTGACATGCTCGACTAACGGGTGCATGAAGTTCTCCCTCAGGCTCCTACTTTGTAGTCTGGATAAAAGGCCTCTCAAATAAAACTTGCCTTTATATATAAGTAACTAAGCATAATATTTTAAATCTGTTTACTAACAAGAAAGTAAGCTCTCTGGAGCAACCCTGAAATTAGTATGCCATTCGGTATATGTTTTTATAATAATGAAGTAAAAAAGGTCAATATGTAGTTTAAGTATGCATAATATCTTCTTGTTATTAAAATGTACTTTTACATGTGTGTGCATATAGTTTTAGGCAGAATAGTTCTGTAAGTACAGCAATAAGGAGGAATCACTGAAATATAAAATCAGTGAAATAGTTAGCAGTAAGGGACTTAGAATTAATTCCGAGTGCAGAGTGGCCTGCTGCCAAGGCTATTTAGGAACAGATGTGGGTGAAATAGATACCAATGGTCTGTTTGGGATCTCTAAAGTAAGACATCTGTCACTCTATCAGTCAGTAAAAATAATGGAAATGGGAATCGACCGTTACAGAATATGAATTATTGAAGTTATTAGCTGGTCAAATTGAAAGCTTTTGATTTGGCTTCTGTTGTGTAGTAAATATAATTTCTCCTTATCATGCCCTATATATTGTCTAGAAAAAATAGGAAAACTATATTTTTAAGGAAGGACCAAAAAATAAATAATATGAAGTGTAACTAATACTATTATGTATGTATCTTAAAGTTATATATTAACAAAGAAATTATGCAACATTAAACAAACTCATGGCCTTTAAACTCGTAAGAAGCTCTTAAATTTTTTCAGCAAAGTCCATAAAATATTACATGTCTTTTAGATAAATGCCCCGTGAAACTGATACATTTATTGATTTATAACACATAAAGACAACACAACTAATCTTTGCCCATGCCAGTGATGTAGGGCTAAAAATCTCTTGTTCCTTGTAAACAAATGTTCCTCAGAAGCCCTGAAAGAGCAATGTGCAGTGAGATCCCTTATCTAGGCACTAATCTTGCATCTCCCTTAGTAGATTGTCTTTCTTCAGCTTTGTGGAACATTGTTTTGTCCCACTCTTTTACATTCTAGATAGTGCTGTTATCTTTTCCTAGTTGTGGTTTTGGCATATCCTTCCCAAGTTGGTGTCCCCTTCACTGTGCACCTTTTACATTCTTTCTGTTATAACCAAGGTAGGCAGTTTATCTTGACTTTCTAGTGTAGTTTCCCTGTTGTACTCATGTTGCCACTTCTCCTGAGGCCACTGAAGCTTGCAGGCAGTGCCAGCCACTCATTCCCAAGTGTGCAGAAAGTGCCGGCTTACTTTGCTCCATTGCTCCCACACATCCATAAGGAATGCTCTGTGAACGTGTGAGGAGCTGCATTATTCTTGAAATACTTCCCTACATCTCTCTCTATATATTTTAAGTAATGTGTACAGGAAACAAAGCCAGAATTCGATTAATATTTTGTTTGCTTACGGTCTGGGATTGCTGCCTGCACTTGTGGTCTCTTTGCCTGCAGCTGCTTCTTGCCTTGGACTGTTGGTGGTTTTATGCTACCTGAGACAGTTATGAGGATGTTGTGATGCCTAAGGAGGCTGCTAACACAGCAGATCCTGTGAGCTTTTTTCCGGAGCTGGGACTGCTTGTGACAAAATGCGGTGGAATTGAGAACGTGATGTTCTGCTATATTTTTTTTTTTTTAATTTTGCTTCTTGACAAAAACATGCTGAGATTAATACATTTCTGTCCTTATTTTACTGTTACAAAATGAAAATGAAAAGAAGAAATTCCGTCATCTGCTCTTGTTAGAGCCAAAGTACACAAAACTTCACAACGGTGTTTTCCTCTCCCTCTGATATGTCTTACTCTTCACTGGATATATGACAAGAGCAGCAGGTAACTAATAGCTATTGTTGCTTGTGTGCTGAAAAACAAAAAAATAGTTAGCAGACAGAAGAAATGCTACTTTGTTTTGTTTCATTATGTATATCAGCTACATTATGTGCTGCCACTAGAAATACATTTTTATTTCAGTGTGTGGAGTACTTTAAAATATTTTATCCCTTTTAGGAAATTTACAGAAAAAAAAAAAAAAAAGAAAGCCTAAATAGCTGGAAATGTGAGATTCGTAACCCTGAGAACTGAATATTCTTTGTGCACCTTCACACTGGTGGCTCAGGTAACCACTGGCTACCCTTTAAGGAAATCGGTGGCCCTGGTTTCTAGGCTGTACGTTGTAACAGTATGTGTGGACAAAAAGCCATAATGTGTTGAGTATCTGATATGTCTATTACTGTGTTGCCATAAGGAGCTGCTATTATTTTAGACACCAACTGATTTGGTGATAGTGTTGGATTTCTTTCACATATGCTTATGTTTGCGTACAGATGATCCTTTATGAACATCTGCTAGTTTTGTGGTGGTATCTGCTGTTTCCTTTTAAAATTTGACCTTTTGGTCAATTACCACTGGGGCTCCTGAGCAACTTCTTTATACTGGGACCTTTCACTAAATTGATTCCTGTGTCATAGGCATTAACTGTCGTTTTTTTTGAGTTAATTGAGTTTCACCATGATTGGGCATACTAAGGAATAGAGTGCAACTGTGAATTTGATAAAATAATCTCTCTATATGTGTATGTATTTTACTCTGCTAACCTGAAATAAGTGACTAAAACTTCCTCTTTTTGACTGTTTAAGAGTCTTACGTGAGTTTTGGAGGAACAGATTGCAGGTGAATCGCAATGGCACTTGCAAGTGACATTTGTCATCCTATCTGAATATGGTGAAGTGTTTCAGTGCAGTTTGTGCTGTAAAGGGTACTTACTGGGTGTTATTTAAAACATTAGAGATTAAGGAAGACATGAGAACAGAATTCATCTTGAACTCTGTGTTTCTATCTCTGAGGACATGGCTCTACTTTGAGATTGAATACATAAGCCCTCAAGCTGGAAAACCATCAGAATGCCCCAAGCTATACTTATTCCAAAGTTTTAGTATGACTCTAAGCCGGGGCATTTAGAATGATTATATGGCAGACTATGTATTTACTTATTGTAAAATAAGAGCCAGAAAGCAGAGTGGATCATAGAAACCAATAAAATGATCCCCTAATAAATTGTACACATATTAAAAATTCTGTTCCAGTTCCATCACTGACCTTTTTATTAGGAAGCTTATTGCTATTAGCTTTTTTTTTTTTTTTTTTTCAAACTGTAGGCAACTTCTGTTCTCTTGTGATCTGCTAATGGCCACAGACCCAAATTTGAGAAATATGTCTATTTCTCAATTTTTAAAACTAAATATATAATGAGAAAAGGGTATGAAGAATTCTAGATCTGAGTTTTTGTTATGAACTTTGATATATCCCTTTTGTAAGGGGTTGGATGGAAAAAAACAAACTACTGATGTTAAAGATCAGGCACAGCTTCCCCTTTCCCTGGCTTCTCCTTTAGCAGGAGTAAATGTCTGTTTTAAAAGCAGACAGCAACACCCTAGTCCCATAGTTCTCTAATCTGTGGCTGTTTCTTCCCGTGCATGCTACAATTTAAACAACTGTCCATTTCTTGACCAACACTCAATGCATAGCTCTCAATTTCCTGGCTTTTCTCTATAGAGGTTTCAGGTGATGCTTTACTTAGACGCTTTTCAGTCCAGAGTTGTTGCTGTTGTCAGTTTATTTGCACTGTGACCATATATCTCTTCTGTCAGCTCATACGCTAAGTGAACATAGGCAAGCATGCTTTGCAAAGCTCAGAAAATGCAAAGCAACAGATGTTGTGTACTGCACAATTATTCGTATCCTGGAAACAAATCTTTGCACAGGGCAGACAGTGTCTTGGAAAAGCAGAATTTGACATACAAGCGATCGAGTTAAGAGTAACAGCAGTAAGTATGTACAGCTAAATTTGCTGTGTTTGGCCGATACTGTTCTGAGTCTAAGTAGTTAAACAATGCTTACTGATTTATTAAAAAAAAAAAAAAAAGCAGGAAAATGAGTTTTGAGAGAGTCTATTAACTTTAAGGGCAATTCTTATAAATAAATTGCTGAAAGTAAATAGGAAATAATAAAAAAAAGCCATCGGCTGCATGTTTTGTGTGAGAACAGCGTGTTTCTCCCTCGTGGTTGTGTCGAGGGCTGCGAAGGCGGCTTGAGCGGAGCTGACCTCCCGGAGCGCCCCGAGGAGCTGCTACCTGCAGGGGATTTGGGCTCATTTTAGAAAAGAGAAGAGAAGAAAAAAAAAAGAAAAAAAGCTTTTGAATATTACAAAACTGGCAAAAACATGAAATGGCAATGGCTTTTGTTCACTTTACTGCAGGCGTTAAACTAGGCTGTAATCACAGATCTAAGCTAAGATCTTCTGAGATGAATGAAATCAAAAAGCATTTTATCTGCATTTACATTTGTTGGGGAGCTAATTATTTAAAATATGGCGGAAACAAACAGGTGTCGTTTTGGGAAATTTGGTCCCTAAGTCTTACTTGGTTTACAGAAACTTGTGGAAGGAATAGGCACCACAATTTACTGCTGAATCCCTGGTATGGTTTATGCCTATAGCTGTTTTTTGTTTGCCTTGCTTAAATAAGCTGCTGTGTTTGTGTTTTGTTTTTTACGTATGCTTGTATAAAAGTTCCACACTAGCAATGTTCATTTGCATGCAAGAACAGACTTGAAAATGAGTTTATAGTAGAAAGGCAGCTTTGTTAGATGTGTTTTCTTTGTGTCTGTTTCATGGTCTGAAGGCTGCCTGAATAGTTCATAATACCTTTGGTGTTAATGGTCTGGTCTGAAAGGAGTACGGAAGAGAGAAAAATTGGGCAGGGAACAAAGATACAAAGACAGAAATGCTGAGTGTTTATGTTTGGTTAAAATAGAGACACTTGAAGAGTATTGGTTCTCTCCTCCAAGAAAACTTCAGAGCGATGTCCGTTTTACAGATGTCACCAGGCAGAGTATCAAGAGTTGATGCCCTTAGGCAAAATAGTTCAATCTTTTTTCTTTATTTAAATGTCATATGCTTGGGATCAATACCAGGAGCTATAGCTAATCCTTTCCAAATGTGTATGATCATGGACTGCTTATGTAGGAAAAAACATGTATTGCTTATATAGTTGTTAGGATCATTGTGTTAGGAATTTTTAGGAAATACTTGGAGGAAAAAAGCAGATAACTTGATTTACTGAGCAGGCAGGTGCCAACCAAGATGTTCACACCAGGATGCTGCGTGCCGTTCTGGCTTTCTCGATGCAGCCGTTGCGGAGCTGAAGGAAGTTCGGAGTGCGGCAGCCCGGCTGTGGCAGAGCGGCTCCTGCGTGAGTGTCACGCTGCAGAAACAACATGTGGCAATGGGCCTTGTCCCCTTTCCAAAACAAGGGGCATGGGCCATGGAGTGAAGCTAAAAGTAACTGAGCTGAAAGCTGCAGGACTACTCCGGTAAGGAGGAGCCCACCTGTGAAACAGCCTGCCAAAGGACAGTGTGGAGGCTGAAAGTTTGTGTGAAATCAGCGAGAAACTGAAGGCCTCATTTGAGGGCTGTGAGATACTTAGAAATCACCATTGGATCAAGATGCTACGGATGAAAACACATAGAGACTGGAAAAGTATGAAGAGGAAATACTACAGCTGCTTGCTCTATTCTTGGTATTCTCTCACCATATCCTTATGGTGACTGTTTAGCACATGATACTGTGCTGGGTGACTTTTTGCTCTGACACAGATTTGCCATCTTAAAGTACCAGAAACTGGTTAAATTATGTTGCACATAAAACATGTACGTAACTACTCTGCAACTCTGCCTACATCTGCACTACTAAGAACATTTTTCTTCAGTAGAACTTGAACTTCAGTATTTCCGTAGCCTTCTGTGTGTAATGTGGGGTCTGCAGGGGGGGCTTTCCTTCTACATTAGCCACCTCAGATTCTGAGCTTTCCCATCCTTACTCTAATGATCCTTTGGGCTGCTTTTATTTGATAACTAGATTATTAGACTTTGCATTTGATTGTAGTACTTCTTTCTATTCCCTGTGCTGCTCCATCATCCCAACAGTGCCCAGACAATTCTGTGGATCATGTTGCTGTTCTCCCCCAACGTATTTCTGTTTGTTGGTGCAACATTTCTCTGTCTTGCTTTCCCTCTCAGGAGGGGGAAAAAGGGCTTGAATGTCTCAGATGGTAATTGTGTATTTTGCCTGAGGAAATCAGTGAGGAACTTTGCTTTAGGAGGCAACCTACTCTTCAGGTTTCCAGGAACATATTCCATGCTCTGCTGTCACCTTGAAAGATTACAGTTAGTAATAGATAGTCAGCAGCTACAACACTAGAGGTAAGAGGAGGCAGCAAGAGATGTCTAGCAACTTGCTCAGCAATGTGAGATTATTAGTATATGCAAGGATGCAAAGCATAAATCTTATTTATTTATTTTAACAGCTGATATGCCTATCAGGAAATGCATAGGTTTCAGTGTCTAACTAGGTATAGTAATGTAGTTTGGTCTACAAGTGAAGGTTATCTTTATACGGATAGCTAATTTTGAATTGTGTGGTACATTGTGATAAGTGACATGATTTAATGCTGCATGAATACATTTTTAACATTTTCTGTTTTCACACTTGCAGCATGTTTTCTGCATATTATTTTAAAATTCATTAACTTATTTTGCTTAGTGGTTGTTATATAAATCTAAAAGATTTTCATTTTTTTTGCCTTGTGATAAGTTCAAAAATGTGCCTTTAATTTGCTCATTATCCATTATTATTACCCCTAAACTGTATAAAAGCGTAAAATATTGAACCAACTGAAAAGACCATCTTTCCCCAATTATTCTTGTGTAGTTTAATTTCCAAAATAGCATTATAATTCTTAAGGAAAATCACCTAACCAGATGTACCTCAAAGTAATCCTTTCCATTAAAACAACTGTTGACGTTGTTTGGGCAGTACCGTGTGCACGAGTATTTAAATTTAAGTTAGCAGAGAGAACTTGCTTATTCACAGGGTGCTTTTGTGCCGTGCCTGCTGCTGAAGCGAGGGAGCGAGGCCCGGGCTGCGCAGCGCTCCGGGCGCAGGTGGGTGTCATGGTAGGAAGCCCCATGCCGTGAGACACATGGCACAACACACCATGGGGCAAAGAGCACGGGCTGGAATCACAAGCCATTTTGTGGGGACCTTGTACATTTGTGCTTGTTCCTATGTGGACTGTGATTCTTTTTAAAAGGGGCACGTGTTTTTATATTGAACATTTGTCATACTCCACATCACTCTCGTGTAGTTGTCCTGCCTTTGTGGAGAGAGGTGGTTTAGTGCAAGCCTGTTTATGTTAATAATTTAAAAATTTATCTTTATAACCACATTTTATCTATATTTATAGTAACATTGGCACTCTGTGTACAGAAGATACAATCAGTGCTGAAAGGAAACTTGCATCCATCTGGAAGCAATAAACTTTTCTAAAAGACTGCACAGTGTTACTTAATCCTGTGATTTCTTACTGTGAGTGAAATTAAGGTTTGGTTCAGTTGTGTCACATCACATTGGTATCAAATTCTGTGTAAAAGCTTTGTCGTAGGGATAAACTGCAAACGAAATTTTAAAATTGATGAAAGTCTGAGGCTGTAATTTTCTCAGTTGCAGGATTATGAATCACTGTAAATGCAGTCAATTGTTTATCATAATAATGGAAAGCTCCTGAAGTGCTTGCATTTTGTAAGCCTTCTGTTTATATAAATGCTACATTGTATGCCAGTCAAAACGAAGTGTACCTTAAATTTTGCATTGCGTTCTATTTAACTTGTAATTATTTATTTGTACTACATATCTATTGTGAGGTATAAAATATCAATATACCAAGCCTTATTGAAAAGTTTTGGAAAAGGTTCATGCTGAAAATATGAACGGTGTTCTTAAGAGTAAGTGCGAAAAAATATGTATTGTAAAGATCACATAACAAAAATCTAGTTTTTGGTTTTGTTATTGTTTTTGTTTTAAGTCTCCTAAAGATGTGGAATAATGAAAAAATGTGAGTCTCATCCTTACAGGCAAGATGGTGCAGTGTTCCTACAGGGCCACTGTGCTGCAGGAGGCCTGGGGCTCGTCAGGTGATTTTGAGGGCACTGTTGCCATCTCCTGCTGTAGAAAAAACAGCATGATGCAAAGGATGGTGAGGATAGGAAGAAAACTTCTAGAAAAAAAAAAAGCTAAAGATCAATGGGGATAAAACCAAGTATGTACCTGTTAATCAATGAGAAGTGCTTAAATGAGCCTGTCTAGCAGTTGTTATCTGTGCTTCCTTTTAGATACATAAAAGCATGGACTGCTAACATCCAATAGCTTCAGGAATCAAGTTGTGTTGTGTTTAGCATGGGAAATGTCTATCCATTTTTTTTTTTTTTTCTTTCCAGCAGAGAAGGTTGTCTTGAAAGCCTTTGAAGGCCAACATTTGGATGTGGAATTTTGAGTTCCCTGACCAGGATTTTTAATACTGTGGATGGTTTCAGCCACTCTGTAGTTGAAGCAGATCTCTTGCCTTTAAGAGTCCAAGTTGGCAGTAACTGCTAACTTGAGGTGTTGAAGGATGTTATATGGCCATGGGAGGGGACTTTCATTTATTTTCTTCTCTTGTTTTCTCAAGACTGCTCTGTGTAAAACCAGTCATTTAGCTGATGCCTGTGGTTTCAAGCACTTTACAAAATGGCCCGAATCACTGAGGTTTGTTACACTGACAACTGCATTTATTGCATGAAAAGCCCCTAAGTTTCAGGCACTTATTAAAAGCTTTGCTGGTACTCCCTAATCATATTATGAAATTAGGCACTATATGGGTCATGCTATAAATATAGAGCTTTCTATGGTAAATATATCTTCTTAGTGTGATGTTAATGAAAAGACATAATCATTAAAACCAAAATTGTTGCTGCATGCATCATCTCAAGGTGCTCAGACTTGGAATTACTCACTGTTTACCTGACTTCCCTTTGGAATATATATTGTTCTAAGCAGTATTATTCTGGGCCTGAACTGCAGAAGTAGCAAGGTATTTCGCAGCTCAAATTCAGATGGAGCAAGTCATTGATGAAGCCCTCAGGATTAGATGCCCAGTGAGCTTCACCCTGAGAAGACAAGTCCTGTCCTCTGCCTGCCGGGCATCACCAAGGGCAGGACATCGGGTAGCATCCCGAGTCCTGGGACAGGTTCGTGCTCCCAGGGTGGGTCCGCACGCCTGGCTGCCGTCCGGAGGGCATCAGTCCCAGCAAGGAAGACTATGCTGAGCCCAACTGTACAAACCTCTGCCCTTCCAGCATGGCATGACCTGAGCAGTCACTTGATTTAGTCTCATGTTTCTTTCCATTTCTCCAGACCTAAGCAGTTCGACAGGTTTTTTTTTTTTTGTCAGGAGTTTATTGCCATTTTATTAAAGGTATAGTGAAACTTGCTCATGTTTTAAAACCCTGAGAATACTCCAGGACAGGACTTTGAGGACTAAGCGGAAACATTCCCCTCAGTTGCAGCAGGGATGGGGGTTGCTGGGCAGGCACATGTACACAACCTCCTAGCTTTGATGCACATGCTGGGAAGGAGCAGTTTTTAAAGAGCTGGTGGAACAGAGATTGGAATCAAGTGGTTTGGGGAGGAAAGAGTAACCAGGAACATGGAGAGAGTTCAGAGAGGAGAATAAAATGTAGGAAGAAGCAACTTGCGTGTTATTACTGGGTCCCGGCTCAACAGGACAGAGGTCTAGCTGGGTAGTTTGTAGCAATTATGGAATAAGCAGGGAGATGAGACCTGTCTTCTAAGAGTCGTTATATATGTAGGTGTCTTTGGCTGCCAAGGGGATGGTGTTCAGGTTGCAATTTTAGATGTATTCACTTAAAATCCATTCAAGTCCATTGCTTAAGATTGGCAGATACTGTTGTTCACTGTATTTTCTTAGGTACCCTCATGATGGTTTTCATTTTATAGTTATTTCTTTTATGTTACACTGCAGTCGGGAATAGTGTTGAATTATGAAGGGCATAAACCTTTTAAGAGAGTCCTATGGGATAACACATGTAATAGCTACATTTCGTAGATAAATTTAAGTGTGGTTAGATGGTTTCCCAAAGGTCTTAAGAAGAATTTGTGACCAAGGGAGCATAACCCATTTATCAAAACCCAAATCTTGTGCTTCAACAAACAGCCTTTGTTTCCTCCTACAATTTTTCCAAATACTTTAGATATTTGTTATAGGAGCTAAGCTGTTAAATATCGTGTTTAGTTGTTAGGCATCTATTGTAGGAAAACTGTACAGTAAATGTTTTCTTTTGTTGAAATTCTGGTCTCTATATTCTAAAAATTAATTTCTCTTTGCGAATTGTTTTGTATTTGAGTAGTACAGCTTCTTCCTTTGTGTATGTTTTGATTTTGCTGCAAACATGAGATAATCTGTTTAAAATCTAGTTTAGCTAATTAAAATTTAGTTTTCTATTTACAATTAAGCTGTATTTGAGCGCTTTTGATTCAGCTCGGTGTGTGGTATATTTAGATAGAATGCTTTTTTATTGAAAAAGAGATTTGGCTACTCTAAATAGCCAGGGAAGAAAAAGTAGGATAGTCTCATTAGTTGAAATCAGTGATAGGATAAATAGATACATAAAACTTGTTAGAAATTCATGTATCAGGCAGGCTTATTTTTTCATGCTATATTTGGAAAAAAGTGGACATGTGCAGAAACTGTGAGTACAATTAGCGTCAAGCAGATAAATCCAGCTCTAATCCTGTTTACGCTCTACATCAGACAGATGTGCTGAGATTGATTTAGACAAGCCCTTGGCTTGTAGTAATTTTTTTTAAGTGCCATATATTCTGTTTTTGTTAGATCTTTGTTAAATGTTAAGTGCTGTGAGTTTTACTCTTGCTAACGCCTGTAACCTACTTTATGCAGGTTCCCGCTCTGCTCTCATGATGACAGGGCAGCCTGGCAGAAGAGATTATCTTTATTCCTTGTAATTAAATTGACTTTTTTTTCAAAAGATACAACAATGGGAAGTGGGTACTGAATTAAATAAATAGCATGATATCTAATAGATGTATTCTTAAATCTCTTGCAAGAACAGATGGTACCCCGTATCTTTCTAAGTAATGTGAGAGGACAGTTAATGTCCTGAAACAGCTAGCAATAACCAATATGATACTAATGAACCAACAGTGTTTTTTAAATTTTAAAAAGTGTTTAATCCATTATATACTTTATTTTAAAGGAAATTGGTTATTTTGCATCAAATTGTATAGATATAGCAAATTACTTCATTTCTTCATGTGAATTTTTATTTGTTATGCCATTTTACTGCATTTGTAGTGATCTTTCATAGTAAAAATAAGAGATAAAAATGCTTGAGATATTGGGTTCAGCTCAAGTAAGAATTTACTCTCCTGATCTACTAGCCACTTCAGTGTTTCCTGTACAATTTAAAACTTGAAGATGAAGCTTTTGTATGATTCAGTATCCCAACAATTCATAGGCTTTCAAAGGTGCATCTGAAAATGCTACTCCAGTGGAGTGAAAAGAGACAGTTGCTATTTTTGAAAGAATACCACTTACTAGAACGTGTTTGTTTTAATTTGCAAAAATGTTGATGTGCTTTTGACCAATACAAGTATTTTACAAATATGGAGTAAGAGGTAGGTTTAAAAGCAAGTAAAATCATGGCACTAAAGAAAAGACAAACCTTACCTGAATTTTTGTTAAAGGTCGCTTTATGGAAACTGGCTGGGCAGGAGCTACAGAATATTTTAAATCTTTCATTTGACTTGATTTACCCAGAACAAAATGGCTGGTTGTTGTAATCTATACTTGTGTATAACTGTAGCATAATAGAATTCGTGATGTACATAGCAAAGCTAATAGATGAATCCAAACCAGAGTCAAACCATATTTTAAAATATTTAAAAAGGAAAGACAGGTAACATGTAACAGGTAACATGTATTTGTGAAAAAGTGCTGCAGATCCGATTGCATCCATATTTTCATTATATTTCATTTGGATTTTTGCATTTACCTTAAGTTCCTAAAATGTTCAGTTAGCATGCTGGTATTTTTTTATTTTTTGTATGTGTGGTTATTTCTGGAAAAAAAGACAAGCAGATATTAAACTACGTTTGTAGCCGTAAATAATTAATAATTAATAAAGGATATCTTTCAGCATTTCATTTAAGGCATACAAATATTTCTAGAATAGAAATAGAAAAAAGGAAAGTAGAAATCAAGATCTCAGATTTGGTGAATGGTAGTATGCAGGCTGTACAATGTCAATTCACCCTTTGCACCTTACAAGATGGTAGCTCAAGTGCATTTCTTCCATCTTAACTTTTTTCCCCTTGGTCTGCTGTTTTCATTCAGTGTAGTTTATAGAAAATACTTTCATGCTTGTGATCATAGTGGTGTAAGCTTAGCTTTGGGGTCCTTTTCTGTACAGTTTTGTGGTTTGCCTCCTCTATTTGCTGTACACCTTTGAAAATCTGCTCTAAAGACAATTTCACATGTGCTTTGGTGATGACATTTCTATATTAGCTCAGTGACCCACAAATATTTACTTGTCACAGTATTCCCTTTAGGTACTTTTTTTTTTTTCCTCCTGATTTTGTATCTTAGTAGTTGAGATATTGAAAAAGTAAGATCGTAAAATGCAACAGTTTTGGAGAAGTATGTGAGAAATGCAGGAATGTCATGCTTCTACCTATAGTCAGTTATTTGGCAACTTGATGCAGCCGATAGTAGATTCCTCAAGCAGAAGGATTCTACCTTTTCTTGCCTTGGGCTGCAGAGACACCCTTCTTTATTGGTCTAAACTGTTGGATCTGCTGGAGCTGCAATAAGTCAGAGGAGCTTTTCCCTGGGTGCACGGAGACCATCTAGTACCTACAGGAGTAACGACTTGTGTCCTCTGCTGTGGCACGTGGCTTGCTTGATTTTAGAGGAACCGAGTGTCTTGCACCTTAAGGAGCAGGAAAGGAGAAGCCTCTACCAGAGTGATTCAAGCAGAACCTCTCCAGAGGCACACGGGACCGGTGTCATTAGGGTGACAGCGATGGCAGCCACAGGGCATGTTTGTGCATGAGCACCCCAAGATTTTAAAACAAACCCCAAAATCTTCTCCAAAATACAAATCCAATGATGTTCAAAAAGCTGCAACATAAATGAGTAGATGCAATGAATGAAGCTACGGAGGAAGATATTACAATTACAATTTTTCTACAATATTACCCCTCATCATGTTGATAACAGTTTCTACTTTTTTTCTTTCCGCAGGCGATTCTGTCACAGGTTTACTCTTTAAAGAGGAAATTATTGAAATGAAAGATGTATTTTCCGTAAAACTGAAACGTCGTCGTTTTGCTGGACAGAAAAAAGGCGGCACTTTGCTGGGTATCACAATTTTTAAATGCTTGTATAAAGAAGAAAATAAGCTGACGGACTGTGCTATCCATTTGCATAACTTCAGTGAAGATCACTGCCATGCATGGTTTAAGTGTCTGAAGGAAATTTTGAACGGTAAGTACTCAGCTGGATTTGATTTAATTATTATGATTTCAGACTTGTTACTACTGGCGATATGTAGGGTTGAATGAAGCTTAGAAAAACATTTTACCTGGAAAAAAAGGAACAGAAAATACGATACTAAACATGTAAATGTTATGGATGAGCAGGGTTCTTTAGTACTAAAGATTTATGCGTAAACTGTAAAATTTAGGAGAGTGGTAATAGTAAATTGGTGTGTGCATTTGTAAAATTTAAAAGCAGTGCTATGTCTTAAATTGCTCAAACACTATATTAAAAAAAAAAGGTTAATATACTCCACTTGAAGAGACTTAGGAGAACTCTGTTTCGTAGAGTATATTGTTGTCTCTGCTCAGAATTACAGTACATTTAATGATACTGCAGTTAGTCTTTGGGTCTCTTCAGTTGGGGCTCTTCAGGAGCTCCCACTCGACAGCCATGCTGATTCTTTAGGAGACTAGTCAGATATAACAGCTTTCCTCTGCATAAGTTCATAGGTGAAAAGGGTCCTGGGACTCGATAGGCTCTTAGGGTCTCTCAGCTAAGCAAGCAGGCAACTGCCTCAGGCACCTGCGGTGGACTCTGCATCAAAGGTAATTCAAGAGGGGAAAAGCAGATGATAATCACAGTCAAGGAGGGGAAAAAAAGCCCTGGAACTGTTGTCTCTTAGAATCTGCTTATAGATGTTTTCCTCACTTCTGTTATGTCAAGTCATTTAAAATGCTCTCCTGAGGGAGGAATGGAGGTAGGCAGTGCACACTTTTCCTTCGGAGAGTGAGAACATGGGAAACGCAGGGAAGTACAGCAGCCTCCAAACGCTCTTGGTACAAAGAATTGGATGTCAAGCCATGGCATCTCTGTGGAAAGTGTGCTATGAGGGACTCTGGTTACTGCAAAGTTACTTTGGTCAGTTGTTCCCTAGGCCATCAGGAGATGGTAAGATTTTTTTTTCATTATCACTACAACGTAATTAAGCTGCTAATTGCTTTTACTGTAGGCAGGCTCAAGTAGCAAGGTCCTGCATGTGCAGAACTGTTACAGCTGGGAAGCCAGGGCTATCCTTCCTGGGAAGAACTTGGCCTGGGAATTCTTTGCGGTTCTCCTGGAAAAATATCTTTAGTGGGAAGCAACCTTTGGGAAGAGGTGAAGGAATTGGTACTTCTAAGTAGTAGTTGTTACAGATTTGGCATCTCATTAGAACGGTAAAAGAGTTTAATTTTCATCAACTACTGTTTGTAGCTTCAGTGTTTATGTGGTCAAGATTTTGCAGTCAATCTCAAGCTTTTCTGTGGGTGTTAAAAGCAGGTTATTAGATCCATGTAGTGAGTGTATGCTGAAATGTACTGGTGTAAGGACATCAGAGAGGTGGTAGATCATCCAGGCATATAAACCCCTTAGATTCATCGTGATGTTGTACACTAACAGCAAAGAGAAGGCAACAGTGTTGTCGTGTGTATTCTTTGTGTATGATATTTTTGGAAGACAAGCTTGCATATTTCTGTCTCCTAAAATACATTATCTTTGCTAATTAAATTTTCTTCCGTGTTAGAATCATGGCAGGGGAAAAAAGTAAAACTTGGTATCAAACATATTGATACTAGCTAGTGATGAGGGACAATGCATTATTTAAAAAATATTTTTCTGTGTTTTCCTAGATTAATGGTAGTTTCACAATAGTTCCCTCTTATAGAAGTTGCATCAAACTTAAGAAAGTTTTTTTTCTCCTTTTTAGAGAAAAAATACCCCCTTAACTCCTCACTGTAACGTGACGCCACCAATATTGAAAAGACACAGAATATAGTGCATTACTGATTTAAAAACAAAAACGAAAGCAGTCTGATATGTCTCTTGTTGCAGACTGTAGTAGCGTGTGTGTACTACAGAAGAAAAACAATCCGTATTGTAGCAGACTATTAAAACTCCAGCTGAATTGTTAATATAAGCAAGATTACAGAATACAAATTTTGCAAATCTGTAATGTAAAGAAGCAACATTTTCAATAGTGATTTATACTGTACTTATGCTCCTATTTAATTTTATCTAAAGCAGTTATAAGAGAATATAAAATAGCATATGTATTAATGGTGTGTGGTTATATTTGCGTGGAAAATACAATTTATATTACATTTTCCAACTAAAAATGTGTATTTAACAAAAAAAGTGTCTTGCTTCACCCCTCTGGAAAGGTTTTATCTCTAAATATCTAAATCTGCAGAAGTGGCAAGATTCTTGCAGATCGGCAGCTCCACATAAAGGCAAGGACATTTGCATAAGGAGCAAATGTCTGTTTTGTTCCTGGATCGCGCTCCATCCGTCAGGAGCACTGATACCATATGTTCACATCTCCTGCTCAGGTTGCCTTGGCTTCACGGTGCAGTCTCTCTTTCATTGCTTTCTGTCTGAAATCCACCTGAATCTGAAAAAAGCTCTCTGTGCAGGGCTGCTCTTTCTGTTTCTGCTATCACTTTTATCTTTCTCCAGGAGCCAAA
This sequence comes from Crypturellus undulatus, assembly GCA_013389825.1. Taxonomy (NCBI): domain Eukaryota; kingdom Metazoa; phylum Chordata; class Aves; order Tinamiformes; family Tinamidae; genus Crypturellus; species Crypturellus undulatus. The sequence goes on along the minus strand of VWPW01027354.1, from coordinate 2,100 downwards.
CCTTGCACAGATTTTTCTTTGTCTCCAAGCAGTGCATTTTTTCCACCTTTCTTTTTTATTTCAGGAGTCATCAGGAATCAGAACAGCAACACATTCCTCCCATATAATTTAGTTAAGTGATTTTTATTTTTGAAGTTGCATAATTACAATAGAACATTTTCTGCACTGTTAAATTTTGAATGGAATTTCCACCCATTTCGGTCTGAAAAATTAGCAAATCCTCAGCAGCATTTTCGCATTCAGTGTTGTGGAGATGCATTAGCAATTTAAGCAGCCAATTGCAGTTGTCAATTTACAGCGACAATATAACTTAGAAAATTATTCTCCTGCTTTAAAAATCATGGAAATTTTGTCAGGAAATTCCTAATGGGATACAAATATGGCCTGAAAGTTTACAATGCAAGTAAATTTTGTTAAGTCTTCAGTAATGAAAGTCGTAGTAGGTAGCTTGATATATTTCTTCTCTAAAAAGTGATGAATTCTCATAGATTTTCTTCCAGCTTGTTTTCAGAATATGTTTTCAGGTCACATCTTGGTCGATAAACTCACAGAGTGGCTTCTTTTTGCGTAATATAAAGTAATATAAAGTTTAAATTTGATCTTTCTAAGATATGTTTTATCTCTATCTTTTTCTTTTTTGGTTTGAATCTGACAAATAGGTGAGTTTCCTGCTTAACTGCTGCATTTTAGCTGAAGATTTTTAGTGCTCATAGGATGGAACAAACTACAAGCAGGTGCTTTTCCAAAATATTGTATATGCATGTTTGTTTATGACTGTCAATAAAAGTGGACTGTTACTTGCCATAATGACTAAATATTACTAGGTGTGTCTCTAGGAGCTGCAAGTAAATGTAGTATCTATTTCTCTTTTTAACTGTTTTTTTTTTTTTTTAATGCTTGTTACTAAATAGCAAGTTCATCAGGGATGATATGATCTAGAGTTGCATTTGGAGATTCTTTTTAGAGAGGACTTCAGCTGTCTCCTGAAATACCGTATCCACAATTTCCCTTTTACTATGTTTTGAGTATCTGACAAGAGCGTTTCCTATAAGCCCGACGTATGTCTAGGTCCTGATCTTTTATGGAGCATATGGATCTTTTACAGAGTTAGTTAAGGGACGCTACAGTGCCTGACCTTAGGCCTCTTTATGTCAGTGTGACGTGCGCTACCATCGTGTAGCTACGTGTGCTAGTTTTAAATAAAATCTTCTTTTCTGCACAACTTTGCTTTTGTTCAAGTGCGTTCCTGCAAGGTATGAAGAAGTTGCTGAGTGGAGTTCAGAAGTACTCCTGTCTTCTGTACCAGGCATGTTAATATCTTAAACTGATTTAAAATAATGCTTGCCTTCTTAAAAGCATGTGGCTCCACCTATGGAGCCAGGGTTCTGGACTGGTGCTTGAAAACCCTGGACAGTGACTTAAGCCGTCTCTAGGATGCTGTTGAACTCACGTCAGACCTGGGATCCGCCAGACCGCAGGACTCCCATGTTTGTGTATGTTACACCTTCCGTATGGCACTTGTGGGCATTTGCAGTGAACAGACTGCAAATACAAGTGAGATTCACTGTCTGCATGTGCAAGCACTCATGGTCACGTATGGGGTTAACGCAGACGGGGCAATAAAAGAAAATAGATAATGAGCCATGCTTGCTCACGTCTTTTTCTGAAAAAAAATAACCGTGGTTGCACTTAGGCTTGTTAACATCTGATTCAAGAGTATAATACTTTAGAAACTGAGAGAGCCGTGTGACAATACAGTTGAGAATAAATGATGAAGTAGCTAAAAACTCATTAAGTGCATTATATTTTTATGTACTGCTCCATAGTAGCTTTCTCACCATGGGATTTGATACAAATGTCTCAAACTTCACGCACAAAGTTTTAATTAAAAGCATTAGTGTTAAACATTAACTTCTGTTAGTTAATATTAACAGCGGTGTCTCCATAGCTACGCTAGCAGCTCTGTTTGGCGTTACTAGTTCTCCTAGGGTGCTATATCCGTGTTTATCCCAACGTGTTTATCAAGGCAGGCAGCAGCGCACGACCCTGGGGCAGCCCCTCTCTGTGGGCTGCGGGTGCCCCGCCGCCCCACGCGCCTTT
>VWPW01027353.1:0-32678 GCA_013389825.1 Crypturellus undulatus | reverse complement strand
AAAAAAAAAAAAAAAAAAAAAAAAAAAAAACCACACTGGCACTCCAATAACTGTCATCCTTGTTGGCCACAATAGTATCAGGTTATCAGGTGTCCTGTAAAGAGTTTTCTTTTTTTTTTTTTTTTCTCCTCTCAACTGGAAGAGAAAAAATCTACTGCAGTGTCACGATGCTGCTACTCCAACAATTTGATAAAGAATCCAAGAAAATGAGTGAGAAGTGTTCCTGCCTGCTGCAAGACCAACAAGACTCAAGTTTCTCACTTCTACCACAGAATTAGCAATTAACTTGTGTCAAATCAGCACCCAGCTTCAGGCAGAGCTACCACTCCCTCTGTTTCCAGCGGCACATCACCTGGGAAATCCTGTGCAGGAAGAACCTCACAGCTTTGTGCACTTTGTGCAGATTTCTAAATACTTGAGAGTCCAAAAAGAGCTACTGAGTTGCAGGATGCCTAAGAAGAGACATTTATTGAGCATATCAAAATGCTTGCAAGCAAGTCAACTCAATGGTTGGTATATTTTCTGTGCAGAAAACCCCAGGAAAAACATTACAAGTATTTTTTTAGGCACTGAAGTCCTAACACTTAAGATATTAATCAATTATTGTGATATACTTTGCATGAACTACATCCTAAATGAATTAAAGTGGAAGCTAATGCAGACTGCAGCAACATATTTACTGCAAACTTGCTCTGGCCACAGTAACTGCTCAACTCCACTGCTGTGGACCTGTGAGCGGACTTCTGGGGCGTCACTTTTCAAACTACTAAACTTTACTGAGACCACCCATTCTTTCAAATGCCAAAAGAACGTGCAAAAGCAGGGAAAGGAACAGGAGCAGAAAAACTCCCGCTCAACAAGCAGAAGACAACATCCTGTCCCACCATCAAGGAAACAGGAGATATAAAAGGAGCAGATGGATTCAGAGCTAAGAGCAGGCAGAATTCAAGACAACTGTGGAAGAAGCTGGTGAGGCCAAGGTGTAAGGACCCATCTTGATAAGCTGGTGCAGATGAGGATGAGTGGTGGAGAAGCTGGACAAACTAGGTAGCCAATGCTGTCCACGGCACGGGGCATCAACAGCGGGAGAGAACCNGACCACCCATTCTTTCAAATGCCAAAAGGAAGTGCTAAGCAGGGAAAGGAACACAGGAGCAGGGAAAGGAATAGGAGCAGAAAACACACTCTCGTTCAACACAAGCAGAAGACAACATCCTGTCTCACCATCAAGGAAGCAGGAGATATAAAAGGAGCAGGTGGATTCAGAGCTAAGAGCAGGCAGAATTCAAGACAACTGTGGAAGAAGCTGGTGAGGCCAAGGTGTAAGGACCCATCTTGATAAGCTGGTGCAGATGAGGATGAGTGGTGGAGAAGCTGGACAAACTAGGTAGCCAATGCTGTCCACGGCACGGGGCATCAACAGCGGGAGAGAACCCCCTAGATACAAGGAAAGGGCAAATGCAAAATGCACAAGGTGCAATTCAACGTGAAGACAGCCGTGCAGACAAGTACTCAGAGAGGATGCAGAAAAAGGAAGAGGGACAAAGATAATGCACACAAAGCCTTGGGAGCTGGGGGCAGTAAGACTATCGCAGAGAGCCCCAAAGCCACTGGGGAAGGTGACATAAGAACTCAAGGCAGCAGAAATCAAGGACTTGAACTCATGCTACGAGCAGAGCCCACGAGCCTTGAGGGAGCCACCAAGGTATTCACACATTGACCGCTGCCAAGGCCGTGACATTCGGATCCACCTCCGTCACATCGGCCCTTTGCCTGCCTGCGAGCCGGGTAGGGGACAGGGTCACTGAGCGCCAGCGGCCCCCAAAGAGCCGCTGCAGCCACAGGAGGTGCCACCAGCAGCTTCCCTGCTTTGTGCCCATCCCTGGAAGTTGAACAGCGTAAGGGACAGCTGTGACATTTCAGGCCAGACCAAATAAAAGACCTTGAGTGTAATCCTAGACTATTACAGTCAGCAGAGCTCATCTTGAGGAGCGTCAGGGTTTCACCCGTGACATTCCCTCCCAGGAACCTCTCGGCACCAACGGCAGCTGCCGAGGCCACAGAATAAATAACCAGCCCTGCAGAGTCCAAGCGCCCTCACCCAAAGCCACGTGCACCCAAAAGCTGCTGCGTTCTCCCTTGAACGTGGTCGCCTGCTTCTTTAAGGGTTTTTGCTACCTGAAAGGTCTTCCGAAAGCAGTTGAAGAATCAAAAACTTAAAACCCAGAAAACCATAGGAAGATCTTTGGAAATTGCAAGGAAATGTTTGTCTTCCCCATAGAATGAAAGATTTGGTGCCTTTATGGATAAAAAAAAGCTGCAGATGAGCAGATTATAATTGGTCACAATACAGAGAATCTGAGAAATTGTTAAAAAAAAGTTTTAATTTTTCCCTTTTTCTAAGCAGAGCAAGAACATTAAATCCAATTTTTACAGTAATGACCATTGGTCTAATTGCTACACGAAGGCAATCCTGCAGCACGCTGCAGCAGGTTAAAAATAGAGAGGTATGTGCTTCCTCACTTTGCCTATGGGACAGACTGTCAGTAAAGCTTCAGAAAGCAGCTCAGCATATACTAGAAATAAAAGAATTTAAGCTGCAATATATTACAAGATAGATACTGGCATGTTTACAGCGGTTATATAGTATGCTTCTAAGCATTAACAGAATGACAAATTAACACAGCTAGTAAAAGCAAAGCTCATACTTTTTTACCTCACATTCAGCAACAGATAAGTTACAAAGGTTATGGAATTTACTAAATAAAATAAGGAAAATATGCTGTAGCTCTCCCACAGAAGAAAAGCTGTTAAGCTATTATTTCTCTAACCAATTAATCACACAAGGAGAAAGCCACTGGAGCCTTTAAGAATTTCCAGCATTGCAGACTGAATACCAAATTCAGTTAACTCTCCTGAGCTCCTGGGAGTTCGGTAGAAGGTATGATTTTGCACAGCATGTTATAATTCTGTCCAGTTGCTACATAAATCTCATTTTTGAATAAAAAAATAAGCATAGGTCTAAACTATCACTTTTCACGATCTTTACTTCCTTTATTATTCCCTTCAAAGTATCCCATTTTTCCCAAAGTTAGTCCAACACAGAACTTGAAAGAAACTAGGAGAGCTGTAAATCATACCCTGTTCTACATTCCTTCTCATCAGAAGCTATTAGTCAACTGCTTGATTTTTTGAGCAATTAATTTCTAGTGAAAGCTAGTGCCAAGGGGCACAAAAATAAATCTGAAGTGTGAGTAAAATCCTGGCTGGGTAAGAGCTCTCTCAAGCAGGATTTGTTCAATTTATCTGATCTGTGAATCAAAGCACATAAAGGGAGAGAGATTTCATTACAAAAAAAACCACCTGTTACCTGTGCCAGAAGCTTCAAAACTTGCAGGGTTTAAGCATGTCACTTAATTGTACCCTCCAACAAAATGCTATCAGTTTTCTTCAGATCACTCATAATATCTCTCCCCAAAACCATTTCATTTATGTCTACCTGCTTTCAAATGAGTGAAAATAGAATGTGTGTGTTTATTACTGGGTAATTGAATTAAGTCTGAAAAAAACATCTGTGATCAAGTGTTCTATAATTAAAACATATGTTTACAGACATGGTGTCATCAAAATTAACTACACTCTAATCTCAATTTTGACCTTTTTATTAACTAATCCATTGAACACATTGCCCAAGCTCTTGAGCAGAGGTCATTCCATTTGCAACAAGCCCTGGGTACAAGAACACTTGACGCCACATCAAACTGCTCCAGTTACTTGCCAAATTTCAGCCCTGTGCCCAGGGAAGAGCTGTTTGCTTAAACTGCTTTGGAGTAGACAGAAAATCCTTTAGAGAAGTCTGAACCTACCTGTCCTGCATGAATATCCAGCACTAACACAGCAAAAGTTCAGGTCCGAACCAGCAAGCACTATATGATAACACTACACAAGGTGGAACATCAACACTGGTGGGCGAAAGCTGCCCAGTGCCAGATCATGTAGCCTTACACACCACAAGAAACCTTAGACACAGAGAGCATGGCCCTAAAGAGGAGCCTGAAGTGTTGCTACTTGACACAACCATAGTCCATTTCTCTTAGGTTGAGAGATCAAAGGCCAGTTGCAGTAAAGCACCCACTTGGGTAGCTCCAGAAACGCAGACGAAGCTGCAGCCAGGACACAGCCCAGACCCAGAAGGCTCCATCGGTCTCAGCTAATGCTGTTTCAAGGTGAGCTTCCATGCACACTTTCCTATTTCTTTAATCTGCACATGCAGCACCATTATTTATTAATCAGTAAATCTGTAACACATTCTCCTGACCATGGGATTGGGCTGCAACATCCCCTTAGCTGGACACCTAGCAGGGCAAGGATGCAGGTGGGTGTTTCACACGAGCAACCACACGCATGCCATACCCACTCCTGGACCCCTTCTGCTGCAGGCACGCAGAGAGATGCACGTTTTTAAAAAAGCAGCAATGACAATTTAGAAGGCAAAGCCTGCATCTGGAAAGCTGCATGGTTTGTGCCCTGCACTCATTTAGGGCATTTTTTTTAATTCCACTCAGTGAATTGTGAATCACAGAAACCCTAGCTACAAGCACAAACTGAACCTGGAGGGGTCTCTGAGGTCCATGCTTAAAAAAGACAAGTCATTATACCACTAAATTAGTGATAAATGTGCTTTTACTGCAGTTAGCCTTAGGGTATGGAATTTGGGAACAAAGACCCACATCCAAAGATGTGCTGGGCTCCCTGCACAGTGAGAGATGTGATCCCTGTCGAATGCATTCCAATAGAGACCTTGTGTCCAGTCAAGTCTTTTCNCAGAGATGCACGTTTTTAAAAAAGCAGCAATGACAATTTAGAAGGCAAAGCCTGCACCTGGAAAGCTGCATGGTTTGTGCCCTGCACTCATTTTTTTAATTCCACTCAGTGAATTGTGAATCACAGAAACCCTAGCTACAAGCACAAACTGAACCTGGAGGGGTCTCTGAGGTCCATGCTTAAAAAAGACAAGTCATTATACCACTAAATTAGTGATAAATGTGCTTTTACTGCAGTTAGCCTTAGGGTATGGAATTTGGGAACAAAGACCCACATCCAAAGATGTGCTGGGCTCCCTGCACAGTGAGAGATGTGATCCCTGTCGAATGCATTCCAATAGAGACCTTGTGTCCAGTCAAGTCTTTTCCAAGCCCTCCTGCTCCTGCACAGATGTTCAACCACTAAAGAACAACCAGGTTTTCCACAAGTTACCAAATTGAGAAACAAGGCAACCCACTACACAGAATCAGACTGAGATGCCTGCAGGAGACGGACAATACAGGCTTCCAAAACAAAAAGATCCACATTCAGCCAAATGCAGACATTGTACAGGGACTGAAAGGCAACAAGCAAGAAAGCAACAAGAAAGTCCATCCATCTTAAGGCTATTTGAAAAAAAAAAAAAAATCCTTGGAAAGAGGAAAAGCATTTTTTTTTTAACATAAATCTCAACCATAATGGTTGGACAATGCTTTCCTAACCCCTTTTCCTCGTCTCCCAGGCAAACCTAACAGAACAAGACCCAGTCTCTCTGCAACCATTTTCCTGCACCCTTGCTGCAGTCCCAAGACTTTCTAAAACCATGTACATTTTTATTTAGTTTTGAATATCCAATAACTGATTTGTAGTGGAACCCCAGAGCAATCCATACTTCCCCTTTTTTTCCATCTTTACATTTGCAATCATTTGCAACTTTCTGTGGCTGCAGTATAGATTATACTGCAAAATTACCATGTCAACAAATAACTTTTTACTTGTAAACAGTGTCTCTGTCGGCTGGCAGACGCCTGCCAAATGACGCTTTTACTCATTAAAATGTTCACTGGGAAAAATATCAGCATGATACAACCCTCTCACACAGCAACCAGCAACATAAGACTTGGTGAAAGACAACCACAAAATACTTGCAACTCAGCAATGTAAAGATGGTTCTGAACACTGGTTGCAAGGATGGGATCTTCAACCCCAGGAGGGCAGCGTCAAATAAATTTTTTACAAACGCAAGGGGTAATTCAAAACCAATCAATAATTAAGTGCTAAATTCTCAGAAAAGGGAGTCCTGGAATGCTTAAGTAAAGCATGCAGATACGTGCATGTGTACGTGTCCCAAAACCACAGGCAGGAACTGCCTGGAATTCACACCTCTGGATACACAGGGCTGGAATGGGGCAGAGCAGCAGGTTGCTGGTCCCAGCGACACGGGCTCAGCAGCCTCTTCCCATCTTCGGTCTCCAGGGATGGGGAGGACTTGAGCGCTTCCCTTAACCGAGCTGAACTGAAAATAACTTACAGGGTAATCCAAGCTACTAGTCAAAAGCATGAGCATTCAATGTGATCACCAACATAGCAGTTCTCATTTCCAATGTAAATGCTGTGCTTCAAAAAAAAATAAATAAAGGAAAAGGAGATAAAAAGGAAAGTATGGACACATGGTGACATGCTGTCACCACCTGGGCAAAGAAACAAAAAGCCCTTCTCTGACATCATTTTTCCTTTGGAGGCTCATCACTCCCAAATGAGAAGATGCCAGTTTATTGTTCACACGCAGGAAATACTTAACTCCATATCTGGGGGCCAGCGAGGCTGCAACCTTCCCCACCCAAGGGCTTTCCCAGGGAGAAAGCTGGGGCAGGCAGCGGTGGCAGCAGCACGTCGGCAGCACCCGCGCTCCTGTGACAGCCGATTTGAAGGAGGAGGTGTGAACCGACCAGGTACGCTGCACCGCTTTGAAGGCGGCCACGGAGAGCAGCCCAGGAGATAAGCTGGTCTCACACTCCAAATAGTAAGTTCATGGACGCTTCACCCCTTTAAGGGCTCAACATCGGCCACACAAATGCAGTGCTAAAACACAGAAGAGAGGAACTGTGAAACAAGCCTAAGAAAAGCACCGTTCTACACAGCAGGTCTCATAACACTGGAAACCAAGAAGTGGAAAATGAAGTTTTCTTGACTGAAAGAATGCCCAAGCAGCAGAAGGGCAGGAGAAGGGCAAACTGGATGCCTCAGAGCCAGCAGCTTCCCACACTCCATGAGCTTTCCTCTGGCGCCACAGGATTCATGAACATCCCAGAGGTTCCTCTGAGGCATTTCTCTTGCTTTAAGTTAAACCTTCTAGCAAGCAACACGGTGTTTTGACAAGTTTGTCTTTGGTTCCTGCTGTTGTTGCATTTGTCAGATAATTCTTGCTTCACCACACATATGAAATAGGAATTTCATTGCTAAAATTACCTCCTCTTGATTCAACTCAACCTGATGCCATCTCCCATGTAATCATTGCACTGGACTTCTCTACACCAGCACAGTCACATCTTAAGTGTCAAGGCAGCTCCTTGACGCACGAAGATAACACAGAGGACAGACAGCAGGATCTGGCTCACTAGGAATTCAACACCTATGAACACACTTTAGTCAAAAACAGCTGAGGAACTTGAAGGGAAACCCAACACCCTCTTCTAACACTAGGTCCTTCGCGCTAGTAACACGGAGCTGCGGCAAACAAGCGGCCTCTTTGCCGAAAGCCACATGCTCATTCACTTAGGTTTTGACTCACACCCTCTCGTTCTCCAGAAAACGAGATTTCTTAAAATTGCGAATAGCTGTTTCGAACCTTTCTTTGCTGAATAAGCCTCCCAGTTTCTATATTCAGAGCAGGACCGATGCGGCAGTCTCTTAACACCCACTAAACCTGAATAATTTATACTCTTACAGTCTTGTATGGCAAGATACAAAGTGACTTAATCATGAGGTATTCATAGCACAGAAGTATGAAACTCGGTGAAAAATAGCATTCCCATACAAGTCCTCAGGCAGCATGTTCCACGTTCAAGATTGACTTGAGTTTTCATTAAAAATTCAGAGCCCCAGACAAATCAAACACCACTGTTTGTGGGGGACTGTTTGCCTGGGCAGTTGGGCTATTCATTATTAAGCACATTCCTTTTTCAGATTAAGCTGAGGAAATGGGATAGGTTGTTCGGTGTTAAATATGTACACCCGTACCGTGCCTGTTACGCCTTGGAAAACTTTACTTTTTAATCAGGTCTCCTTTGCTTCCACCTTCAGCAGTGAACACACATTGTGACGGAACTTCATTACGAGAATACTACCATACACAAGGAAGATCATAGAATGGTAACAGGATTCATTTTCATTTAAGTTCTCTTGCTTCACTCTTATCCTTCTCATATTTTTGGTAAATAAACAAATTTTCCCCTTACGCTGCAAGACACAAACCACTGCACCAGCACCGTACAGCAGCCACAGACGTAATCCCATCTTTGGGCTCCGTTCAAGCCTGGTCTTTGGCAGCAGTTTTCCAAGACAAGTAGGTGCTAGCACTCAAACACCACTGATCTTCCAAGGAGGTTGGATGCCAGACATCTTTGGAAAAACTCCCTGAAGAGATGTTTTGCTCCTTTAAACATTTTAAAGGTTTATGAAAATTAAAGGAGATTAAAAACACATATGTGGTTGCCAGCTATGTAAGTAGTCTTTGAAAGCTTCCTGAGTTTGCAGATATCTCAGTGGAACAAAATGAAGCAATATATTAATCACAGTTACCCCAAAATTATGTCAAAATATTGTCTCGCAAGTTACTTGGTTTTTGCAACTAAGAGTGGTTTTGCATGGCATATAAACATGCACATTTAACCAGCCTATTTTCAAAAAGTAACACTATCAGAGTGCCTTAAACAACAAGAGCACTCCAAAGGCTGGCAGCACCTGTGCACTGGATACAGCTGGAAGTGCAATTCAGTGGATCAGCACTGGGCTGAGCGACGGGGCANACAAGTTACTTGGTTTTTGCAACTAAGAGTGGTTTTGCATGGCATATAAACATGCACATTTAACCACTATCAGAGGCACTATCAGAGTGCCTTAAACAAGAGCACTCCAAAGGTTGGCAGCAGCTGTCCACTGGATACAGCTGGAAGTGCAGTTCAGTGGATCAGCACTGGGCTGAGTGACGGGGCACAGACATAACTCACGTCCTGCGCCAGGGCAGAGGTTCCCTGCAGCCCATCCTGGGAGCGGCGAGTGCCGAGGAGCAGTACCAGCACAGAGGATCCGTGAACTGATCCGCTCCCAGCGCCCGGCAGCCTGCAGCTCAGAGCTCCCTTGGCAGCTCTGGATCCTCACCTTTAGCAGCCAACAGACTTGCTGCAACCTAAGAGCTGAGATCAGCTTGCTCGGCTTTTTCTCCTGCTCCTTTTCTCTCCCTGTTTTCTTCTCCTTCCCATTTCAATTTACCTTTGCAGGGCAAGGACCTGCCATCTCCTACTATTGCATTCAGGCACCACCTAAGAATTATGATCTCTAGCAACACATTGTGCTAAGAATATAGTATAAAAGAAGGGGCTGGACACATAACCCCTAGCAAGATATTGATTTCCTGCAACTGGCACATACCTGAGGTTCACCACAAAAGTCATCATGCTGGTCTAGACAGGGAAAGGGGAAGTTAAGCTCTCTTTTTTTTTTTCTTTCTTCATTTTACATGAGCTGCATGCAAGGCAATTTCTATTTCAGCTCTGTTAATAACCATTTTTCTGGGTTCCCAGAGCACGTTTTAGTATTTTCCTTTCGTTGTGACATTTGGCGGCACATTTTCAATGTTCCCCTAGAGTAGATATGGCTGCAGGTATTCAATTGGGTATGTGGATTGCAGTCACACTGATTAGGTCTCTACTCCATGAGAGCTTCCCATCAGTTACCCTGAACCCGCTCTCCCTAAAGGAGGTAGGAGCAGCATAATTTGGCTTCAAACACATGAATACTTGCCAAGGAGAAAATGTAAGGATTGACACCTAGGTGCATAAAATCATTCATTTGATATCATCTCATTGAAAGCAGTGTCATCCAGGCTTTTATAAATGGAAAAGCTTTTAAAGAATTATCACTAATTGGCTGAATTCAGTTATGTTACCCACTACTACAGAATAAAGCAGATCTCAGCAGCTTCTTTCCTTTTGCCTACCACACTACAAAGCTGTGTCCTGGTCAGAAAACACATCTGCTCATCATCCAAAAGGCCCTTCCCCTCCACAGCGTTCGCTACCTGTTACCCTACATGAAATCAGCACCCCACAGCACAGATAACACCACAGACAACCAGATCTAACCACGTCTTGCCCTTCAGAAGCTGATAACAGAAAAGCACAACGTTGCACCTCAAGACTTGGAGATCCAGATGCTAGAAGTGGCCTGGACCAGCTCTACTTTTCGGGAAGCTTAAATGAGTCCAAAGCCAGTGCAAACCCCCCGACGTTATTAACCACCTGTCCACAAAGCAGCAGCAGTGCTGCTGATGCACTTACAGGCCTGACAGCAGGGGATTTACTAATTAAATAGGAACACAGAGGGAATAATTATAGCTATCACACCATAAAGCATTCTCCACTGTTATTTCTAGCCATGATTTTTACACCTAATGCAATGAAAAGGTCAAAGGCCTTCTTGTAGCTCTTTTTTACTTATTCTCCTGTATGAGTGTTCACAATTCAATACAGATCCACAAAAGGTACAAACAAAAGGAGCTATAGCTGAATGTTGTTACATAAACATGACCTTGACAGTGCTGAGTGGCAACTGTTTTATTTATTCAGTTTTACCGGGATGTGTTGCTTGCATGTTTGAGAACATGAATTTCACATCTGTACCTCCCAACCAGGTGAGCAGCGAGCTGTCAAACGATACCCGCTGTGGAAAGCGTAGAGAGAAGGTTTCAACTGTGGCTCCCACCTGCCCTGCGGGCAAGACCTTCTAGAAATCAAAACACCACTCCAAACCTGAGCAGCTTCACTACTGTTTTGGCAAGCTTTCTGTGCTCACATTTCTACAGTAACACAGAAGGCAGTGCTAGTGTTTGAGAGAAACTAAAAGATGAACTACAAAAAAAAAAAAAAACTTCTATTCTGAAGCCAAAAGCTATTAGGTTAGTGTGAGAAGATCCAAATCACTGGCAATTTATTCTGTTAAACGTAATAAAACTATATTCTTCAAGACTCAAGAATTGCAAAGTGACAATGGGATTCGCAGAATGGGACTTGATGATTCCTGCCACTACTAAAATAAACAATTATCTAAGCAGTTGGAGAGGATGCAGCCTGGTGTGAAATCCATGCATATTCTTCCACTTTAAAAACCCTGCTGTAATCAACATAAACCTAAACTGCTAAGGCAACTCTTAGCATTACTTAAAAGCAGGCAGATAGGCCCACTGACCTCCAAGAAATTAGACATGCAAAGCGACAGTCTGCCATATCGGTTAACCAAATGTATTTTCCTGCCTGACTGGTATTAGGGAATGCCTGTTTCTTGCTAGGGCTTTACAAAATATATCCCATCACTTGTCTGCCTCCTCTGCGGCTCTCCTGCCACCTCCTGAAGCTCTCACTTGCTAGGAAAACACACTGGTGAGAAACTTCATCTTATATTTATATCCTACCTTGCAAGTTTTTTTCCAAGGAATCACAGCCCTAAAGCTACTGTGCCAGCTGCTCAACTGGTAGGGCCTGGTAGTGTCAGGAATGCCTCACCACCCAGTTTTCCTCAGCTACAACAGGCAGGAAATTAAGAAATTAAGCAAATCCATCCCGGTTGCTGCTGGCAGCACAATCTCAGTTCAGTCTCCTTATCACTGGATCCTCCTCCCTGCAATTCCCCATAAGCACGAGCTGAACCAGACACGCATTAAAATGCGGCTCACTCACCTCCTTCCCAGTACAAAGTTGGCCTCGGAGGAGATCGGAAAGAGTAAGGAGGGAAGTAACGGGAAAGAAAAAGTACAGCAGGATGAGAGCAAAGCACTGCTGAAATCAACAGGAGTCTGTTTACTTCAGCGGGTTCCTGATGTAACCGAGAAGCCAAGGTGCTTCAACACCACATGCATGAGCCACCTCCACACGCTACGGAGCTCCTACATCACACACAGATCGACATTTCCTAAGTTTGAGCACATTTAGTGTATTTAATTTTAGTTCTAATTTAGCAGATGAGACAAAACACCAGAATTAAGAAATTCTGTGTTATCTCGTTATGTCAAAAATGAATATCACCCTTCATGCCAACATTGCACATTCCCACTATTTTAAACTGAAATGGGCTGGCAAAAGTATAGAATGATTAATTGAGACTGTGGTATTGAAAGCTTTCACTAGCAACAAACCCCTGGTTGTGTTTTGTCAAAATCCAAAGTAGTCATGAAAATGAGTCCAACTTTGAACGTGTGCCAAAACGGAAAGCACAGATTTACCTTGCCGCTCATCTTAACTAGCACATATCCCCACTGGATATTTAGAAAGATTTTTTTAGATGTTAAAGAAAAATTGGAATACAGTAAGGTTATTTTCACAGTTTGGAGATGGAAATTTTCAACCATTACACAACTCGCTCGAGATACCCAGGCAGAAATAGCTGCTCCTCGCTACTACTGTCAGCAGTGCTTCACCATCAGGGCCCTTTGCCCCACNATGAGTCCAACTTTGAATGTGTGCCAAAACAGAAAGCACAGATTTACCTTGCCGCTCATCTTAACTAGCACATATCCCCACTGGATATTTAGAAAGATTTTTTTAGATGTTAAAGAAAAATTGGAATACAGTAAGGTTATTTTCACAGTTTGGAGATGGAAATTTTCGAGCACAACATGCTAATGTTGAAATAAAAAACCACCCAACCATTACACAAGTCGCTCGAGATACCCAGGCAGAAATAGATGCTCCTCACTACTACTGTCAGTAGTGCTTCACCATCACCTTGCCCCACGTGCCATTAACCATTTCATTAAACTCGTGGTAACCTTCTCCTAATTCCCCTCTCTTCAGCACAACCAGAAACAAGAGTTCAGGGCTGATGAGCTCCAGCTCCTGCCACACAAGGGGCCGCTCTGTCTGCATGGGACTGGCCCAGTCTGTAGTTTTGACTCCCCATTCGCATCCTCCGTGGGACCGCGGCGCTCTGCATCGCTGCAGGCTGGGGACAGCAGCGGGTGATGCGTGGAAGGAAACAGCACTGTCATTTAGGTAATGCTGCCGGTTAGGCTAATAAACTACTCCATCACATCGTGCCCTTTTGCTTTTTAAAGTGTGTTCAGTGAGACAGAAGGTCCTGCCACCCCTTCTGCTACTCCCAGTGCTGACGCTGTTGACTTTCGGGCAGGGAGAAGCGAGCGTGGCCGGAGAGCCCCTTCCACCGCCAGGGCTGCTGCAGACTTAGGTCAAGCTTTGTCCTTCCCAATGAAGCGCAAGCCCCGTTCATCGGTTTTCCTGCTCCTGCAGCACTCACAGCAGCACCAGATTCACCTGCTCGTGAATCGCCGTGTCCTCAGCATCGGGGTAGCCGCATACGTTCCCAACACGGGTTTCCACTTGGCAGCCGTAAGCAGCACCGCGGCCCGTGCCGTCTCTGCAGGCAGCAGGGGACAGGCCCTGCACTCGCCACCAGCACGATGCAGCCCCGTCACCCCATACCCAGCAAACTGCTACGCTTCCCCTTGCCTTTTTGTTATTCCAGACGGCACATGCAGGTCTGGATAAAATAAAATAGCCCACGTGATGCAACATGCAAGTCTACTGTCCTAGAGCCCGTAAACATCATGGTTTAAGTGATGCCAGCACAGCTCCTCTTTGCACGCAACAGATTTGGCATCATAAATTCAGCCAAAACATATGAAGCTGCATGTTTAACCAGTAAAACCAAAATAGAAAAAACATATATGCATATGCACCTGCTACTATAGTAGCAGGAATGGCAATTTCTGCACTTACATCACTTCAGACATGCAGACTTCCTAGCACACTCCAAGCACACGAAACCTCCCAGAAACTGGGGAAGTCTAGAAAGCGAGAACTGTTCTGAAATGCACGAGCTGTTCTGCCGTCCCCCAGGGACTCCCGAAGTGGACTCAATCCAGTAAATTAACAGTGTGGGGTTTTTTTTCCTCTTCAAGACAAGCCAGCACTCCACACCGAGGAGCAGGCTCTGTGAACACCCACCCGTGCCCAGCTGCGTTTGTCCTGTGACACCAACAGCCCTCGTCTAGCTCACGAGCGCAGCCGTGCAACCCTGCCACGCTGTCCTCCCTCGCCCCTCTTTTAATTGCTACATCACTCTGGACACGAGCGGCTCTTTCTGCAGAGGAAAATCAATTATGAAGCAAATCTAATATTTAGATCAAACTACATTAGAAGAGACTAGTCATCTTAAATGATATCTCCAGCTTACATCCTAGCATGGCTCACTGAGTCATCACCTTCTCATCCTCACTAAATCAAAAATTAAACAAAGTGAATCAGTCAGTGGCTGCTTCTTGCTTTGCGCACATATAATCTTTTCAAGTCCAACCCTAACTTAATTTGGAACGGGGAGCACACAGTATCTCGGCAAGTGGCATTCAGAGCTCGGTCCATTACATGACAGGGCAAGACACTGAGACACAAGTTTGAAACCACTGCCCCAAACCTCAGCCCAAGGCAACCCTTAGAGCCGCTCATCCCCATGAGAGACTCCCCAACCCAGCACAACCTGGCAAGTCCTACCAACAGCCCGTTCAATCCTCTGCTTCCCTCCTTAACGACATCCGCCACCCATCCTGTGCCAAGCACACACGATCACAGAATAATCCCACTAATGACAAAATTAACTCCTCACTCCCTGCACATATACCATCATTTTCACCTGGTACAGCTGGAGATAAACCAGAGGAAAACTTCTCTTCGGCCATCAAGGGATTCTCCCTAGCAGCTTGATTTAATCCACTCCAAAAATAAAGCAATTCAGAGGTGAAATATTGCAAGTGTTTATCCAAACTTTTTTAAAACATTACACAGAGATTATATGGGAAGGATTAAGCTTGGCATTTTTTTCCTGTCTTTTCTAG
Source organism: Crypturellus undulatus (assembly GCA_013389825.1). NCBI lineage: Eukaryota > Metazoa > Chordata > Aves > Tinamiformes > Tinamidae > Crypturellus > Crypturellus undulatus. Next base: position 17,755 of record VWPW01027353.1, on the reverse strand, counting down.
CAAAAAGTAGCTTCTAGAAACTCATTCTAGCACAACACTTAAAACCTGTAAGTCACTGTCCACCACATTCAGAAGTATCATCAGGCCCAAAAGCTAAAGAAGTGAGCTCTAGCACGTATAACTAACATTTTTCTTCAAATATAACTAACCAAATCAGAACCAAAGGCCAAAGGCGCATTCCCCCCAGCTGCAGCCTGCCAGGCTGACTGCTGTTCATGCAGACCCAGGAAACCCCCTACACACACAGATTTAAGTTTAAAAAGCCCTAAAGCAGCACATCCCAAAGGGGAGCTGCAGAACACACTTGGCTGAAAAGCTTGAGGAAGCACAAACCTGGCCATGGCATCCTTACCATGCTTGAGAATGCTAAGCAAAATCTTCCAAGATCTGGGACACCCTCAGCATGAGGAGAGCACAGAACATCTGGAATGCAGTGGATGCAAGAGCAGTGCTGGGCACCAGTTCATGTTTTCCCAGTTAAGGATCAGGGGAGGCTTCGAAGGTGCACACAAACCAGGGGTCGGAAAAGCAAGGGAATACTGCTATTTCTTAAGGGCAAAGACAAGAACGTTCCTCCCTCTTACAAGATGTTTGCGCATCTGCTTTTCAACCCCCAACACATTCTCAATTCTCCAGTCCCTCTTCATACACACATACTCAAAAGGGGGGAAAAAAAGTTGAAACTAGTTATGAAACAAGTTCCAGTCTCACTAAAGTCAGCATAGGAGCTTTGCAACGGATTTAAATGGGATTAGAGTATTTATCTAGATTAACAATGCTTCAATGCACAGCCGCTAAACATTGCTCTGTATACGAGTCCCAACCACGCTTCTGCCAGTTGGCTCACTCGTCACCCAACACTTCTCCCCTAACAGCATCCACAGACCCACACGTATCCCACCCTGCAGCACCCTCCCACGCTCACAGCTTCCTGACTGGATTGCACAGTGCCAGTTCAGGGTGACAAATCTGTCTGGCAGCTCACCAGATCTCCAAGACTAAGAGACACGAGGGTGACCCACCTCTCACAAAGTCTTCGCTCTGCAGTCTCCTTAAAAGTAACAGGAATTCCACCTCACTTGAAGTCCCACTGGATTTGCTCAGGTGCAAGTGCCTACCTGAGCAAGGAGGTATCCCAGGCCCAGTGATCACAGCCATTAGCATCCTCAGGAAAACACAAATGCCACATTTCCACGAAACGTAGAGCTCGCTGTACTTTGTTATACCTACAAAACTAAATCCTTATACTCTGAAAACTAAGAGCCTAAGGATTTACACTTCACCTTGCTTTTGTGATGAATTGCTGCTATGATGAATGCTCTGCAGTCCAAGCTAACAAGGGAGCCATCATCTCCCTAACAGGGGAGCAGTGAAGGTGCACTGCTACTCAGATACATTTGCATCATTTTTCCTGAATTTGATATTCTTTAATATATTATATTCATTCCTATGAATATATTATATTCATATTCTTTAAATATATCCAAATAACATAATTTCACACATATCCTTGCACCTGGGAAAGTGACTGTTCAGACCACCCGCAGACTCCTCCAGTCAGAGTATCATCCTGAGGCCGAGTACTTTCCGAAGAGATACTGCTCTACCAAAGAGGGACTTGAAGACGAGTTTGTGAAACCAGTGCATCGAAACAGGAAACCATCTCCAGCTTAGCCAAAGCAGCTTCAGAAGAACCTCCTGCTAAATTCCAGAATCTAATAATCCACAAGCATTCATGGAAACTATCTGAACTATTAACTTCACTTATTTCCCAATGCAAAGGAAGATACGTCTGTGAAACGCTCCTCAGCAGTGCTGCTCTAACACCATTATGTGAAAGTACTAAAAGTCACTTGGCCATTCAGTGAAGCACATAACTAGATGTTTTTAATGGTGTAGACCCAAATGATTCTTCTCCCTTTCAATTTTGAACTATAAAAAGCATGAACAAGCATACGGCTCATTCTGTGACCAAGTGATCACTCTGGACATTTCTGCTCATGCTGAGATGTTTCGTGAGGCCAAAGCNTGTTTTTAATGGTGTAGACCCAAATGATTCTTCTCCCTTTCAATTTTGAACTATAAAAAGCATGAATGGCTCATTCTGTGACCAAATGATCAATCTGGACATTTCTGCTCACGCTGAGAAGGTTTGTGGGGCCAAAGCAAGCAGGATTTCAGCTTTTGCTTATAACAGCAGAGGAGATGCAGCCAGGTCTCCAGACACCCACTGCCTGCCTTCCTCGTGCCCCAGTGCTTCCTTGGCCTCCCTTGAGGACACGGGCCATGGTGGGCACCAGTCCACGGCCACCACGAGCTTCCCCTCTCCCCCTCACTGCTACAGCACCAGTGAGAGCAGGGGATCCAGAACCCAAAAGGTGCCTGTNACACGGGCCGTGGTGGGCACCAGTCCACGGCCACCACGAGCTTCCCCTCTCCCCCTCACTGCTACAACCTCTGCTGCAGCACCGGTGAGAGCAGGGGATCCAGAACCCAAACGGTGCCTGTTCTGCCCACCCGGAGCGCCTCGAGCCCGGCCGCAGGGAAGCTGAAACAGCCCTGGACCACAGGGAGCCCGAGCCACCTGGGGGGACACCCCACGCGGGCAGCTCGCCCTGAGGAGGGCACAGCAGCAGCCGGTGACACAGATGGCACCAAAGTCACAGCAGAAGAACTCCTTCCCTTCAAATACAAGTTGGGAAAGAATAAAAAGCTAAAGGGATCAGAAGGAGCCAGACAAGTCAAGTGACAGGAAGAAATGCTAATAGTTCTATATAAAAAGATAACTGAAAAACTGAGTATTTTTCTTCTGTACACTTTGCCATTCATTACTGGCTATTGCACTAACATCCCAATTTGTTTTCCTCTTCCAATCACTTAGCAAGCTGTCTTCTGGACAAATATTTGGAGCTGTTACACCTGCTCTTGAATATAAAATAATGATGTAATGAATTAATTCTGTTTTTACATTTAAGACATCTTCTGCCTCCAATTACTTGTCATGTACATAAAGCATTCACACGTAATCTAGTCTAGATCACACAGGGCATGGGGAAAAATTACACAGTAAAATGCCATTATTCAAATTTGCGTGCCATTTACATTTAAAATCCTGCTCTTTTTTAACATTCTATATTAAAGCTGATTAAAATTATATACTAATACTACCTTGTAGTTACAACAGCAGTATTTAGCATTTATCCAGATGTTAATGAATATCTACAACCTTCATTAAAATGGAAAGGGGGTAAGTTAACAAAAAATATTGTTTGTTACGCTCAAAAAAAATAGGAACAAAAAAAAAAAATCTATTTCAGCATGTCAGTTAATGCCAAGTCTTGGATTTAGGAGTTACCACCACAGCAGCAAACTCAGCCTACCACAGTCAAACCAGAGATGCTCTGGCCAAATTTTTCCTGAAACACAGAGAGCTGCTCAGATGCTGCCTTCCTTTTCAGCAGTGGCCAGCGACAGGACTGGAAGAAACAGCCACAAGCTGAAGCATCAAAAGTTCCATGGGAACTTAAGGAAAAAATTCCTAGCAGTGAGGGTGATGGACCCTGGAACAGGCTACCAAGAGAGGTTGTGGAGTCTCCTTCTCTGGAGATGTTCAAGACCCGCTTGGATGTCACAGTGCCACGTGCTCTAGGTGACCCCGCGTATGCAGGGAGGTTGCACCGGATGACTCTAAAGGTCCCTTCCAAGCTTGGTGATTTTATGATTCTATGACCTTTAGCACCCATAAACAGGGAAATGCAGAGGCCAGAGGGTGTTGTGAGCTCCTAGCATGAGGGAAACCGCATGGTGCGGGACAGCATCTCCCAGGGAGAGGCGAACGTCCCGCCACGACACGCGCTGCCCACCAGCGCCGGGGCCAGGTCTGGTCCCCGCGAGAGCCAGAGGCAGCAAAACCTTCCTGGAACCGGCCAACTTCAGGGGCTCCCGCGCGGTTCAGCGCATCCGTTCGGCTCGTGCGGAATCAGTGCCCTGTTCTCACACCTCTGCTTGGGCTTTCATTTCATGGCACCATTTGGTCTCCTCTATGAATACAAACCATTAATATTTTGAAGGATAGAGGCTCTGCAAAAGCAAACATGGCCAAATCCTGTGTGTCCCTGGTGTTCCCTGGCTTGGATAGCTGCCTCACCACCCCTAGCCGCAGTCACATCTGTGCGCACATTAACGAGAGGCTCTGATGCCAGATCTGCCTGTTCTAGCGAACCATGAACACTCAGAATAGAGAAAAACAAACCTCTCTGACAAAAGCCCGAAGACAGTATCAGTGTTACTGAAGATGTCTGAAACACTAACATCACTTGGAACAGATATTTAATAATTATGCAACATCATAACTCGAAAGAGAAGGAGCCTTCCAAATATTTTGTTTCAGAAGATACACACCCATATTTTTAAAGTGCCATTTGCTTACTCCACACAGATGTAACTAACACCTGCACAGCAGATAATATCCTTCACATCTGCTTTGGTTACTAATTTAGCCAATCTTTAAAACAGAGACATGCAAACTGGAAAGCAAAGCTCATTACCTTTGCAACAAAGACCACTGGTTGATTCCCACCAGGACGTGGCCTTATTAACCTTAGTTTTAAATTACAAAGTCACAGATGCACTCATCAATTGCTTGGTGAAGATTCATTTGCCAACCTCATTTCACAAAAGGAGTAATTAACATGCAGGCATTACAGTCTGATGATTGAAGTCCTAATGCAGGAATAAGGACACACAGTAACGCACCTGCACATCTCCAGCAACTAAAAGCTTTCCTAAAAGTTCCAATTAGCCGGCGTAATTGTAAGAAATTAGGTAAAAGTCTGTCATGGGCCTGTTCTGCACACAGACAAATAAATTAAGGCCTACGAGTGCAGCACCGCTATAGTTGTGGTGGCTTAAGGACGAAAAGGCAGGACTGCATCATTTATTTCACTAATTTATTAGGAAAAACTAGACAAGTCCTTGGCACGCAATCCCTTCATCAGATCTGACAAAGCAGAAGCTTTGTCTCCAAGCTAAACACAGGTTAGAGACAATCGCTCTTCATCAACCAAATTATGTTTAATCACTTCCCCAACTTGCAGGGAAAAGGGGAGCTGGGCACTGAGGGGAGCGGGGAGGTCAGCATCTGCCATGCAGAAAGGGCAGCAAGGAGTTAGGACCCGGGAGGAACCTGCAGGCAGCAAGCTGAGAAAACAGGCCATAAAAGCTGGGATCCAGGCAATTCCCACCAGGCCCAGCTCCAGGAGCCAGAGCTCTCCCTTTCCTCCAGGTGGAGGATTTGGGTAATCCACACAGACACCTCTCGGGACAGCTGGGGCCACTTGCATTCACATGTGAGGCCTCTCCACCAGATGCCTCGAATCGGTGTGAAAATCCCTGAGAAATGCCAGGGAAGGTGCCCGCGTGCAGCCGGGCCCTGCAAATCCACCTGGAAGCTGGCACGGATGCGCAGCGCCAGGACCCACCTGCAAAGCCTGTCGCCCTTCCCGCATCCCAAGCCGCTCCAAGGCCATGGGCCCTCCGGAGCACTGGGATTTTCCCCCCACCGGCGCCGCTTCCTCCTCCTTTGGGAGAGGGGGACAGATCGGCTTCGACCCACGAGAGCCCCCTGCTCTCACGCCGCTTCCTCACGTGCCCGAGGCAGCGGCTGGGCAGATGTGCGCGCAGCTGGGGACGGGCAGATGTGCAGGCACATCTGGAGACAGGCAGCTGCTGCCTTCCCTGTGCAGGGGGTACCGCAGCATCCCCCAGTGCGGGGCAGGCCCCTTCCCCAGCACAAGGGGATCATCCTGCAAAATCACCATCAACTTCAACATCATCCATATTCATGGATCATGTTTCAAGAACAGGAAAAGAGAAAAAATTTGAACGAGTAAAATGCACTAAAGCTCAAGGACAAAACCCTTTAACCTTCAGACAGCTGAACTCCTAAAAATGATATAAGGAACATGTGATACTACTGGAAAAGAATTAAGTGCCTGTAAGGTAGATTAAGCTAATCTCTCCCTGCAATGAGAAGTCCATTTTAGTTTCTGGTTCAGATTCTCCAGCAGCTAAGCATTTCCATGCATATGCAGGAATAGAGATGCTATTTTGAAAGATGCTCAAGTGTTTTCAGCAGACAAACACAAAACAAGCCAATGACAAGCAATAACCATCATATCCTAGGTCTGCATCACCCATCCAGGCACCAGCAGTTAAACGCACCATTCTCCTCCTCTCTGCTCAGGGCTTGATCAACAAAATTGCTACAGCTAATCCTCGCTGGTTGAGAAGTTTTATTAATATCCTCTCATTTTAATGGAAACATTGCTGAAAATACATAAGAAAACATAATTGGAGCGGTGCATAGATGGATTTCCTTGCATAACCACCAACATAAAGAATTAAGGCAGTTTGAGGCAGTATTTCATCAAAAAGTTTTTTCCACTGAAATAAGCAGGTTGTGGAGACCTTATTCTTAATTTAAAAAAATTACTTAGCTAAACAGTCTGGAAAATTTAGTCTTTTGAGTATACACTTTCAGTGTGAAAGCAGCATGGCAGAGCTTTACACACGGAGCAAAGAAGAAACCCTGAATTATGAAATATTTAATAGTTCCTATTCAATTAGGGGAAAGCTTTCACACACAGTGTGGGTAACGCAAACAACTTAGTGGTTTTGAGGACAGCTCGCAGTACCTGGTGGCTCTACAGGAATCCACCAGCTCAGCCGGGAAACTTTCCCTCCAAAACCCAGCCCAGAGAGTAGCTTTAACTCCTCATGTGGACGCGATGACTTTCTTAGAGGGGAAAAACCCCACGCCATGGAAGCTTCCAGAAGTACAAGCATTACTTTTGGTCAGCAACTTAGAAGCTAATAAATTTAAAGTCAACTACTATAACAGTCAACTGAAAGAAACCCATTCCAGCCAGCCCTTCAGCTTTATGAAGTTAAAAAGGTCACAACAAAAACTTGATCAGGAGCATTTGATTTACACCAAACCTGTTGTCCTCAGGAGCCCAGTGCACAATAACCTTTTTTTTTTTTTTTTTTTTTTTTTTTTACACCTTCAGGTAAGTTTTTCCTTAAAATGTCATTTCTGATCACTATGTAGACTTCCATAGATTTTTCTTATTATTACTTCAAATCAGAGGGGACAAATAACTCGTCTCTCCACACCACCTGTATGCCACCAGCTATTTACACTGCTCTTCCCAAAAGGAGCCCGTTCACTCAGATCAAGGATTCTCCACAAAAACCACACAGCAAGATCAGCTATTTACAAAGAAAAGCCTCCTGGGAAGCCTCTGCCTCCTACAGGAAAGGGAATACAAAAACACTCTGCTTCGCTCACCACAACTCAAGTCTTACCATCGAACTTGACTAGCAGATACCCAGAGCAGAGCTCGGTTGGTCACTGACTGATGATTCCCCTAGGGAACAGCACAGATTTCCCATCGGAGAACACAGCTAACGGTCTCTGCAAGAAGCTGTTCAGCAATAATTAGCTATGGAGGAGCCTCGTGAAAATGAATGGCTTAAAATTTCAAGCTCATCAGTGCCTAAAGTGCCTCTGCGACCAGTAACATTTCAAATTAAAACCACTATAGTTCTGGGCACGAGTTCTATAGCATGAACACAGCTGTACGATACAGGTAAGACGACAAAACCACCCGCATATACGCAGTTCCGTATTTGCTATTCTTGTCATTACCCTTGTACTGTTACGCAAGGAATTCCTACTGTTATCGAGCTATCCATATTGATTCCTTCAGCCCCACCGGTGGAAGCAGGGGGCANATGGCTTAAAATTTCAAGCTCATCAGTGCCTAAAGTGCCTCTGCGACCAGTAACATTTCAAATTAAAACCACTATAGTTCTGGGCACGAGTTCTATAGCATGAACACAGCTGTACGATACAGGTAAGAAGACAAAACCACCCGCATATATGCGGGTCTGTATTTGCTATTCTTGTCATCATCCTTGTACTGTTACACAAGGAATTCCTACTGTTATTGAGTTATTCATAACTGGTTCCTTCAACCTCGCCGGTGGAATCAGGGGGCAGAAAGCACAAGGAAGGAACCTCTCCACCGAGAGGGAGGTACGCGGGGCATCCCTGGCCTCCCGCCCGGAGCACTGGAGGGCACACGGTGTGAACAGCCTTTGGGCACNATTCCTTCAGCCCCACCGGTGGAAGCAGGGGGCAGAAAGCACAAGGAAGGAACCTCTCCACCGAGAAGGAGGCACATGGGGCATCCCTGCATCCAGCCCGGAGCACCGGAGGTCACACGGTGTGAACAGCGTTTGGGCACCCAACCTGCCCTCCCGCCTGGTTTTTCACACGAGTGAGTAGTTCCAACAACGCGGGTGTTTGCCAAAGAGTTGGAGCATTAAAAATTCAAACAAACCGACTACGCTCCTTCCCCATCAAAACTACCCAGGCGTGTTTCATCACTCTTCTCAGCCATTACAGACACTGAATTATCCTTCAGTGGTTATAAAAACAAGGAGCAGAGAGCTAAGAGGGGCAGCAATGGGGTCAAAGGCAGTATAACCAAAACAAAAAGCCCAAACTAGAATTTAAGCACCCTCAGTCTCACATTTAAGACTTCTTACAGTAGTCAATAGACATCGTGTACCTGCAAATTTATGATCTGCTATGTGACCCAAGAAACCAAATACCGTAAGAGATGCTCTGAAATGCCAACGCACAGGTTAAGCCTTTCTCTGAAAGATTTACCATTCTGTGCACAAAGTCTTTGAGGTTTTTAAAACTAGGGATGAACTGATAAAATTGACCAAGGATAAGGAGGGACTAAACTAGTCCTTTCTAAAGCCAATGGCAAAAATCAAACCAATTAAAAGCACAATCCAGGTCAATTTTAGTCAATTCCTAGCACCTTGGGCAAAACACTGCTGGAGCAGTTTGCAATTTAGCTGTCAGTAGGAAGAGGAAGGGGATGGAAGAAATGGAGGAATGCCTTAAAAGTAATAAAAGCAGAGACAAAAGACTGAGCCATACTGGGCATACAGTTTCAACCAACCTCCCCTGCCAATCCTGGGCCAAAAAGAGAATAAAACTAAAAAGGAAAAAAGAAAAAATAAGAGTGAAGCCAAAATAGTGCGCAGACACATATGCAATAAAGACCTAAAAAGCAATTTAAAGCCATGGGTTATGAGGAGAAACCATTTCAACTGACACGTGACAGCCTTTACACTGAGCGCTAGACAGTTGCTGGAGTGTGAATCCTCTCCCTTAATCCAGCGGGACAGGAGTTTGGTGTTACAAGTTTTCAGACAGGAACATCCCGCTATATTGGCACGTGCTAAAAGCACCGAGTCTACCAAGGACACCTCGTGCAACCGTTTGCCATCTTCATCTGCTCATTACAGAGCTGCATCAGTGGACTTCATCCAGGACAATGAAACGGAGTCAATGTGACAACAGCAATATTCGCAGGAGTTCAGAGGACAGAAATGCAGTAGCTACATCAACACCGAGAGATTAACTTTGCCCAGGGCAAGGCGCTTGTTTTACAAGGCACCTTGCGACGAGCGCAGCGCACGGCTCGTGTCGACAGCCTGGGTACCAGCAACACGGCGCCTCGCTGGCCGGGCCCGGCCACCAAGCTGTACCCGAGCATCCCAAAGCGAACACGGCACCTCACGACAACCCACATCTGGCTGGCATCGGCCAAGCCACCGGAGTTAAAATAACCCCAGCAAAAACACCAAGCTCCAAAGCTCAACCCAGCCAACACCTGAAGACAACCGCTCCATTTCTGCACCTGGATGAATACAGTTCTGGACTAAAAAACTAAACACTCCGATAAGACAAGTGGTTTAATCTAAGGTCTTTTAGCACATCACTCACCCTCCTCCTCTTGTTCAAGGACGCAGATGATATGAATACACCAGGCAAATTAATAAACGTGATTACGGTAATTAATTGGATATAAAAATAAGCCAAACTTGCAAAAAAATATCAAGGCATAATTTTCTCCCAATTACAGATATTCATAAAAGAAAAATGCAACAGTCCAAAAAATAAGCACAATAGAAGAGAAACTAAAAATAAGATCCAACAATGCTGCTTTTTAACAGCTCTTCCTCCCGGCCTGAAAGAGAAGCGCTCGCAGCCAATGACACCTACCCCCTTCCCAATTGAGGATCACAAAACAGCTCAATCTGTGGAGCTGGCCCGCAGCTCGAGTGGGATGCTTTTCCTGGAGGCAGGACGGGCTGGGGAGCTGCCGCTCCTCAAACACTGCGGCTGGTTTTGTGTTGAGCCGAGGTCCTCGCCAGTCCTTGCACTCCTGGCAGGTGCCCTCAAGGTGCCCTTCTACCCATAGCTGAATTTCAAGACACTTCGGATCCGACCCCTCGCCCATCCAAGGGACATGGAAGGAACTTTGCCTTGCAGGAAGGACTACCAAAGTGCCTTTTTCTGCAGGGTTTAGGCAGATCCAAATAGGTGCTTGTGATTTACAAGGTCCTTAACACGAGCACAGGAGGGATTTACATGTACATCTTTCCATCTCAGCTCAAAGAGATGGCATCCCAAAAGAGGTGGAGAAACTGAAAAAGGGATCCGTTCCCAGAAGCAGCCAAGATGCAGGAAATAACCAGGCGGCCCTGGCAGTCAACTGCAACCAACAACCGTTGAGTTTGCTGCATGAGACACCCCTTAAGACCCCCTTCAGCTCTCCCCGTGAGGCAGGAGAGTCCAGGTGCCACCACACAGGCTGGAGACACCAACCTGGGCACGGGCAGAGAGGAGGGTTCGAGGCCGCACGGCCCAGAGGCCTCCTGCTGCGAGGATGGCAACTCGGCTGCTGCATTAACAGAGCTGATAAAGCTGGTCGCTCCTCTCATTCGCCTAAACATCCTGACCAATAGCTGACGTCAAAGCCTTGTCACACACACACAGTTTTAATCGATTTACTCAAGTCAATGAGCAAGGAATAATTACATTTTGGAAAATAATGCTGGGCAGACTAGGGCTGCCTGCTCCGCCGCCACAAGACTTCCCAACTGAACCCAAAGGCAGTGCTGGATCCATCCCTGTAAGCTCCGAAACGCCCAGTGCTCCGGCACAAGCTGCGTTCGCGACGTCTAATCATCAGCCAACATACGGATTTCTCCTATCAGCGCAGCCAGAGGATTAAGCCTGTAAGTGCACTCATGTTCCTTGCAAAGATGCTATTTATCTGGCAATAAACTTACGCTAATCAAAGCGGTATTAGTTTCAATTTATAAAGCATGACCCATTCCCTCTAATAAGAAAAAGAAAAAACTTGATGTAGCACATTCCAAATCTGAGCAGTAAATAGAAAATGAACATAAAATTAACTGTATCATACCCACTGGAGGTGTCAGACGACGGCATCAGTTTCTGAAGCCGTTAAAAGGATTCCCTATTCCCACCATACACATTTCAAGACCTTCCAGCTAATATACTTTTGCTTGTGAATAAAGGGAAAGAATAAGGGAAAGAAAAAGGTGAAGAGTCCAGAATCTTGCTCACTTTAGATACCACAATTCCCCAAACCAAGTTTTGAAGCACACAGTTTCCATAACGGAACTGGAGAAGCAGCAGTTGCCTCTGAGGCCACGTGGCACATCACAATATTTTCATGCCACATTTCTTCAGCTGAGGCATCTTCTAGCGATCTTTGAGAAATGCAAAATAAAAACAGGATTCTGCCACCTTTTTCTCACCAACAGGGTTTTCTGCTGACCGGCAAGATCAGAGTCCAGGAGCTCAATCCTATTTATCTTACATGCTGCACTGTGCATCAATATCACTGCAATTACTATGGCAATTAGTCCTACACACACATCACATTGCAGAACCAAGCCTCAACAGGGAAATTAGTTTGTTTTAAAATAAGCCTGCAGAAAGTCAGAACACAACAGTGACTGAAAAGTAGCATTTTTCTTAAAGCAAGAAAAAAATATATTATTTAGAATATTTGTCCTGCCTTTGTCACAAGAGCGGCCAGCACCACAAAAATCTAAGCATATATCTCACTCCAAGAATATTATTTAGCAAGACCAACATACGGTGCAACATAAACTGTGCTTCAGTAACACCTGACAGGATGGTCCTGCTTCAAGCTTTATAAACTGGCAGCCAAATAAAGAGAGATTAGTTATCAAGGCTCTTACCAGTAGGACTATTCAACCGCATGCCCCGTGTGCACTTTAAAAGGTTTAGAGCAGTTATAAGATTGCAGCAAGGAACCCAAAGTAATTAAAAAGGAGAGAAACTACAGTAATTGTTTCACCTGCAGTGTCATAGCTTGATGATGAATTAACAGCAACAATTCTAATAACTTTATGGAAGATAAATAATATCCTCCCTGCTTAGTGATGGAGATGCTGCCTTGACAAACAGCTCACACACATTCGAGTGAGCGGGATGAAAACATCCTACATTCTGCTGATTTTTTATAAATCCTTTGTCACTCACGCAGTCTCTCATACACAGCCAGTTGCTCCTTCTGAAATACATTTAATGCAAGAATCTGTAACAGCGGGAACACGACATGACAGGAACACACCATGTTCACTGATACAGGGCCCAAACCTGAGCGCTAAGTGGGTTTGGATAAATGAAACAGAGCTGCTCAGCACCTTGCAGGACTGCCCGTCAGTGCTTTCCATGGGGCTGTCAAGGCAGCGTGCCTCTCTACAGCCTGATAACGTCCTTAGTGCAAAGAGCTTCAAAGACAGGACTGTTTGGGAATTCTTTTCCTTCCATACTACTACAGAGAACCCTGCTTATGCCATTAGAACACACTTTAGGGTACCTAAATTTTGTTTCAAGCTGCATTTTCAGTGAGAAAAATTAAAACACAATGTGGTGTCTATTTCCAATAATTACATCTGATAATCAAGCTTGGTTAGTCCCCCTAACCAAGGGAAGGCTTGTGGACAGAAGTGCAGGCGTCAAGGCCAGTGGAACCGTGTGCGCACCAGGCTGCGTGTTATCTGCAACACATGGGCAAGTTCATTCATCCCCCTGTATTAGAGCTCCCCACTTGCAGATCAAGTCAGACTTCCAGTCCTCCCTCCTGGGTGTCACTGGTCATGGCGGAGCATCCTGGATTTCACAGCACCGGTTGTGACCATCAACACTGGTCTCAGCGGAGGCGAGCGCTCCTCAAATGGCTCCTTGTCCTGCTCGCACCTTCCCAGCTGCACCACAAGATCCATCCTTACCCCAGCCCTGGCTCCACTACAGCCCTCTCCCCGATCACTCCCTGCCTAAGCCACCACCATCACTTTTTATGGTCTTCATAAATCCGTATTCTAGGGAGAAAATACAGTAGTCGGACTATTATTACACTCCCGGAAGCAGTGATAAATTATGCCCATAATCTTCCCTCTTCCATTACATTTTTCAGCTTCCTTGTGCTCTCCAGAGCCTTTTCAAAGCTAATTTTCTGACATTGAAAGTTCCCAGGGATTTGTTTTCTCCTACCACTCCATCATGCTCTCTCCCCTTTGCATTCTAATCTCGGTGTCTCTTATTCCCTCTGCAAATCTCAAAGCAATTGAAAGTTCCTCCTTCACTCTATAATATGCAATGAAATAAAAGCAATACACTTTCAGCCTAACAGCACTTACAAAAAAAAAAAAAAAAAATCTCACTACAAAACTTCCTGCCAGCCTCCACTGACTCACTTGTATTTCTTCTTAGTTCAGTTTTTTAAAAGGTAATATTCTAAAAATCTATTTCCAGCATTGATCAGAGGGAAAAAAAGTCAGTCACATGGAGCATTCTCAAAAGGTCTTGCAAAAAAACTCGGTTTCTACTGGAGGGTTTCTCAGATCAAGGTGGAACAAGGACACAGAAGGAAATGAAAGATTTTTTCCCTAAAATCATTCTGGGATATCCCTTTGTTCCCAGTAGCTTTAAAGAAGTTCTGCTGCTTTAAGTTCTGCTTTAAGTTGCTCTGTGGTTGTCATGAAATAGAACAGACACTTCTAGAGCTCTGCATAGTTCCACCTTCTTACACCTTTCTACAGCCAATTTATGTGGTCTAAACAAACACCTCCTCATTGCACTGCCCTAAAAGTGCTGTTTTACTTTCTTTCCATGTTTTACATTGGGTCCTTTCTGCTTGCTACTACCTTAATATCCTTAAAGCTTTCACTCCTTTCCACCTCCTAGGACTGTGATGTATCACAGGAAAGAGTTGTATCTAACCCCTTTGTCACTCCTAGTGCCTCACAAGTCATTTGCTACAAATTCCTCCCAAGAAAAACTTGCACACTGTTTTCTACACTGATACTTGGTTAAAATGCCTTCCACTCACAAAAAGCCAAAAAAAACAGCTTCCAAAATGCACTTATCTGCATCCAAAAGCACCCGTCTGTGGCCACAAGATGCTCCAAAGCCAGAGGCACATAAATTAGTCACCCTCCATCCCAAATTCTCAACTGCTAGAACTACCAGTACCTTTCTGCAGGACGGTCAAGAGNCGCTCCTAGTGCCTCACAAGTCATTTGCTACAAATTCCTCCCAAGAAAAACTTGCACACTGTTTTCTACACTGATACTTGGTTAAAATGCCTTCCACTCACAAAAAGCCAAAAAAAAACAGCTTCCAAAATGCACTTATCTGCATCCAAAAGCACCCGTCTGTGGCCACAAGATGCTCCAAAGCCAGAGGCACATAAATTAGTCACCCTCCATCCCAAATTCTCAACTGCTAGAACCACCAGTACCTTCCTGCCTTTCCATGGGATGGTCAAGAGACTTTGTATTTGATCCCTTTGGACTTATTCCACTCATGTTACTCCCCTTCCACCACCTCCTACCAAAATAAAGCGCATCACTCGCTCCTTACAAAGCTGCAAAGGAGGCGAGGGGAAGGGGAGAAAGGAGAGAAGGGCAGCGAATGAAAGTCCTTCCACTGCTCCTCGCCCGAGCACTTGAAAACACTTGGCTATTTTTGGCAGCCTCTGAACGTTCAGTCACCGGGATGCAAGATGAGACGCAAGTGTAGTTGCTGAACTAGAGCACACTACAAATAAAATGGCACTGGTTGTACATCAGGGTGATTGCAGAGACCTCCCTGCCGGCCGCAGGCAGCAGAAACGCAGCGGCAGCCGCACGCGGCCTCAGAGCAATGAAAACCCCCAAAAACGTACACGCTTCATCCCCATCACAACTCCCCAAAACACTACATCCTTAGCACACTAGAAGGACTTTCACTTCAAGGATTTCATCCTTTTTCCCCATCGGTGACAATGATTCGCAGTGGCAATCGGGTCCATCACAGTTTAGCATCTTGCAGTGCTCGGAACTAAAAAAGCCCAAGTGACCGAGGTTTGGAGTGCTGAGTAGAATTAAAATGAAAAAAATAACATTTTCAAGGTAGGACTCTGGCACTGCTTGGGCAAACAGAGTAGAAAACAACACAAATTTCTGTATCTACCCAGTAGAAAGAGAGGAGTAGAAAGCAGAGCTCTGTGGAAGCTCCCACTGATGCAAAATTCAAAGGAAATAAAGTTCCACTCAAGCATTTTTAAAGCACTTCTACACACTGGGGGAATAAGCCCAGCAAAAAGTGCTCAAACAAATATTGTGGCCAGGACCAGCAAACTGCAAGGCAAAAAAAACTACCTGCCACCTCCTTTTACCCATTGTCTCCTTTTCCTCCTCAACTCTCCCAAGTTATGTGAGTTTTTTTTTTTTTACACCCTTTTATCTTTCTTATCATTTTATGCAAAAAGACCCAGCACATTTACCCTTGATTTAATGTAAATTAGGACTATTTTTAAAAAGTCACCTCTGTCACAAGGGGAAAATTCTGAGGATTTAATACATAAATTGAACAGAGAAAGGAAACAAAACCAGATTTCTGCTAATTACCTATTGACCGGCTTGATTTGCAAATACTTCAGATTACAAGGAGGCAAGAGGAAACAGCCTCATAATTCCCAGACTTTTGCAATTAAAGCAAGCATACAAATAAAGTCTAGATAAACCTGCTGGGAGTTCCCAGCAATCACCTCCCTTTTCCACCTCCAGAGCTCAACTCCCAGGTGAAACTGCTGACATAAATGCAGGGAACTATTTCCAGGCGAAAGCGAATTTTCCGTTTCATTTTCTCTTGGCCCTGTCTAATAAGAAGTGCAATTAGCAGATTACTGCCATCATCATCCAAAGTTGCAGCAGAGCTATAAAGCCATCTTTCATTACCAAATCATTCCACAAATATTTACCTTCTTGGTACAGTGCTTTTTAAGGGGCTGGAGTATGAAGAACAGAAATAATCAGGGATACTAGCATCGTTGCTGATGAAACCCCACATCTTCACCACCAGTTTTGGGCATCAGAGCTTATGCAACAGGGGACAAATGAGCTCCAGGGAGCACAGGACTGAACTGCACAGGTCGCATCTAGGAACGATGCAAGGAGGTGAAACCACCGCTTCCCAACAGCCAAAGGCCCAGGGGCTACTTGAACGTTCAGCCAGGGCTGCACAGGGCGTAAATTCAACCTGACCCCACCAAGAAGTGAAATTTGACCCAAATCTGACAGTAACTAAAACCATTCTATACTAAACATCAGTTAGACAACTTACACACAAAGAAACAAACAGAGCCTTATCTAAATCCCACAAGTGGGAAGCTGGAAGCACCCGGGGGCTCCCCAGGCTGCAGGAGAGGGTCCCCAGGCGCAGCTCGGGTTTGGCTCCGATCGCAGTCACGATCTGGGAGCGCACGATGGGCTGCTCCGTCCATGCCCACAGTGCAACGGCCGCAGGAACCTACCTGCTTCCCACCTCCATCCTGTCCCTCCCGCTCCACCTCTGGGATGCTCTAATTACTCCGAGGACACGAGCAGCCTTCAGTCGCTGCCAGCCCTTTCTTCCCTCAGCGCTGACCTTGCCTCACCCATCACTCTCACCAAGCCAATTAAGTGAGAACACGGTCTCGCTTTACACTCGCTTCTTGAAAAGCCCTGAATTTGTTACCTGCCCAAGGGGACAATTCAAATTATTTTCACTTTCCTTCCTCTCCGCAGAGCAATACAAATATTGAGCCAGCAGCCAAACCTGGCACCTCAAGGAAGCCTTTTGCATAAGTGACCACCAAAAAAAAAAAAATCTTAAATAACAATCCTCTTGCTGTTTTGCTTTGATTTTTTTTTTTAAACACATTTCTTAAAGCTTGGCCATGATGTGGGTTTGGGAAAAGCAGGCTCTTTCACCAGGCCAGTTGGGGAAAAAAGACAACATTTGGAGCACACAAAGCCTCAAGGCAACCTCAAGTAAAAGGGGTCCAAACAACTAGGAAAATGTCAGTCCTGCAAAAGAGATCTGGATCCTAAGAGCATCCACAACTAAACTGTGCAAAACCCCAACACTTTCACCTCAGCAAGGCCAGCAGAGCAGTTCCTCGATAATGCAGATCAGCACACACACATTTTCAGTCTGAAAATAATTACTCATGGTGTTCTAATATGGGAAATAGGACTTCCCAGATTTACCAATGGTCTATCTGAACACAGGTATGATTGGCCCCACACCTAGGTTCAGGGTATTTCTTTAAACTGTACGTCCAGGGCTTGCAGGGAAGAGACCGAGGATCAGGCTCTGCCTCAGCTTTGCTCCAAGGAAGGGGTTTGTGCAACTGCGGAACAACCCCCGCTCCTAAAACCCACCAGAGCAGTAACACACAATGAGAAGAGGAAGAAAGTTAACATTCCTCTGACCTGAGGCTCTTCTTCAGCA
>VWPW01027351.1:22070-107911 GCA_013389825.1 Crypturellus undulatus | reverse complement strand
TTTCTTTTCTTTTCTTTTCTTTTCTTTTCTTTTCTTTTCTTTTCTTTTCTTTTCTTTTCTTTTCTTTTCTTTTCTTTTCTTTTCTTTTCTTTTCTTTTCTTTTCTTTTCTTTTCTTTTCTTTCTCCAGTTCTGATCTGAATTTGGTCTTAATTTTATTGATGTGGCAACAACTGGAAATGGAATCATTCTAGTGGCAAAAAGAGAGAGGAGATATCCAATGAGATGCCAAAAGCAAGGGATCCAGACTTCCCACAGGCACCTTGGATTCAAGTAGGCTCTGTCCCTTCCAGGAGAAGCCATGGACGTTTTGACATGGGGCTATGGATCCATTTGGGGTGCAGAAGATGTGCAATGTTTTGGAAGCGGTGGTTCCTCCTGGCGTTTGGGAGAGTGAAGAGGTCCCACCAGCAAGGCACCTCCGCAGCCAGCACCTGAGGCTGACCCACCACACCAAGAGCCTTTTCCAAGACATGCCACAGTACAACAGAAACACTCCATAGAGTGGCACTTCACCTGCACACCCAGCCCTGCAGCCAAATCCCACAGCCCTCTCCAGACAACAGACTCACATTCCTGAGCTAGACAAATGATGAAAAAGTTCCAGTTCCCGTCTAATGAAAGGCCTCCATCTCCCTTCCCCCAGAGGTTTCCGATGCACATATAATTAGCTCTCAATATTTCACGAATATGGGGTTTTTCTAATTCCTTTTCACTCAGGAGACTTGGCATTTGCAGCTTTGTGTCATTGCATGGGAAGCCCTGGCACTGGCAAGGGTGGTTATGGCACAGAGCTGGATCCTGCCCACTGGACGGATACACAACCTCCCTCGAGCCAGGCAACCATGGTCCTTTCCATGCAGCAAATTCAGTGTACTGTGGGATTTCAGCCTCTGGGAGCAAAGACTTTCTTGCATAGGGAGTATTTCATGAGGAGGTCTTTGCTTCTGAAGCAACCATGTGTTTTAGAGGGAAATCAGTACTTCCCAACCAATAAGAGTGACTATCTTACGAAAATCAGGGGTAGAAGTAGAGTCAAATACCACCAAGAAATGCTCTACCAAATCCTGATATCTTTTGCAATTTTCTGTAGTAACAGGTGTTCCAAATCATCTGATTCCAACATCTCCCCGTGCTCCTCTTGTAAGTAACCAAGGGCAAAACTATTCCTGCATCATCTTCATTTTTGTACATCTGAGTTAGTAGAAGGTAAAACCAAAGATTCCACCAGCAACGTGCAGGGAGGGCTGCCTTCGAGGTGTCCCCGTGGGGCCACGGGGCTGCCTAGCGAGTTTCACCCCATCACCCACATGCAATATGGAGACCTGCAACATCTCAGCTCTGCAGACACTTGTGCTGTGCTAAAATCTACAGGGGAAAAAATAATCCTTTAGAAGTCGTTCTTCAGAAGCTGCAAGGAGGACCATCAGTGGGTCAAATTTTGCTGGTCTATCTATACAGCAACTGTCATTCTTCCTCCAATCATGTCAGTAGACACCGAGTACATTATTTTTATTATTATTTTTAATCAGTTTTCATGCTGTTCATATCATATGTACCTCATATACTGTGCTGTAACAACAGTTTAGTCCCTGGGGAGTTCTCCTAAATACACTATAAGAATAGAATTTGGTCCTGCTGTCCCAGTGGATTTGGACTAATGGGGTTTTCAACATGTCACATTATTGCCAAGCACTAGCATGCAGTGGATGAGCTTCAGCAAAGGCACCCCACAGCCAGAAACATCTCATTAAAAATCCCATTATCTCCATAACTTTGGTTATTATTAATTTAAATGACTGCCTTGTGATTTGTAAGAAGGAAAACAAATGCTGAAAGAAATGATGCTGGGGGTCATGGAGCCTGGTGGCCAATGTGGTTTTATTTGGTGCACGTCTTTAGTTGGACACTGAAGAGGCTTCCCAATTTACAGCAACTGCTGTCTCTGTACGTGGCCCATTGAAAGATAGCTTTGTTTTCTCCTATTAAATGCTGTGAGTCACCAGTTATGGTGCTGGGTTAGTGCTTTGCCTGTTTCTTAATAACAGCATTGGCCTGAGATGGGCCTTTCCACCCTGCAATTCCCCAGTTGTTTACTCAAGAGACCGCAATCAGAGAGGAGCTCCCGTGTGAGCCCTGAGTCACGTCCCCGGGACCCTGCCGCGTGCCGGGGCAGCGATGCACGTCGGGGCTTCCTGCATGCAGGAACCCTCATAGACGGTGCAATCCCATCGGAGTTAGCATGTTCTGAAACCATAAACCCAGGCACGCTTTGAGAGAAAGCCAGGCCTGCGTGGCTTTTCTTTCCAGAATCCTCTGAGACTCCGAAGAGCTTCCCGGGACGTGCAGAGCATCTCCTGCAGCACCCTTCGGAGCGACTTGTGGGCCTGAACGCGCTCTCCAAGGTGCACATTGCCCTGTTCTTACAGCACCTTCACAAGTCATAGAATCATAGAATGTCACCAGTGCTTTTAATCCACCCGTGGTTTACTGATCCGCAGCTCTCCTCCGAGTCGGGAGGAAGGACCCTGGTGCAGCCTCGTGGCTGCCCCTCACCTGGGGCAAGCGGCGGTGGAGAGGAGGTTTCAGGGAGGACGGCTATGAAACCAGGCTCGCACTACGCAGCTGGGGTCAACTCTCTTCATGGGTGCAAAGGGCCCAGCCCCTTTCCTGGGTTTATTAATGCCTCTTTTTTTTTTTTTTTTCCCCAAATGCTGGTTTCCAGAGACATCTTGTGGCTCTCGCCGGCTATCACAGCTGAGGCGCCTCGTGCCCGAGCCTGCTTTGCCTCCTGATATTTTTTCAGCAAAGCTGCCGGGTAAGACACTTGCCGCTGGCTCCCTTGATGCTATTTTTCGTACATGGATTTGCACCTTTAGAGGAATGTCCTTTCAGGTGTATCTGAAGCTTGGGTATGCGGTAGGGCAGGAGTGAAGACATCCTCCAGCACCTCCTTGTCCGACATGGGAGGGACAAACCCCACCGGCTGCCTGGAAGGGGATCCTTTTTGGAAAGGAGGTGGCAGGGAGCCGGTGACTACGGAGGTCCCATCCATGTGCCCGTGCTGACTTGCACTCTCTTGGTCCATGGCAAACAAGGCACCATGCTAGGGCACTAAAACCCCTCAGCAGCAGTGGGTTGTTTCTAGACTCATTCATAAATGGTGTATTTGGGGGCAACCTCGTTGCTTTCCTGTGAGGGTCCCTCTCCCCTGGGTCACAACGGAGGGGGTCTTGGGGACCTCAGCGGGGTCACGCTGTGCACCGAGGGTGGTGGGGTCCAGCTGCCCTACACCCACCTAATCCCCATGCCTCTCCATAGAAAGACAGCGGCTCCCGCTGCGTTATCTACGCTGGCAGACTTCTCCTCCCTGTCTAGCCAGGGATTCCCTTCGTATTGCGCAGCGAGCTACGATGTGATTTTTAATGTGTATCCCGTGTCCACACGGGCTCTTGCTGGGACCAAGCCATATATGTAATCTACACTTTCCCACTGGTGTATAATTTTCTTGGCATCTTCCTTGCAACAGGTGGGCTGCAATGTAAGACAACATAATGTGACTGCTTCGCTGTTGCCTAAGAAGAAGGATTTACTGCAGAAGACACATTGCTTACAGTTTTATGGAGATTTCTTATCTAAAGCCATGTAACACCCTATGGCGGGGGTCCACAGACTTGAGAAAGTCTCAGAACATCCAAACAAATGTTTTTGAGCAGGAAGGGAGCCAAGTTACCATTTCTGTGCACAAAACCAGGACGCTGCGATGGGAAATCTTAGCTGAGCTCACATGGCGCTCCAGCCCGATTTCGCCTGTCTGTGGTCCAAAGAATCTTACATAATTCATCCAGATCTGGATGATAGCATCTATTTCCAATGAAAAATGACTTCCCAGGTGGCCAGCACAATGGCTGGCTGTGCCGGATCAGACAGCTTGCTGCCCTCAACGTCCTCAAGCTAATCGCCAGCATCTCTGCGCGAGGAGCTAAGCCCCTGCCACAGCTTCTGTAAGGACGGCCGTGAGGCCAGCAAAAGCCACGGACAAGGAGCTCTGTCCCACCGCCTGCCACCCACTGCATGGGGCAGCGGGTCCACACGTGGGAAGCGCCCGTGGTGGGGACAAGGCTCGCCAGGCCAGCCCTGGNTGCCACCCACTGCATGGGGCAGCGGGTCTGCACGTGGTCCCGTGGTGGGGACAAGCCTCGCCAGGCCAGCCCTGCACAACAGCAAGAAAATACTAATAAATCTTCATATGAAGACTGATAAACAGTAAAACATGACATATAGTAGGATGTGTGGGTTGGGATTGAGCCTGTGAGCCTCTGTTCCCACTGTGCTGCTTCTAGGGATGAAACCCACGCCAGATAGATGAGCTCACCCCTCAGCAGAGCTGGTCCCACAACTCTTGTCCTAGTAGTTCCTGCTTATTAGTAACCTTTGCTGTTGAGATGGGACTCCATGGTGGGTGCTTTTTCAGCGAGGGTGAACTGCTCAATCACGTAAAGCCTCGCCTAAGAGATCTTGCTAGGTGAATCATTTGGGTTGACTGAGAGCTGCGTAAGCGATATACTAAAGATGTGCCAAGCAGCATTCCTTAATGGGGGAAATTATGTGTTTTCTGGCAGATTCATAAGCCTGGTAATTCATTTGTGGGTTGTTAAGGAGATTATTGTCTGGTATGTGTATATACATGGGAACGGGAATACCAGTCAGCCCAGTTTAATAGATATCCAGAGAAATCTGCTGTTGTTGAAATGAAACTGCCATCCCAAGCTGATGTTGTGTAAACTTTGACTCATCACATCACACTGATTCTCGCTGTAGCTTTTACACCAAGAAGAAGTTTGGTCCCTGGACTTCAGAGGCAGGTGCTGGGTGGGACACGACCGGCACAGCTTGCCCTTTCAAGACAGGATAATGCAGATGAGAACCACCAAAAGAAAGGTTAAACGTGGCTATACCTGTAACCAGGCTTAGGATCAAGCTAAAAGTGCAGGTTATTCCAACCCCTCTCATATTGGCTTTTCTCTTATTTTGTCCGTATACTATAATAATAATAATATATTTTTTAAAAAGCTTTTTCACTTAGGGTGACCCAAGCTAGAATTTCAAGCCACCAGGCAACAAGGGGAAAAAAATGAAATTCAGTTTCACAAGAGATGTTGCATGTCTGTGAGGCCACTCCAGGACAGCCCCAAATATCTCTGGCTTCTATCTCCAGATGTGCAATATGGGCTCAGCTTGGATTTTCTCTCAGTTCTTCCAATTACATTTTAGAGCCTACAGCTCTCAAGTGATGCAGATCTGTGCCTTTCAGTACAAATTTCGAATCTGAAACCTCTACACTCAAAACAGCAGCAAGCTGTAGGACCTGAGCAAGCTTCATGCTATCTAGCACCACTTCTGAAGCAGAGCTGGTTTGTTTATTGTTGCACTTTTCTCTTTTGTAGAGCTTCATAGACTACTGTTCTCACTTTTCTGAGCTTCCCTATTATATTATATTATATTTTTTTTTTCGCTCTCCAGTGAGAGGATAAATGAAGTCAGAGCATGGCAAGCTCCAAAGCCCTTTGACTTAGTAAGTTGGCAGTGCTCAAGCATTTTGGCTGTCTCTCCGCGCTCTTTATGAGGTTGCCATGGCCATGAAATATCTCACCTTCACACTATCCAGCACGGTTTTGAAAGATGTTTAAGGGGAACTTCAAAAAAGATCTTATTGTTCCTTAATGTTATAGAGAAAACTTGGCCCAGGCAAGACCTAGACCTCCGGGAAGGCGCCGTGTTTGTGTTTGCTGCCCTGCTCCATCAGCAGCACAGAGGTCTGCAGACCTCTCACCTCATGCCAAGAGGGTGGGAATGGTATATAGCTCAGACAGGGAGGAAAAAAGAGAAAAATCCTAGTGTAGATGCAGCTATGGCCACCAAGGAGGAGTTTTTCTGGCTGACGTTGTGGCGAGGATGCGTGCTGCAGCAAGATAAATCCCGCGGCAGACAGCGGTGCGGTATCTACATAGCTGCAATGGTATGTCTGCAGGGAGGGCTCTGCCAGCTGCTGGACGAGCCCTTCGCTGATGGATGGCTCTTCATGGTGATACAAATGTAAATATGGGGATTAAAGGCTCCGTGTTTGGAAGCTGCGGCTCTCTGAGTGGCTTCCCAAGAGATGCTGGTGCCTTGGCACGCCAAGATTTCCTCCCCTGCCTTTCCTCACAGCACAATGTAACCCTCAAAATGCTCAAGGATAATTTAAAAAGTTGAACTGCCAGCTCCTGCCTGGCTAAAAAAACTAGTTTATGTGGCCCTGGTTAGTCTCTAGTTTCCAGAACCTGGCGTCCTCGGCTGCTCAGAGCAGATAACATCTTTCAGTGCCTCTTTGGGCACGCTCATCCCCAGAGCGCGGCAGCAAAGCCGACACTGACCCAGCTCGCAAACCTCCCGAGCAGCTGTGCGAGGCATTTGGTGCCCTCAACAGTAAAGAGAGGAATGCTTTGAAGAACAGGCTCGTAACGCCGCGTGTCGGCCAGCCTGGGCGGACGCGGCGGCGGATGGAAGGAAGCTCCTAACACTTGGGGATTCCTGGCCCCATGACACCTCTGCCCAGCACGGGCACACAGCAAGCCCGGTCCTGTCTGCACATCCTTTCCACCTCGCCAGGTTTCCATCTCCACTTGGCATTTCCCAGCAGCCGGTGGGAAGTGCTCACAGGGCCCTGGAGCAGTGAAGTCGGCTCGAGTTGCCCTCCAGCAGATGCTTGCAACGTCCAAACAACGTCCAAGGCTTTGAGAAGATCTGCTTTTCTCTGACCTCTTATGCTTGCTTCATCACAGATGATGCTTTAGCTCTCTGAGCTCATCAGTAACCAGAGGCTTTGGAATTGTGTTTTTGTTTGTTTCTTTGTTTTTATGAGGATAAGAAACCCGCAGCACTAACTGAGGGGCCACAAGTGGCTACATCTTTTTCATTTGCAAAATACATTTCCAGCAAACCTCACAGATCCCCCCCAAGATGCTTTCTCACAAAAGAACAGGGAAAAAAACGTATTTTAGCAGACGTTTGCTGGTCAGCTATGTAATGCCTCTGGGAATCCTTTTATGATATTTTGAATCTTCATAAAACTTACACACAGGTCTCAGCAGTGTGTATTTGAACTTTTCAGAAGGAAAGAGTTAGGCAGCATCGGATAAAAAAAGATTTAAAAAAAAATCAGGTCTTCCTTTATCTCACCAGGGCTTTCCTCCCTACCTGTTAGCATCTGTTTTGGAACAAGGTGGAGCACATGTTTTTGTGCCTGGTTGCAATGAAGACCTAGTCGGACCCGAGGTGCCCACGTCCAAGCAAGCTGTGTCAGCATCCCCGCAGCTCCGGTGAACGGAGCGGGAGCGGGAGCCGGGGCCGCGCACGTCGGCTGCTGGGGGAAGGCAGTCCGGCGTCGTACCACAAGGTGGGGATGCTACAATGCTGAACGGCAGCTCTGACCAGGGCTGATTTCATATTGACCACCATCCTGATGAGCTACTCAACTCTTCATGGCTAGAAAGGCCAATAGTCACTTAACCACCTAGTTCATTGCCTGGGAAGTTCCCCTCCGCCGGGTCCCCTCCGTAGCCCTGTGGCATTAAATGTTTTTGGAAGCAGCAGAGCAAGTGCAGCCCGGTGCTGGCAGCCCAAGGGCTTTTCCTTTGTCAGGGAAAGACTTTCCCAGGAATCAAGGTGACCAGCAAGGCCAGGGATTAAGTGAATCTCTCCCTTGGGAGCACTATAACACTCAGCGCTCGGGGCTCTGTCTGAGGCAGATGGCATCCTCACTGCCCACGGTGGCACCTTGCTGCAGCCAGAGCCTCCCTGGGCAGGGGCAGCAGGACAACATGTTCCCCTGAGCGCATGTCACAGACCGCGTCCTCCAGGGCACAGTGCAACCCTTAAGCAACAAGGGGACATTTCCCTCGCGTGCATTGACCCTTGAGGCCAAGGCATGGGCTCTGGGAGAGGAAGCCCGTGGGAGCCTTTTCTTTGGGGGAGGAAGGGCAGGAGGTTGTTCGCTAACTTCACATATTTTGCCATCAAGCACTGTGACAACTCATCGCCAGAGCTGGGTCTCACTTTTGCCGGATTGCCGGTCCCCCACCAAGCCTGGGGTCTCTGGTGCAGCTGACAGCTCTTTTGAATCCCTGCAGGAGCATTTGGAGCTGGTGGCCTTTGGCCATGAGCTCATTAGCCCCCGGGACCTTGTCTCAGGTACTAGCGGGTAGTGTCCTGGCTGACACGCTCAGCGTGGGAAAACAATAGTTGTGACGCTCCGTGGCTTTAATAGAGTGGTTGACAGCCGAGAAAAGAGAAGAAGAAGTGGGAACTTTATTACAGTCTTCAAATATGTAAGAGGTTATTATAAAGAGGGCAGCAATCAAATGCTCTCTGTATCTACCATGGGTAGGACAAAATGAATGAGCTTAGTATTTAGCAATACTAATATAGCAATTTACCTTAGCATTAGACATTCAGGGAAAGAAAGAAAAAGAACAAAAGAAACACTCCTTCTATCTGTAAAATTAATTAAACATTAGAACAGTTTACCTAGGGAGCTCTTGGAGTCCTTGTCTTGGAGGCCTTTGAGCATTAAGAGAAGGTTGTAGAAACACCTGGCAGGACTCATCTTAAGGCTCTGAGCTACTCGTTTTGCTTTCATGATTTTAAGATTGTCCTTCTTTGTCTCTGTCTGCATCTCGCATGCCAGCAGCCAGGTGTCCCCTGGGCAACTTCTCACATGGGGCCACAGGGATGGGGAGGGCTGGACTGAGGAGCCTGAGGGCTCTCAAAAATGATGCAGGTTCAAGCAGAGATGGCACATGCTCATGGAAATACATGAAATACCTGGAAATAATAAATAAAAATACCTGGAAGTCCCTAAACAGCTGGGGGTTCAGACAATAGCTGGAAAATATTGCAAATATGTTCCTATACCCTGTTTTTTACTCTGTTCTTACCACTCTTTCCTCAGCCCCTGTTTTTGGCCACTCCCAGAGACAGTTTGATGGGCTACTGATAAATTTAGTTCTGAGGCAATGTGTTCTCTTATACCCTTATGTTGGGTGAGGTGTTGAATTGGGCTTAGCAAATTAACAGATTTATTCTAAATCAGTGCATTTTCCTCCTGCAACCCCCTCTCTGGCATTTAAGATGTCCTTTGGAGCCTCTTATGGGTCGTCCACAGATCCCCATGCTGCAGCCTGTGAGAAGAACTTGAAGGCACAAGAAATAAGCTGCAGAGGAGCTAGCCTATAGCACAGAGGTCATGGGTATTTTCACTCCATCCAAATACCCAAGGTTTACTTTTTGCTTTATGAGCATGATAGAAAAGTTACATTCAGATTGCAGCAAAGGTATCCCTACCTGCTATTTTATTTACAGACAGCTGAGGAGATGAAGGCGTTCATCTGTGACTGCTTTATTGCGGGGCCCAGCCACCTCAAAATGAATCAGCACTTGATCTTTTATCACTTTATTCTTTCGCTCACCCGTGTGGTATGAAACACTAACGTCATGGCTGGAAATCCTGTCATTGGCAGGGGCTGGGATTTCTTTGCCATGTTGCTGTAGATCTCTCTGAGAGAATTTATATAGATCTGAAAATTAAAGGCACTTAAGTTTTGCCTTTTATATGTACGTGTCCTAAGAAGCCACCTTTCCTTTATTAATTATTTACTTATTTAACACTTAAGAAGGTTGAAAACCTCCTTCAAATACCCTTCAGTTTCCATTCTTACTGCCTGCACAATCTGAAAGTCCACGGTAGGGTTTTTCCCAGGGAGAGCACGTGGCTGAGCAGATGTTGAGCTGGCTGGTGCCTCTCTTCACTCAGCCTGGCCCTTGCAAATTGGGTTTCTTCTTACTTCTCACATTATTTTTTTTTTTTCTGAAGGAAAAACAAACAAACAAAAAACAAAAGCAAAAACTCTTAACCTCCCAACCAACTACTACTGCTCTTCTGCTCATCTCAGCTGGTTTTCTTCCTCCTGAAGAGACAGAGCGTTAGAGGACACTAAGCAGTGAGGACTTCCCCCACTCTCAAAACTCTCTGTGACTAAGAGAATTAGGACAAGTGTTAAAATGGAAATTGTCTGGGATTCTTTACATCCTCAATGTCTTTCCCACAGCTCCAGCAAAAAAAAAAAATGCTTTCGGATTATGGGTGGGCGATCATGGCTTTGCTGAAAATCCTTAATAAACTACTCCCCTTCATAGCCAGACTTCAGGGTGCTCCTGGACAGGTGTGTCTTCATCTGCTAGCCTTTTCCTGTTAAGTTATGCACTTTTCTGCTAACTAAAATGTATTTCAAGGAAGGTTCCTGTTCTCATATTATTTTAAAGCAAGAAGGGTCTTGGCAGGGTGGGCAGTATAAAAAAAATAATAGCAGGCTAATGAAGAGTGCGAGGGAAGGTGATTCGCCTGCTATTTGTAACATGAGGCCTGATAAGAGGTTATTAGTCATTCAAAGACAGCAAATGACTTTAATTAAAATTTGAGCTTTGAAAGCTGGTTAAAGAGGCTGCTGAGCAGACTTGCAGGGAAAAAAAAGACAGAGAGAAGGAGAGGAAGCGAGTGGGAGCTCAGCAAACTGACAATGAGCTTAATTAAAGTCAAGAGGGACCCTGGTAAACTCTAATTTCCGGCTATCACCACGTTTTATTTTTAACCCAGCACTCCAGAACCGGCCCTGGCTGCAGCACTGGCTTACACTGAGGAGTCGAGGGGAGGAGAAAACCCTAGAAAAGACTATCACCACATTGGTTTTAAAAGGAAAGTAAATCAGCCTGCAAAAAGGAAGAAGAGAGATCTGCACTGCTTAGGGGTAAACTTCAGACTTCCCTGTCCCAGCTTCTCCCTCAAGGGCTGCATCTCCAGCATCTCTGTTTATGCTGGGATGCTGAAATGCTGTGATATGTGTGCGCTGAGCAGCTGCTGGGCACACGCGGG
This sequence comes from Crypturellus undulatus, assembly GCA_013389825.1. Classification (NCBI taxonomy): domain Eukaryota; kingdom Metazoa; phylum Chordata; class Aves; order Tinamiformes; family Tinamidae; genus Crypturellus; species Crypturellus undulatus. The sequence goes on along the minus strand of VWPW01027351.1, from coordinate 96,944 downwards.
CTGCTTTGGGCGGTGAGAGGAAGGGCAGATTCTTCTCCCCTGCTATTTGGTAGATGCAACGTGTTACTGTTATGTAATGTGAGCCTAATGCCAGCCCAGGACACAGCACGGGACTGGGATGCACTTGTTTCCTAGGGCTGAAGATGTTTATTTCTACCAAGTTTATTTTATTGTATGTGTTGCAAACCAAATTTCAAAAAAAAAAAAAAAAAAAAAGAAAGAAAGAAAGCAAAACAAAAAGAACTTTCTTTTAAAAAAGGTGTTTTTCTGTAAACAACCCACAAAAAAAGGTGTGAACTTCAAGGTATGTATTGACTGATGAGGAAGCCAAGCTTGGAGTCTCAAGTCTGTAACAAGGACCCTGAGACCATCCACACTGCCCTGAGACCATCCACGCTGTATGTCCCCTCCTGCTAGGGTCATGCCACTGGGGACATCACATCAGACTTTGCATGTGCCAGTTTAGGGCTTTCCTTGCCAACCAAACTGTATTGTCTCTACAAACAACGTAACTCGGCTGACAAAACACTGTCTAAACCAAGAGTTTTCTTGGCTCCGCTTCCTGCGAGGAGGTGTGATCTTTCCCCTCGCTGGCCAGCAGTCCCACCAGAAACAAACTGCAGGATAGGCTGAGCTGTGCTGCTCTTGCAGAACGCAGCCAGCGCAGGCCGGTGCCGAGCTCCCCATCTGCTTGTTGTTAGCGGGAAGTCAGAGTCTGGAGCTTCACATGCTCAAGGTGGAGGATGGAATCTGTGACCTTGGGCATCTTTCATTTCATTTCAGTCTAGGGTTCCTGCTATCCTTGCTGTTAATTTTGAGGGAAAAGGAAAAAAAAAGTGTGGGGACAAATTTGCAAAAGTGGCTTTGAATTCAGTGCTTCAGGACGCCTGGGTAGGGAAAGGAGCAGATTGTTAGAGAAAAACTGTAAGCTCAAGCCTTATAAAGAGATGAGATGCCCCTGGATCTTGTTCTTCAAATACTCAGCTCTCGGCTGGCTGAGGGGAAGAACCTTGAAGGGGAGGTGACATTCAGGAACTCTAGCTCATTTCTGCTTTGATCATTTTTTTCCCTAATGATGCGAGCCACTGGACTGTCTCTCTCCATAAAAGCATGTCTTTCTCTAGCTTTCTCTCGATGGTTTTAGATGGGCTAACATCTAATGCATTTATTTCTGGCACACACATTTATTGGCATGTTGACATCTTTTTTAATATTCTCCCCACCTCGGGCCACTTCATCAATCCACAGTCCTTAAGCAGAGACCTTTAAATGCACCACAAATGAAAAAGCAGGTTACTGTCTTTATAGTCTGAAGTGGGGGTCTTCTCTCCCAGGTTTTCCTATCCCTCTACAAAGGCTTGTGCCAAGCCAATCTGAATTCCCTTTCAAAACTCAAACCGTGCTTAATGGGAAAGGTATGAATTCATAAGCAGATCCTTGCAAGACTGATGTTGTGCAGACAAAACCCGTTAATGATTAACATGTGGCACCTTGGTCCAATTCACTCAGCTATGCACTTACATCGTGGTAAAAATGCTTACCTGCCTACTGGATTGGTGCAATTTAATTAAATAAACTAGGAGAGGTAGAGACCCAAGGCAATTGTCATACCTTTTATTGATATGAGGATCTTTATTTTTTTTGCAATGTCTTTTTAAATATTTTTGGCAAGGAAAGGGTTTCAAAGCCTCGCCCTGAGGTCGCTGCAAATCCCTTTCAGATGTGGATGGGAAAGGGATAGGCTCCAGGCCATCTGGCTCTGCCTTCCATCCACTGGGCTGACCTCCCTTATCAATCCTCGATGCGTCAAACACTGGAAAACCCAACGCACGTCCCACGCCTGCCCAGCCCCGCGGTTCCAGCAGCGAAATGTCGGGCAAGAAGAAGGGAGAAGAGCAGGTGTGTGAGGCCCTCGTCATGTCCTCAAGGTCCCCAGCTCCCCATGATGGTGGCTCTGCAAAGCACCAAGAAGGAATTGTGAGGAACACCAGAGCTCTACGAGTTTTCTAGCCAACATTCTCCCTGCCTTTCTGCCTCCACGACCGCAAAAGCAGGCAAGAAAAACCCTCTGCTTCGATGCTGTCACTGCCACTCCTCTCTTCCCTCTTACAGATTTCCTCAAACTCACCTGACCCAAAGTTCACTGAAATTTATCAAAAGATGCCACTTGACTCCAATGGACTTGGAATGAGGCTATAAATTCTGACTATTGCAGGTGCCTCGGGAATATTAAACAACGTACAATGCGGGCATTTACACCAGCTAAGTTAATTTAAACACAACTGTGAATATAAATCAGCTACTTCCACCTAGAATTTCTCAACTCCATCAAGAGTGTTGTGTTGAATTAAAAAATATCTGACTTATTAATAAAAGCAAATAATGAGAGGCAGATCTTATTATTTTATTGGACTAGAGTTAAATATTTGACCAATAATGAAAACCTATTTCTAACTGATTTCTCTCCTTCCTCATCATTTTGTTTCTTTTTTTTCAGTATTTACTTTTGCTTAAGTTGTGCTTTTGGCTGGGTTTGTTGGTGGTTAGAACAGGGTGAATTGATTAAGAATCGTGCTTTCTTTATTTCCAGTAGTTACCATCTTTGTAGAGAGTTGTCCTATGATGGTAATTGGTTATTCTTCACTCTGTCATTGCAGATGAAACCTTGGCAGGTGAAACCTTGGGTTAAGACATCTAGTGTTGTATGAAAATGTGAGGAAAAACAAAAGGACTACAGAAGGCCATTGCAGATGCTTCTTCATTCGCTGGTGGAAGAGTCCAACAGTGCTATTGCTTGGTAGGAGAAAAGCCCAGGCCTAGGGACTCCAAATCTTTGCAGAGAGAGCAGAGGACTCATGTAGGGCCAGGAATGAGGAGCACAGGTAGAAACTCACAGGCTCCTTTGCTCTGCACAAGGTCTCCATCGCTGTGCAGGTGCAGAGCGGCTGCAGCACACTGGAGCAGCAGCACAGCCTTGCAGAACACAATCCTGCACCAGTCCTGGTCCGGAAAAGAAACCAGAAGTGAGCAGGACAACTTGTAATTTATTCTGCTTTCCTGACCTCAGTGCAAATTCTCCCCTGCTGCTAGTTCAGCACAGCTCTGTTTCGAGGTGCTTGGAGGAAAACACTCTCCCCTTTGCTTTAGAGCACTTTTCTTTTACTTTCATTTACGTGTGAAGGGGAATAGCTGTAATGAATGTCCAGAAAGCAACTGCGGGATGTGGCAATTACACTGACTTTATCAGTGTGTTAGCAAGTTCAGGCACTTATTAACGTGCATTAGCACCATGGGTTATCTGCCACATCTGACATTCCTGTGAGTGATACTTGCTGTCAAAACCCTGCTCAAGTATCCATGGGCCTGTGAGATCAACAGCACTTCTGAACTGGTGGTGCTGAAGGCTCTGGTCATTCTGCTGAAGCCATTCCGTGTCTTTTCTCTAATTCTTGCACAAATATAAGACCTGCTGCATTCAAATTGCCATTGGGAAAAAAATGAAGTTTGATGCAAAGGGTTGGAGTTAGACAAGGGCCAGGGCCGTGGGGCAAGTTCTATTTTTATTCCTCAAAAAACCTCCGCTCTGCTTGATCTGTCATCACTAGAATAGCAAGAGAAAGGGAATTCCCAGATAGTTCCCCAAAGAAGCTGTGTGATGGTTATAGAAATAGGCACAAAAGGCTGAAAACAGGTGCCAGTGATGTTTTCCCCCCTAAAAACACACCTAGGACTAGTTAGCCACTAGCAAGATCTGAGCATCACTCAATTCCCTGGGCATTAGGAAACTTGCACCCTCATTTGTTAGAAAGAAGAAAACCATCTGAAAGCATTTAAGGGAAAGTCATATCCCAGTTTAAGTGTCTCTTGCTCCTAACATGAGCCTGTTCTGCTAGATGCTCAGAGCAGAACAGCCCTAAACAAAGGAAAACAGCACACACTGATTTAAGGTAAGACCTTATTCCCCGGTCAATAGCAGTGCCCTGACTGCAAACTGGCTGTGGTTTCTTCTAGAGACATTTTTTCACAGAACAGCAATAAAGCTCCCAATAAAGGTATCTCTTCTCTCTCTTTCTTTTTTTTTTTTTATTTTCTCCATGTGCTGATGCTGCTGGTTTCACACTTGAACTTATCATTTCCTAGAAGTAAGTGCTTGGCGAACAAGCAGGGAAGTAGCGGGAAGAGATCAGAAGTTTTGTGCAAAGCCTCGCTCTGAAGCACCAGGCAGCAGCTCAGTCCTATCAGAGTCAGGGTCCCAGAGACATGGAACACAGCAAAGAAGAGTGAAAAGCAAGTGTAGGTGATGGATTCAAAGGGAAAAGCCAAAATTTGCTGTCACACATTTGTTCTGTACATTCACTGAAGAACTGTCATGGGGTGATCACAAGTTAAAGGATTTTCAAAATGATTTGCTTGCCAGTAGCATTCAAGACATGGAAATTTGGGCCAGAAACCTCATCATCAGCAAGCCAGTTTGGGTGACCTTTGGTAGAAGCCTGAATATTAGCTTCTTAATTTGTTTACCCCAAGGTAAATGCTGAGCGATGCCGCCGGTGTGCAGGCAATTAGCTGGGGTGCTCAGGAGTGCAAGGACAGTACTTGAGAACAAACCTCTTCAGCAACGTTGCTGAACAACTGCTCCCCAGGGTACTGCCTGAACCACAGAGATTCTGCATCCCACAATCTCTGCCGATGGGCAATGGTCTTCCCTTCTGGTCTTCATGTATGAGAAAACTCTGGGGTAAATGCAGCATCGTTTGATGTGGCTGGCTGTTAGTTATCAAACCCCAAATCACCCTTGGACTTTAAAAGCCCAAGGGATGGAGGAAGGGAGGACACGGCTACACATGGAGCTGTGCCAAGAGGCATCTTTTTGGCCTTGTGGAAAGCATGGAGAGAAATGGAGAATCACAGCGAATAGGAGCCTTAGGAGATGACTAATTCCTCTGTGCAACATGGAGATGACAGGCAGAGCGGGACCCTGGGAGATGCCTCCCTTTGGCCTAATTGTGTTGTTTATAGCAGGCCATTAAAAGCGCGAACCCATTTCTCGTATGGCTGCTTTTTACAGCACTTGCATTTTTGCACATCTCATTACCATTCGCTTTAAGTCGGCTTTGGGTACATCACATCTCAGATCCCAGCCCATGGGCAATACTCCTCCTCGTGCAGAGCGTGGAGTATGGCTGTGTCTGGGTGCTCCTCAGGAGCATGTGCCTTATGAAACAAATTCTCCAGCTCTGAGGGTGGCCTGCTTAGCCAGCCCTGAGTATTTCGCCAGGCAGAGGAGACTGCCCTGGTATTAATTCACCTCAAAGAGCAGGTTGAAATCATTAAAATATTTTGCAGGTGGTTCTTGAATTCATGGTGCAGCTGGATCCAGCCTAAAGGGAAAGAAAAAAAAAAAGAAAAGGGAGAAGAGGCAAGTTCTGATGAAACACAAATTAACATAACTCAGAGAAGGGAAAGAAATCTGGTTTCAATCTCTACAACAAAGACGAGCAACACATCAAGCTAGAAAGGAGAAATGTCAGCCAGCCAGCAGCTGGGATTTTATTGCTTTAGCACAAGGGCTTCTTCCCAGGTCCCGCAGGAGTCCCCAGGTGCTACCGCGGGCAGCTGGGAAGCCGGCACACATGGGAAAAGCAAGGGAATGGCAGAGCCGGAGCCTGCAAGCTCAGCTACCGGGCGATGGGGGTCCTTGTGCAGGAGGGTCTCGCACGTTGCTAGGACCCATTCAAGAATCACCTCCGCTCCAGACATTGGCGACCGAGAATCTGAAAATATTCGTGACAAGGTCACTGCTTGTGTGCGGGTCCAGGTTTGCTTCAGTGCTTCAGCATGAACCACACTTGTTCAGATGTTGGTTTTGTCTCTTTCCCACATGGGAGCTCTCGAGGCACCAGGTCATTTTTGTTCTTCAGAGGCGCATCCTCTCCTTTTCCTTTGGATGTGCTGACCAGGCCCACGTAGGGCAGGGGTGGGACCTGGTTCAGAGGGACACGGACAAGGGACACACCAGACCTGGCTCTTCCTCAGCTGGCTGGACACATCTCCCATGCCCTGAGCTCAGCAGCACTCCTAGGTGTTAGGGAGCTCTGAAGACTTTGGTTCCTTTATGGAGAAANGGATGTGCTGACCAGGCCCGAGTAGGGCAGGGGTGGGACCTGGTTCAGAGGGACACGGACAAGGGAGATACCAGATCTGGCTCTTCCTCAGCTGGCTGTGGACACATCTCCCAAGCCCTGGGCTCTGCAGCACTCCCAGATGTTAGGGAGCTCTGAAGACTCTGGTTCCTTCATGGAGAAAATGAGACATTTTAAGATAAACACATTCATACCAAGGAACTTACTAGTATGACAAAATTTTCCAACCCCATTCATTCCAAAAAGAGAAAAAAAGAGATAAATCAGGTGAAATAGGAAAAAGTCAAGTTGGCTTATGCCCAGGCTGACCACTGCCGAGGCAGCTACATGGCTCCGACCACAGACATCTGCACGGATATCCAGTGCTGGCCACTGCCACAGGAGAGCAATGCTGTCTGAGGGCAGGGTTAATTCTTCTTTTTGAAGCCCATCTGCAGAAACAGGAATGCTCATGTAAAGATAAGTCTGGGCTGTCAACACTTTTCATTATTACTCTACTACTTCTTCAGTTTAGAGAAGACTGTAAGGATGGTGGAACCTGCTACCCTGGCTTTTCAGGCCTGTTTGTGTCCTTGCCTCTTCTCTTTCCCACCTTTGGAAGGTCAGCATGGCCCTCTGAACTCTGCCCATTTATGCCTAGGACATTCTCTGATCTTTGGGAATCAATTAAGTGGGTTGGTAAAAATTACCGTGTTGTACAAACAAGGAGAAACACCTCTGAGCTAGGATGCCTTCTCATTCAGGAAATGTCACCTTACCTGGGCACACTGCCCTGAGGCTGGGACAAAGCCATGGCCAGGGCTGAAGAGCAAGAGCAGAAGTTGCTGGTGCTTGGGGACAGCCTCACCCACAAGGACTTCCTGGAAGGGCTGTGCCCATGGCAGCCGCCGACAAGCACCCGCCACGGACGTCCTGTTGCATCCCTGCCCAGACGCCGTGCCCTGGGCTTGCCTGCTAACCTGGTGCATATGGTCGCACTGTGCCTAAAAGGGGACAGGCGAGGGACAGCCGAACCCCCCAGGCTCCTCCTGGAGATCTCAGCAGAGCATTTCAGGTCAGGCAGGAATAGTATCGAAGGGGAAAGTGCTTCTGAGCTGAGAGGGTTGGTGGAGGGGGCTGCTTGGCCTGGCAGACGTGCCCACCAGCGTGCTGGAAACCGCTGCTCTATTAATAATCCCATCGTTTCAGCAAACCCTCCACCCAAGGAGGCTGCACTGAATCAGCAATTTTTTTCTTTCCCTTTCCTGATTTAGCAACCCTCGTTGCACAATCAGAGTCAATCTATTGCTGTTGGCAGTGATAGCACAGCAAGAAACGAAAGATCATGCAAAGAAGAGGGTCAGCAGCCACTGCGGGCGATCCTTGAGGCTCGGCAAGCGCATCGATACGTGATCATGATGACCTTGGCATGACAGTGACCCCCCGAGCCACGTGCACAGAAAAAAGGATTCTTTGTGAGAAATCTGCCATGTGTTTGCATAGGCTGACGCTTAGATGGAAACGTGGTGTGACACAGGTGGCTGGTCCCTCAGGTGACCCATGTGACTTTGACAACATGAGGAGTTGTCCTGGTGTAAGATACAAGGGTACAAAGATAAGGAGAATCAGCCTTGATGACCTGTGTAGGCAACCACATCTGGACAGGCAGGGCAGGCTGGGATTACGGCTTTCCTACTGAGCCTTCCTAAATAGCTAAGTGGAGAGTTGGACTTCGAACCCTGGAGCGCTGCAGATCAGGACTGCCAAGACTGAGCACCTGGTGTGACCCCACTTTTACACCCATGTCACCTGGGCCGTCAAGAGTTGAACAAAGAGGCCACAACAAAGCAATGAGAGATAGGAAAAACCTACCCTTGAACTTTTTTTTGAAGGGATCTGACAAAGATCTGTCTTAGCCCATGCCTTTTAGAAAACTACAGCTGCAAGCTTCTTCTGTTTTAATATTTGCTGAAGTAAAACACATTATTCTCACTGTGTTGTTAAAGGCATTCTGCCATAAATCAGCTTACTGCCTGCACACAGCTGAATCCCATCCCCTAGTCACTGAGGAGCTCAGCTGACGGGTGCTAACATCTCAGGGCATCTCAGCCCTTTGCAATGAAGCAAAATAGCCTAATTACTTTGCCAGGTGTAACAGAATGTTATATTAACAGAGGACTCTCTTTCCTACCTTCTAGTATCTAGATGGGTTGTAGTTATGTGGTCTTGTTTGAAGGGAAAACATAGAGGAAGACTTCAAAATCCCTCCAGAGTTTAGAGAAGAGGGCAGCTGCTGTGGGTGGTGTGTGGGGAGGGGAGTCTCTGCCCTGCTCCTGCCTGCAGCTCCCATATGCTGTTTGAGTGAGTCACCTTGGCCTGCCAGATTCAAGGGGAATCAAATGGCAAGGCAAGGACCATGGTTGTGACTTTCAGAGGAAGTGAGCAAAGAGGTGGTGAAGGGGTAGGAACCATATCTGTGGCTGTAGATAACAGGTGGAGGAGGATACAAAAGGTTGGAGAAGATGTCTGCAAAGGGGATGGAGGCTCTTCTTTAGAGGGTCTTCTCAGTTAGCCATTCAGGCATCTGCTTTCCTCTTCCCTTGTCACTTTTCTTTCCAACTCCTGTGCATGTTCTTCCTCTTCATGGTCCAGTCACGCACTTTCACTGAACTGGTGCGGGTTAATGAGTTTTTCTTATTACTGCTCAGCACTTTGCCTGCCTTCCTAAGGAATGGATCTCAAGGCCAGTGTTTAACCAAACATCTTAGCTGTAGGAGTTTGACTTGCATTAGGATCCAGTCAAATGGCTGTGTCTCACAAAGTGCATCATAGCAATGTCGAAGAGCTCGGCTGCATTTGTGCCTGGGTAGCACGTGAGGGAAGCTATGGGTTCTGGCTGGGAGAGTTTTGAGGAACTCTTCAAATTACCACATCAGGGTTCTCACCAGTGTATAAAAACTGAAGCAATAAGCGAAGTGTATCAGAAAGCCTATCAAGTCACTAGGTAGATAGGAATCCCCTTTATCATCCATAATCTAGCAAGTTTTTAGGTTAGCTGTAAGAAATTTGTCATGGAAATTAAAGATGGACACAAGGGAGAGGAAAATTCAAGGGATATGAACGCTTTGACTCTTTCAGACAAGATTCGATTTGCTTCACCTACTGTTACAACATTTCAGATAAGTGGTAAGGTTTTTTATTTATTTATTAAAGGGTTTAAGATGGTTTTATCTGTTCTATGAAGAAAACAGCACATAAAATATATATTAAAATATTCTATTGCGTTCTAAATGTTTTTAGTGACATTTGCTATTAAATTAACTGACCATGCAAAAAGAGAAGTATGTGGAAGTATCTTTTCTAAGTAGAAGCTGATGCCGAGCATCAGAAAATATTAGTTCTTTTCCCCGTTTTTTATAAAAAGCCTAATTTCATTGAGTAAAATTTTCACGCCTTAATGCTGAAGATATTCAAATTGTCAGATTCAACAAAAAATGTAAGTTTATGAATTTCAGTTGAATATAAATATAGTATTGCTGAGTAGGGCATTCTACTGTAAAACTAATTAAAACATTGTGCTCTTTTTAAAGCTAAGCCTTTAAACTCTTGATTATATTACTTTGGAAAAAAACTCAATTAAGGCAAACTTATTGCATTTCTGAAACACTTCCCCCCACCCCTTCCCTAAAGGCCAAAATTCAAAGAAGCAGATTTTCTTTTATGTTTGCTGGTGACAATTTGTTTTAAAAGTTATGACTTGTTTTCATTTGTTCTGTCATTCAGGTTTTTTGGGAGGTTTCTTTTCTCCTTTTCTTTTCTTTTCTTTTCTTTTCTTTTCTTTTCTTTTCTTTTCTTTTCTTTTCTTTTCTTTTCTTTTCTTTTCTTTTCTTTTCTTTTCTTTTCTTTTCTTTTCTTTTCTTTTCTTTTCTTTTCTTTTCTTTTCTTTTCTTTTCTTTTTTCCCATTTGTTTCCATTGATCCATATATCACTGTTTGTGTGTACACAGTGCTCTGGGAGATAGTGAGTGCTTTAACAGAACCTCTTTGAATGGCAGCCTGGGACAAATAGATGCAATGAAAGTAGGGAACTTATTCAGGCAGAAAGGAAAATGCTACTGTATTTGTAGTGCCGGAGGCTGGATTGGAACTTGATCGCAACAAGCTGGCTAAAACAGCCAAGGAAGAGGTAGCACAGTGTAACTTGTAGTGCAAAGCACCGGCACGTGCAAGGGAGAGCGGAGGCAGGTGCTGCTGTGGTGGGACCTGGTGCTCCCTGAGGGATGGGGCTGCTCTCTCTCTGGAAAGCTTGCAGTGAGAGGTGTGAGAAGATGCCTACTCCAGTTCTGTTGGGTTTCAGAGCCTCGGAGCAAGCGAAAGCCGTCTGTGTGCTGTACCCGGGCAGCCCTTGTCATCTACCTGCTGTTCCTGACGGCTGGCCAAGCGCTCCTGGCATACAATGGTAACTCATCGGCCTTGCTGCACACTCTACTGCAAAAGGAAGCATTTGCTGGGTGTCCTTATGCACCTTTGCATAGTGTCTGGAGAGCACAGCTCTGCTACCATGTACACCAGCGACCTGCTGTATCCTCCAACATCTCCATCTTGGGCACTTTCTGGTTCCATTGGACCCTCCTTTCTTTTACAGATCTGTTTCCCCCTGCCCCCTGTTGCACAGATCCTGCTTCTCTGTGCCCCTCTTTCTTGCAGCATGACCCTTCTACCCCCTCACCCGCAGAGCACATACCCCTCTGTGATGTCCTCCCCATGCTGCTGCGGTATCCTGCCCTCCCATCACTGCTTTTGGATGGGCAGGTGGGACCCTGGGCTATAGGGAGCCCCTGCACCTGGTGAGTGATGGCAAAGACCAGCACACTAAAAACACCTCTCTGGGTCAGCTGGGAATGCTTAGCTCTGTCCTGCAGAAACACAACCACCTTTCCCACAGGCACTGGGGAAGAGTCTTGCAGGAGAGACACTGCCCAGCCCACCCCAGACCCGCAACCCTTATTGTGTGGCCATTCTGTTTCCTCAGTGTTTAAGATGCAGAAAGAGATATCAAAAATTCAAGGAAGAAATACCTCCCACTCAGAAAAGATACCGAAAACCTTCGCAGAAAAACTTTATTTGGAGAAGAACTACATAGAGAGGGACAGGACATCTGGAGAAAACTGGATGAGAAACTTAGAAGAGGAAATCAACATAATTAAAAGCAACAATGAAAATTTGATGATAATGATGAACAATATTACCCTGGCTTCAGGTATGGTTCCTTTTCTCCATGGCTTTCTGCCTTGCCGGTTACACGGTGGGAGAAGCACATACATTGGTAAAACTAGCAAAGCCCAAGGCCCTCGTGATGCCTGAGAGCTGCAGCCCTTCTGTGTGAGACTGCAGAGGGCAGGTCCCCAGCTGGGCCAAAACTGGGTAAGCTTTAATCCCATCAAGTCCTGTGACACTTGTCCCAAAAGCCATGCAAGTACCACAGAATTAGCAAACTGTTTCAGACAGATGGATAAAACTAGGACAAAATTTGGGTGCTATTACATTGCTCTTCATGTCTTCTAACTAGTGGTATTCAGACACCTGGGGTTAGACATTGGTTTCTGACACCCTGGCCGGAGAGCTGGAAATACCTCTCTGGGGTTAATGCCTGCTCTGTGCACATGTCCCCATGTGTGCGTGGCCCTGGACAGCTCTGCCTCTGCATATCCACAGCCTGGCAGCTCCTGGAGCAAATACAGCTCCAGGCTGCTCTCCACTGCTGTAGATCCTGGCTCTGACTGGAGGGTGATGGGCTCAACTGAGCCCTAAAACTTATCACCCTCATTCTGGTGCATCAGTTGCTGAGTGCTAACTACTGAGAAACATCCATTAAATATCATTTCAGGGCCTCCTGGAAGCAAAGGAGATCCTGGTCAACCAGGTAGGTAGGAATTAAGTAACTTGTTCCTTTTTAAATCTCTCCTCTCTTTTCATAAGGAAACTGAAGTGAGGATTTGAGAATTCAGTCTATAGACCCACATCATAAAAAATGTGCAGAAAGACATCTTTCTGGGAATGGAAAGACTTAATGCACCTTTTGGCTCATCTGCTGGTAGCCCAGGCCTGGTTGCATGCTTGATGTGGTGGTAGAGTGACCACAGGGGGATGTTTTGTCATTGCCCTGGCCAGAAAAGCTCAGATATTATAAGGGAAAGGGAACTGGAGCTGATCATTAGCTACAATAACCTATTCAAATTCCTGTGAGCAGCATAGATGGTCAGGGGTTGGGGTGTTTAGGGAGACCAGCTTCAGATCTCTTTCTAAGCGGAAAAGTTTCTGAAAGACTTCCAGATCCTGGTGAAATTTGGGCATGGTGACCAGAGCGGAGATTCAGTGGCAGTCACACTGCCAGTGGCAGTGGTTGTCTCCTGCTTAGTTCAAATTTAGAAGGAATACCACTGCCTTTAATGTTGCTTTTAAAGTCAGTGATTTGTTGGAGAAGAACTGTCCTAGGCTTCTGGGAAATGAAGGCTGTCATTGTGTTTGACTCAGGTGCCAAAGGAGAGAAAGGAAACCAAGGTGAAAAAGGAGACCCAGGTGAGTTGTGAAGTTCTTGCTTTCATCTTTCATTAGCCATGAAAGAATGCAGAGCTGGTGGAGCTGGTTCTTGAGAAGTGGCTGATGAACCAAGAGCTCTTCAGAGCTTCCCAAAGTACCCTGCAACATCCTGAAACAGGCATTTAGCCAGCTGTAGCAGGTGCTGGAAGGGATGTGGAAACACAGAAATGTGTTGAAGTAGGATCATGACCTTGGCCACGCAAACCAATAGGATTTTTGGCTTTGACTTCAGTGAAGCTGGAATTTGACCTGCTACCTTTTGCTTATGTGCATTGTATTGTGAAATTTGTCTTTAAGGAGAAGCAGGCAAGAAGGGAGACCAGGGTCCTAAAGGAAGCAAAGGAGAGCCTGGGTCACAGGGTAAGCAATAACACAAAAGCAAGAGACGACAGGATAAGAAAGATGGTGAATGCTGAAGGTTATCTGAACAATACAAGAATGAATATTTTTCTATTTTAGGAATAGGAATCCAAGCAGTGAAAGGTGAAAAAGGTAAGTCATAGAAACAACCCCCTGTGACTTATTTCCCCTCACCACACACACACAAAATTGAGAGTTGTGTGCAGTACCATGGTGCAATGGGAATGGCTAGGAATGACCTCCATGCNTGAACAATACAAGAATGAATATTTTTCTATTTTAGGAATAGGAATCCAAGCAGTGAAAGGTGAAAAAGGTAAGTCATAGAAACAACCCCCTGTGACTTATTTCCCCTCACCACACACACACACAAAATTGAGAGTTGTGTGCAGTACCATGGTGCAATGGGAATGGGAATGCCCTCCATGCATAGGAAACAACTAATTTAGTTGTCCCCTTAATTCCATTTCCAGGTGATCCAGGTGAAAAGGGTGCCCAAGGTCCTCCTGGTGTAGTCAGTGCTTTGAAAGGAGAGAAAGGTTCAGCTGGAAGAGATGGATCTCCAGGTGAGGAGTTATTTGCTCCTGTAGGACCTGTGCCAACACCCGTTTGTGGAGTTGCCATGGGATGAGCCCCTCAGCAGAGCCAGAGGGAGATGTGTTGACATGATGGGACAATCTGAGCATGCAAAAAGCTTCTCAGTTAATCAACATCTGTGACTGCTGATGCAACAGCCCTGCTCTTTTCCTGCCCAAGGGCATGCTGTAGCCATCTGCAGAAGCCTGTGCCGTGGTACATCTTTTTCAGCCTGCATCTGTCCCCACAGGAGCACCAGGAACACCTGGCCTTCCAGGAGAGAAAGGAGACAAGGGAGATGCAGGTAAGAAAGGAGGCATTTTTCCTGTCTGATGTCAATAATAGTGGTATTTTACTGTGATGATCAAGTGACACAGGCAAGATGAGTTCAACAACTAATGTAATTGAGCATTTTACATCTGTCAAGACCTTGTCAGCCAATACAACCAGGAGAAGAAAGCTATTTACAGAGGGCTTATATTTTACCCATGATTTAAGTGTATTTGGGTTCTTTGTCTCTCACAGCACATTTCAAGGAGACTTTATCAGTCCCTGCTCTATAGTACCTCCACTGAACAGTGCATGTAACAAATAGCCAAACATTCAGGATCTTCTGCCCTGTCCCTGGGGAACTGCCTGCCTGGCCCCAGCAGTCCTGTCAAATCTGCTACCAGTGCTCAGGGTCCCTGGTTATTCTGGGTTGGAATTACACCCACTCGAGGAGATAAATAACTCCAGACAGCGAGGGTGCAGCAAGTCCAGATCTAATGTTGGCAACTGCCCTGCTTTGAGCAGAGGTTGAACCGGGCAATTTCCAGAGAAACCAATATTTCTATGATCCTATGATGATGATCTAAGATGCAGTCTTTAAGTCATATCTGTATCTTATCCATCCCTAGTTCTTGGCCATGCTGAACTTTTCTGAAGGGGGAAAAAACTATTAATTTCTTTTTAGAAATCATGTTTTCTTATCTCCCTGGCTGCACTTTGAACACTGAAAAACACCACCTCTGGCCAAACACCGTTTAGTGCCTGCTGTATTATGTATCATAGCCCAATAGTTCAATGCCTTTTCAGGAAAGTTTCCCCAAAGGCTCCTGTCAGACTGGTCAGTGAGGCTTGGCCTGCGGTCAACTGGCTTGTCCCCAACCATGCGGTCAGCCTGGACATCAGCAGTACAGTGCTGCTGCCAGCTGAAAAATGGGCTCAGTGGTGACAGGACAAGCACACACACAGAAGACTAGAAATAAGGGGTTTTTTTAATCATTACCAGGGATAGATGATGAGTTGTATCAGCTAATGTATGAATTTTATGTTTCAGGGCCACCAGGGACAAAGGGAGACAAAGGAATTCCAGGTAAAGCATTTCTGACCCCTGAATTGCTTCTGTGGATGACTGTACCATGACTTTATGGACAATATTGTCCTCAGTCAGAGGTAAGTTGTTAGCAATGCTGTTGTAGCTGAATGGTATGATCCTATGTGTATTTAATGTGAACAAGATTAACACCCAGAAGAAATCTTATTCTATTGATAAATGCCAAGAGCCACGGTACTGGCCACAGTCACCCTGATTCCCTACGATCACTAGCACTACTTTCAAGTATACCAGGAGCAGAGGTTGCCTCATGTTCCCAGATGAGCTGCATGGGCTGCTACTGTCACTGAACACTGCTCCAAAAAGCATGAAAATGTGGTATTTCCCATGCAGGCTTACAAGGACCTCAGGGTGAAAAGGGAAGTAAAGGAGAGACTGGCCCTGCTGGCCCAAGTGGTGAACCAGGAATGAAAGGCCAAAAGGGAGACATGGGTCTTGCAGGTAAGACTACTTGACTCAGCACTTCCAAGATTTCCCCCCGACCATCACCCTGTGTACCCCTGTTTAAATTAGTTCCAACTAAAGTGTCATGTGAAATCTTCAGCATTTGTTTTTTCATAAAAGCCCAGGTAACCCTAAGTATGACTTGCTGCCCTTGAGGGAGCTGGATGAATGAGCAGTTTGTCTGATCCAGAGTGATTTCACTTGTGTCACTCCAGCAAAGCTCTCAGGAGGACTAGGGGAGGGGACTCAGTGTTGACTCTGAACCATGCAAGTTTCTTTATAGAGCTGCCCTAATAAAAGCCACAGGTATTCAATTATCAGCCTGTTTCACATTAAGGCAGTGATGTTTGCAGTAGGATTTTTATAGTATAAACTAATACAGTAAAAACTATATACACAAGCATATGCTGACTGTAGTAAAACCTATTTCTATAAGTTTTATCTTACACAATCCTGTTTTTATACAATTTAACACATTGTATAATTCCTTTATTTCTATGTAACAGGCATTAGTGGGCATCTCCTGGATAACTGCAGTTTAGTAGGTTTGTGGGCTGCACCCAGAGAGGAAAGTCTGAAAGCAGGATGGCTAAATAAATCAGTAGTTGTGTTGTACAGCTGAGGGTGGGTGGTTCAGATAGGTGGTTTAAAGCTTCCTCAGAAGTCAGTCACCAGATCCTGTGGGCTATGGTGGAGCTGTGCTTGCTCACAAGAGCTGTGAAAAGGGAGCAGGAGGAGGAATAACTAAGCCAAGGACTCTGGCGTAATTCTGCAGCAAAAGGGCAAAGGAGAGGTCACCTTTTAAAGATGTATTTTCAGGCACTTCAGCTCTGTCAGACCATCTTTACCTCTGCTCAGAGAAGAGAAAGGTAAGGAGAGCCATGGCGATCTCAAAGCACAGGTACTGAATAAACAGGATAGGAGAAGGAATGCTGCTTTAGTAGTGGAGGCTTAGAGAAGAAAACCCTGTAGTGATAGGGATAGTTTGGGAAGTAAAGACAAGGGAGGTGGAGCCTCCATCCTTGCAAGTCCTTAAGACCAGGTCTGACAAACATGTCAGGACAGTTGGCCATTGCTGGTGGTTGCTTCAGACAGACTCCTGAGGTTCTGTCCAGTTATCCTACAGTTTCACACAATGCCACTGACTGGTAAATGCAAGTGTGAAGCCAAACTTTCACGCTTCATGAAGCTCAATGAAGATGCCCTGCAGGCTTCAGAAATGGCAATTTTTCTATGATTTTTACACGTGTGCTGTTCTCTGGCAGGTTTACAAGGACAGAAGGGTGAAGCAGGTGAGCAGGGAGATCCTGGACCCCCTGGACCTAAGGGTCCTCAAGGAGAGCAGGGAGACACAGGACTGCCAGGTTTCAATGGTAAGGGAAGAGGGCAGAGCACAAACCCCCTATTAGAACCAGCATTTGGTGCTGGAAGGCTGGGGCTAGCTGAGCCCGTGGTTAAGCCTTGCTTGGACTGACATGAACATTTTCTTACAGGCAGCAAGGGGGAGCCTGGGCCTCCTGGGCAGAAAGGACAGGCAGGTAAGCCATGCAAAAGTTGCACGAAAGGTGATATTCTTCATGATATTTTTTTCATGACATGGAAAACCATATCTGAAGTAGTTCCCAACATGGATAGAAGGTAATGATGAGATGAAGAAAATATGCTAGTGTTCTGCAAACCCATCCTGAAGTTGAAGTTGCCTTAGCTATAAGCCATGCTCAGAGTGTGCATGAGAACAAGCGAGAAAGGGGGCCCTGTAATGAAGATTCTTTCCCCCTGTGGTGTGTACACACATGCGAGGGCAAAAAATGGCTGCTCTTAGGAAAGCGCTTGTGCTCCTCATAGCTGGCACTCTGCAAGGCCCCAGTTCTCCACAACCTGTTGCTGGGGGCTGTTGCTCACTGCTAAGACTGTCTCTGCGAGAAAGGATCGCAGTTTGGAAGGAACCACAGTTTGTTTCGCCTTCATGGGGATAACTTGTTCTGTGAAGCACAGGGCCAGGTGATTTGTCTGTCTTGCAGTGGTTCTTTTTGCTCCTTCACAGCTTGCGTTTCACATGTATGACTTGTGCTCAATGTCAAGGTTCACCTGGAGGACATGGACCCCCAGGAATTCCCGGCTCAGATGGCAGACCTGGTCAGAAAGGGGAGAAGGGAGCCCAAGGCCCCAGTGGTGCTCCAGGTACAAAGTTACTAAACTTGCAACCTGCTGTTCTTGTAAATTGACCTTGCTATGTGTGATGGCTGCTGCTTTGTTCTGTTTTTAACTTTAGGAACTGCTGGAGAGAGAGGGCTGAAAGGTGAAAAAGGAAGCATTGGTCTGCCAGGTAAAGGAGAACAAAATGGGTTTGGTCAAACTTTTAATCTCTTCATTTATATAGAGCACACAACCTCCATAGCTCCTCCCTTAGATGAGGAAGATCAGTATTGCACCCTGCTGCTTTCATCTTATAAGGAGAGATGAGAGCTACCTGGCCAAACTTTGTGCTTACAAGTATCAGACAAACCAGATGTCATATGTGTAGATGCTCTCTACAGTCACTGAAGATGCTCTGTCCAGTCAGTGGAGTCTGGGAGGTGATACAAATGACCACAAGTAGGTGAGCCTTGGAGGATCAAGATAACTCTTCACTGTCTTTTAGATATTTTTCCATTGAGTATAATGGGAAAGGAAATGCCCACTTCAGAAACAGACCTCAATAGTTTAGATGGATTGTATGAAAGCTACCTTAAATATTGGTTTGTATAAACTTGTATTGTATAAATACTTGTCTTATGCATTTAATTTGGTTTTGATTATCTTAGGTTCTGCAGGTCTAAAAGGAACAAAGGGAGCCCAGGGGCCACAAGGTAAGAACTTGCTCTGTAGCATTATTTGTTTTGATATTTATTCAACAAAGTACTCTAAATGCAGTGATTCTGTGGCAATGTGAAGTGCTTTCAGTCTTGCACTCTTTCCCTTGAACTGACAAAGGTATCAACTTTCTACTAGGTAGTCCAGGCCCGACTGGCGAAAAAGGAAGAAAGGGGGATTATGGCATGCCAGGCCCAAAAGGGGAACCTGGGGCCAAGGGAGCAAGAGGAGATATTGGACCTATTGGTAAGGCTGTTTGCGGCAATGTGGTGTGTTTGGATTTGAGACCTTACACTGTGCAATAGCATGCACAGTGACATGCACAGCATGCGAGGGCTGCTCTGGGCCCTTCAGAAAGGGCAGCAGTGGAGCTATGCTGTGTGTTTTCTTCCTTTCCTTCCAATTGTAGTTTGTTTCCAAATATCCAATTACCTGTGTGTGTCTTTACTTTTATTTCCTTTTTTAATGGCTGGAGGAGGAAAAGGTAGCAAGAATTTCTGAAGCTTAAGGCCTGGTGGAGTGCACAGGTATAGTGAGGGGATCCAGCAAGGCATGGCAGTTCTGCAGAAGTTGTATTTTGGTGGCATTCTCAGTTTCTGTCATATTTTCCCCTAGATGTACAGTGTTTTCTAACAGCACTTCACCTCTTGGACAGTGAGAACATTTAGTGCAACCTTTACAGAGAAAACCTCACTGATGGAGCATGTCCGAGCTCATGAGTTTCTTCCTGGCTGTGGTACAGGAGAGGAACCTGCTCCTACTGCTGCCTTTTTGTTTCTTGCACTGATCAGTACATGAGTGCTTGCAAACAAGGTAGATCAGAACTGTTCTGGAGCTCTTCTGTGCGGTCTTGTAGATAACTCTGTAGAGGAGAGATGGAGTGTCCTACAGGTGGGAGGACAGTAAGATGAGTTTTGTGGAGGTAACACCTGCAAGTATGAAGATTGCACACTGTTTTTTTTTTTTTTCCCTCCCAATATTTTTTCATAGTACAGAGGATGTTGTACAGAAGTATAAGTGTATTTCTACTGTCCTGTGGCAGCACCTACAGTCTAAAATCTTGATGTAGGTCATCTTACAAATATTTCTAGAGATATCGTACCTTCTTCCAGAGATCCTGAAGGCTATTAGGAATGTCATCTTAAAGATAATAGTGGCAATGAAATTCATTTCTCTTGAGTAAATGAAACTTTTGCGAACTGCCCTTTTCACTCTGGTCACATAGGGAAAACTACCATTAGTTATCCTTCTTTCTTTGCCCTTCTGCTATTATATTTTTTCAACTCTTAGTCACTTCCAAGGGCCCATTTCTCAAGGGAATGGGACCCTTCTATCTCTGACCATACAATTATTCAGGAAAAAAAAGGTGATGGCTATGTTTTTTTCCCTAAACAACTGTCAATTATTTGCTTTTTTCTCTTTGAAACAGGTCCTCCGGGAGTGCCTGGGGGTAAAGGAGAAAGAGGAGAAGGTACTGCACTTATTTATTCTTCTACTGCTTCTTTTCTTGCATGGAAACCCTTTGACACAAGGCCCGGTTTGTCTCCCAGTATACCAGACTAGCTGGAGCTTACCTGGAGCGGGGTGGCAGATCGATGTAGTTGCACACTGTGCTGATGTGTGGCTGGGCTGTGGCTGAGGCTGGGTCATGTGCTGCTTTTACAAGGACTCTGATCCCTCCCAGGCCACAGCCTCTGGGATGGGAATTTACCAAAATCTGCATCCCAGTGGTGCAGATGTGTGTGGGTTGGTGTGTGTGTGTGTTTTTTTTTTTTCTCTCCTCCCTCATTTCTCTGTGGTTACTAGAGCTCTCTTCTGTTTCTACTTTTCAGAAAGCTCTAGCTTTTTTATTCGAATTGCTGGAGGAGGCAGGAGGGGTCGTGTGGAAGTCTTTCACAAGGGCCGCTTGGGAACGATCTGTGATGATGGCTGGGATGCCCAGGATGGCATCGTGGTGTGCCGCATGCTGGGCTACAGCCGCGTCGTCAGGACCTTCACAGCCAGCCCCGGTGAGTCCCCAGCTGCTCCCTTCATGGGAAGGGAAGCAGCACAGCAAGGTCCTTTGTGCAAGAAACAGCAAAGCGAAGACACCAGTCTCAAAAGGACAAAGTCCTGTTGCGATGATGCGGCTGCCCCTTGAGAGCTGCTCAAACTAGGCCAGAAAGCTTGATCTCCCTCATGAGCAAGCCACGAAACCCAGCATATGCTTGCAATCCACAAGGATGTTCTTAGAAAAATGTGTATTCTTCTTGTTCTTGTTTCCCTTGTCTCACAGTGACTGACCTTTTTTTTTCCTTTTTTTCTTCAAAATTTGTTCTTTAAAGGCACTGGAGAAATTTGGCTTGATAACGTGGACTGCCGAGGGACTGAACATTCACTTCTGGACTGCTCAAAGTCCCCCTGGGGTGTGCACAACTGCATGCACAACGAGGACGCTGGTGTGGAATGTGCTTGATGGACTCGAACTGCCCTTGACCCACTGCCCAGCCTGTGCTGTACACACTGCTGCCTCTCTCCTTATGACACTGCTATTTTTTTACCTGCTCATTAAATTTTCCAGAAATGGGTAACAGTCACCAGGTCTGCAGGTCATCCAAAACTCTCCTGGCTGCCACACCAGGACATGAGTTCAGCCACATGGTCTGGCTCACAGCTCTAAAGTGACCTGGCACCAATGTGCCAACACTTAGCTGTCCTGGTGTCTGCATCCCACTGTCCTGATCATGGAGCTGAACCTAAAACTTTCTGTGAAATGAATATACTGTAAACAGCAGATGCTCTATCAGCATGCAAATATTGCTGTGCTCTGAGAGAGAAGGATGGTCACAAGCCGAAGCACAAAAGTGCCCATGGGCCAGCTGCCTCCTGCCCTGCTTTAGCACCAATCATCTTTCCTTGGCCTATCTCCTGGAGCAAGACTGCTTTGGTTTAATAACCTGGTCTAGGGAGCTAAGTGCTTTTAAGTCTTTAGAGAAGAGGTGCTTCAGTAAAATAAAAGGACAATGAATAAAAGCAGTAAGGTAGTAAGGAGAAAGTATCTGCTTAATTAAGCTTTCAGACTGAAATTATGCATCCAAAAACCAAAGGCTCCTGCCTTAATTGAAGGTGTCATACAGACCTGTGCTGGAGACAATAACTGTAAGGCTTTTTTTTTTTTTTGTATTAACTCTTCTCCATTGCACTTGACACTTGGCAGGTGACCAGAAGCCTCTCTCTAGCTATGCACATTGCAATGTGCTTGTCTGCTTTAGTGTTGGTCATATACACACTTGGCTAGATAATGTTGAAATGTGGTTTTAGTGATTTACAAATTCAGATATAAGTGGAAAATTTTGTGTGATACTAGTAGGAGAGCAGCCAGAGCCCAGGTGAGGAGGGTCACTGTGGCCAACATTATACAAAAAAAGGTATAATGCTGAAAAAAGTATAATGCTAAATTAGAGCAACTGTTGATTGATTGTAGGGTCTTGGGCTTTAGGAAAGAGGTCTAGAAAATCCTTGGATTTCCCCCGCCCCCCCCAACTGTCCATGTGCTAGAGAATGATAGAGGAAGCCTGATGAATGACAAATATTTTAAAGCTGCTGGAGCAGGACAGTTGTTCACCCAAATGAGTTGTCTGGGGTTGTTTAAATAGCATCTACATTTTGAAGAACAGGCAGCAAGAACAAGCAGTGGTACCAAGTTTAATACTATGGCAGTAGGGCTTAGTTTAGATCCTAGGCCTATTTTCAACCTTTGCCTTATGTCATGTTATTTAAATGCAATTACTACTGCTAAAGCAAGAAATTCTCTATAATTTTCCTATCTTTCCTGTTAGTGGGATGTGCTTAATAAGGTAAGGTGTATTTTCCCCTCTGTCTCCGGAGAACTGGTTATGCTGAATTAACTTCACTGCTTACTGCCCTCTTGCCACAGCCCTGCACCTCTGCTGGGTACTGTGAACACCCACGTGCTGGGAGCTGCTTTCCCTGCGGCCCTGCAAAGAGCCAGGTAACAGAACTGATCCTTGCGAAACTACCACTTAAAAAAAAAAAAAAGAATTTTAGTTGTTTATTGAATTTGCTTCCTGTGGCAGCTTGCTCACTCAGCTTGAGAGATGTCAGGACAATTCTAAAATCTAGGGGAGAGGGGGGGAGAAAAAAAAAAAAAAAAAAGGAGGGGGGGAGTGGGCAAAAGCTGTGTGAGGTTATTTCCAATGGCAGGGTGAGGGACACACACTTGCAAGGACAGGGAAATGGGTCATTTGCCCCCATTGCAGCATACACCTGTATTCTGGGCTTTTACCAGTTGCTGGCCTGGCCTGGTAGCTGTAGCTGTTCAGTGACTTTTTTTTTTTTTTTTTTTTTCTTTTTTTTTTTTTTTTTTTCTTTTGGTGCCTGCAGAGGGGAGATCTGTCTTTAAACGATTTAAAATCTTTCAAGCAGCCCTGTGTCTCCATTCCCCTTTCCCAAGCTGTTCTGGATACTTAGATTTTTTTTTTTTCCCCCACTTGTTGACGCAGCAGTGCTTTGCTCGCCTTCCCCCGGGGCGAGGGTTTGTGTTCACCCAGCAGCCGCAAAGGGGAGCTCCAGTGCCACCCCGTGAGCTGATCCGTGCTGCTTATTTTTTTACTTTTTGTATTTTTTTGTTGTTGTTGTTCTCTGCTATTTTATTCTACTTTATTTTAGGGCAAAATCCAACAACTGCCCCCAAGTTCCTCAATCCCAGCCCCTCAGAGAGGTTTCCTTCGAGAGAGGCCCTGGAGAATGTCCCATTGGCATCGCATGGGCAAAAATCCAGCTGTTGATTTTGCCCCCCTCCCCCGCCCCCCAACCGCACAGGGAGACCCAAAACCAGTGCCTGGCGGGGACAGCAATGCCCAGTCCAGCATTGCTGTCCCCAGCCCCACGCAGCGCACGGAGAGGCTGCAGTTGCTAATAAGGAATCATGCAGCTTTGCTTATCGTTCCCTCCCAGCACCAATTAAAAAGATTTAGTTAAGCAGAATGCAATTACACTGTCATGGATAAAAGGGATACAATTAATTAAAAAGGAGTGCTTACCCTGAGGAACACTGGGGCTTGCAGATGCTCCCACCCCTGTCCCCAATCTCTTGGTGTAAGTGGAAGATGGAGCAGGCAGGTGCCCAGGGCTGCCCCGACTGCATCTCCCAGCAACTAGGACTCACAGGGACAAGCAAGGTAACTCTCATGGCTCTTCTGCAGTTCTAAAATGTCATTCCCAGCAGTTCTTCCCACTTTTCCAAGGAGCTGAATGTTTAGTCAGGCACTGTGCTGGGACCTGGGTTGCAGGTTATTCATGGAGCATGGTGAGAGTCTGAGTACAATTTTACAACCCAACAGAAGTCACATGCGATTCAAAATATTACCCAGGGATTCTCAAAAGTGAAACCTTTACTAACTAAAAGCCAATCCATTAGATTTCTGAAGCTTCAAGTTTATGCTGAATGCATCCCTAACACATCATGCCCTAGCAAAATTATTGATGATTCCAACTGAAAATGTAGAAAAGGCAATTTCATTTAGCTCACACCTAAAAATGTTTTCTGAGAGTGGNTTTTTTTTTTTTTTTTTTTTTTAATGCATTAAAGCCTCTATATTAAATGTCAAATGTAGTGAAGGAAAGACTTGTTCACATCAGAGACAGTCAGAGACATAAAATTTTTAATATGTGTATTGGATGTAACTGAAGTTTGAGCTCATCTTGTAATATTTGGCTCTCTAATTTTGTTTTCTTCCATCTCTTCCTCAGTCTCCTGTTGCTCATAAGTTAGAGTACAACCATGGCAGTGCCAATCTGGAGACACATTTTTTAAATTCTTTTTTTCCTGAGAAATGTAACAGTGGAAGGCAGCATAGAGCCATGAAACCCCAGATTTTTCCTGTCTCACTTGCCGTCAGCACCAGTTACAGGTCTGGAGGCGATGCTGAGTTAACTCACTTCCTGATGGCATGGTCCAGCAAAGGTCCAACCAACTATTCAGTTCAGCTCACAGCCCCTCTTACAAGCAGATGTTTCTGATCTGAGCAAAAGGACCAATTCTGCTTTAATTTGCACTCAGGAACCAGCATCCGTGCAGGCAGTTGGCCTCCTGTGACACCAAGCTGAATTTAACCTGAAGTATTTAAACAAAATGTTAGCAGTAGAGCCGAATAATTATCCATTTATTTCAGTATTTGTCTTTTTCAAGTGTGACCTAAAATCTATAAGTAATTAGTTATTGTGTTGGCTATGGTACTGCAAAATGCTTCCCATCATTTTTTATTCAGACTCTGAGCTGTGACTCCCAAATCATTCTAGTCACAGCTGTCTTCAAAAGTCCAAAGAGGGAGGGCTAATGCTTTAATATCTTTGAGATTTGCAAGAATATTTGTGGATTTGCTGGGGATTCAGTGCAAGATGGGAAAAAAAAAAGAAAGAGTTTTGCAGGCAAACAGGAACTTGTGCCTGCAGTTCAAAAGGAAAGACACCTCCAAATGCGGAAAGATTTGAACATTAAAGCGCAAAATAAACATTGCTATTCAGCAACAGGCTTTGTCTTTTGAGTCTTGGGTTAAGACTACTTCACGGGGACTATAAACACTCCTTGCGCTCCTTTGTTGATGCTAAATGAATTTTAAGAGTGCCGGCTCCGAGTGTGGAGTGCGGTGGGATTGCCGTCTCCGCTCCTCCCAAATCATCTACATACCACCCAGGGAGAGGGAAGGAGGTGACTTTCAGAGCTGTCGAATAGGTTTATTGTGCAAACGGCAAAGTCTTTAGTATGCAAACTGCCTTTATTCTGAGGACACTTTGTGATATTTTGTATAAGTATCTAGGAGCAAGGGGAATGTGCCGGTTAGGCACCATCTCATTGAGGTGACATCACTTGTGTCTCGCTGCCTTAGGAAATCCTGCTGGAGTCGACGGGTTCAGAGAGCTTGTAGACTCGGGCTGTAAATCATTCCAGATATGAATTATTGCCTTATTAGAGCAGCTTCATAACTGTAATTCTAGATAAGTGCACAATTAGCCTGATCTCTTTGGATAAGGTGCCAACAGGAAAAGGAAAAATAGTTATCTCCTACTAGGCTGCCTGGCTATTCAAAGAAACTGCACCAAACCTTTGCAGATATTATGGCCAGATATTATTTTCATAATCATCTCACGTGACCTCCTGCTCAAGACAGGGCAGAACCAACCACCTGGTAATGCCCACATCGATCCCGCACTGCGGCTTCTTTTCTAGGAAGGAGCTGGGTCCCAGTTTAAAGTTTGTCAAACATCATGACCAAATGGCACACTGTTTCCACGAGTCTGTTCCCATTACCCACAGCTGCAAAACCAGGAGCCCCAGGCTGCAAGAGCAAGGGCATTTTTCCTGACATTGGTAAGGATGGTTGATGCCACTTGCGAGGCTATAAAATTTCTCCAGTAACAAGCAGGGACAGACTCCTGCAGCAACGCTGAAGGGAGGGGAAATACCCTGTCTCTAGGAATCTAGCTATTTCCATCAGCCTTTGAGAGCTGCTCAGCACTGTGGATGGACTGGCTGCATATGGCAGATGGAGGGAGGAGGCAAAGTGTCCTTTGGTTCCTTTTGAGGAGGCTCCAAAAGTGCAAGATGAAGAGGGGAGGGCTCCAAAAGCGCAAGATGAGAGCAGGTCACCTGCTTTCACGGCCCATCTAGGTTGCTTGCTTTGGAGGCCTGTTGTGCAAGCTGGCGTGGTGAGGAGAAGGAGGAGGAATGTCTCTCCCTGCCATGGCCACAGTGAGTACAGTGCTCTGGGGAATCACTCTGACTTTCCACCTTTAGGATTAGAAAATGAAAAAAAAAATATCAGTGTTTTCATGTTGTTGCTCCCAGATGCACAGTGCCACTTTGGATTAGCGGCCGGCGCGTCCGTCGTGACCTGCCGCTGTGTGACACGCTGTGACCCTGCGGGAGCACACGCGGTGCAAGGATAAAACGAACGGACTCGGGCAGGCACGTGGGGCCCAACTCAGCCAGTGGGTCCCAGTGACGTGACTTCGGTAGGGGCCTCCGAGCATCTCCCAGCGCGGGTGATGAAGCAGTGAGCTTCATCAGGGTCACGTCTGCAGCTGGCACACAGCAGCCTTGCTCTGCTGACACAGGGAGCAGCCCGCGCTCCCCCGACACAACACGCAGAAACTATTCCTTTTGAGGGGAATGTTTCTCTGGTAGATGAAGTGATGCCTTTGCGTGGCTATGGGTGAGAGGTTGTACTAGCAACCGCTATGTGCACCGTTACAGCGACCAGTGGGTTGAGCTGGGTCATGGGAAAACCCATCTGGCAGCTCCATTTCCTCACACTCTTCTCCAGGAGCCCCAGCTGAAAGAAGGATGAATTCCCCCAACAAGCTGCTCCTTAAATCCCAAGGGACAAAAAAGAAGTAGTGATTAGAAGGGGCAAAAAAGAGTGCTGTCACCTGGTGGCACCTTGACATGGTCCTACCAAGAGCAGAGAGTACAATAATCTTCACCCTGATGGTGCAAAGTCTTTACCAGCGTTCTCCCACCTTGATATTTCTACAAGTCAACTCTGACTGTTGCCACTTACCCATTCCCCCCACAAGGTGATGGACTCTTGTCCCAGGCCACCCTTTGACTTCATGGAGTGTGACAGGATCTGGTTCCTTCACTTCCTATTGACTCTGTTATTTAGGAAATGGATTCTTCCACAGGAACCCAAAGACAGAAAAATGCCATAAAAATGTCAAAGTATGATCACGAAAAGGGCTGCGTGTGATTTCCATCTGGATTTCTGCAGCAAGAAATAAATTTAAAAATACTGACTTACCAAGATAGATAGACAGATAGATATATGTATGTATATATATATAAATGCATCTTGTGGGTTCCCCCCTCTTTCAGAGAAAAATGCTTGGTGGCATTATAACTACTTTCAAAATATCTTTTAACAGAAAAAAAAAGTGACCTGCTCCATTAAAGAGCCACATTGGCAGCAGAGATGCCCCTACCCTCTCTAGAAAGGCTCATTGCCCAGCCGACTTCAAGCACCACAGCAAAGGCTTCCTGTCTAATAAAGTATTTGTGGATCCTTTCTCTCTCGTTATTTTTTTCTCCTCCCATTCATTCATACATCTTCTGCTGTTTAAAAGTAAACCATTCCAAGATGTTTGTATGACATGAATTTATAACCCAGATGATAGCCATCATTTTCACTTTACCGAGTCAAATGCACGTGTAGTTTTTAAGACTTTAACTCTTAATCCTCGTTGTTGTTGTTTTTCCAAGCCTTATGTACGGCTCTGTTGGTATTTCTGATCCTTAGTTTCCAAATATTCAGTCTCTTTTAAATGGGAGCTTGGTAGCTGACAGTGTTTGAAAACATTGATATTGCTAATCAGCAAAAGACTTGCTGAATTAAAAAAATAATAACACTTGGTCTTACCTGACAAAACACTAATGCTACATATTAGCCTCAACTGATAAAACTGGGCATGGGGCAGAGAGTCAGACTCTAAGCTTGATTATGAGATATTAGGTATAGGTTAGCATATTGTAGTCGCAGCTGAGGAATAGAGAGCTCATTGTCAGCTTTGCAGGTCCTCAGCTGATGTAAATGAATTTAACTCTATTGCAGTCAAAAGGTTTTACACCCACACTTATTTTTCCTGAATGAGCTGAACATGTAAAGTCACTTTCTAAGTTATTTTCAGCAGTCTTGGGCAGTACAGTTCTCACTAAAATCAAGAGGAATTAGAAGCCTGAAAAAGGACCACCCAGGTTACTGCAGGCTACCAGATTCAAGGGAAAATCTGATGGAAATCAGAGAAGAGCACAAGCTCTTCCACATCAAATGCACAGATAAAGTATAGGGCTAGATCATGATCAAAAAATTTTTTTTTTCTTCCCAGGGAAATATTCCCTTGATAAACTGGAAAATTTTAAGTATGAAATTTTTAAAGAGAAAATGACATTAAATACAAAATATGAATTTGAAAGAGAAGAGAAATCCTCCCACTAAATATTGTCAAGGTATTTAACTTTGGCTCAGTAACCGAAGGATGAGTGCGTGCAGTACAGCCAATGCAGCTCTTATGAAACCAAAGAAATATCTTGAGGGAGATGCTCAGAATTTATGCTCTAGGTTACAAGATCAATCATACCAAAATCAGGTTAGATTTGGAAAAAAAAGAAGAAGAAAGTCAATGCCAAGTCCAAAATGTCTTGCCAATGCTGTCATCAGTACTGGAGCAGTAAAGGACTCTTGTTCTACAGCAAGCTAAAATACCAAAATCCAATCCTGAGATTAAGCCAAAACATAAATTTATCTTTTTCTTGCCAAAAATAAAAGTGGAAATATTTCAGTCTTCAAATGGAAAGCAAATGCCTCAGATTTCATCGAGTTTGCATATAGCATAGGTCAACTCAGGGCGACACGAAGGTTACCCAAACAGTGCGGGAAGCAGCCTTGCATGCCCTGACCAAAGCAGCTAGAAAGTGGGGCCAAAGCCAAAGAGGACATAGAAAGAAGTCTGATGTTTCTTTGTCCCATGTCAGTGCTGATTTAACCCTAGGGACCCACTAACCTCGCCATAGCAAGGACATCTGAGCACCCAGGCTATGTCCTGTACCATCATCGGTGGCAGCCATCTGCCACTGGGCAAACATGAGAGGGGATTAGTAACAAACTGGCAGGGAATGCTGGAGAACTGGCAATATATTTTAGTAGAGACAGATGTAAACACAATGAGGGTATTGTTTTGAAATTAAGAGACGAGCAGGAAATTTTGCAGTGCTCTCCTGAGGTTGTTTTCCTTGCCACTCCAGCAAAAGGAGCTTGGGAGAGAGAAGACAAACTGTAGGGCATAAATCCACCACCTTGAAGGATCTCCCTTGGGGTCTGCTCCTTCTCCCTCATTGCCTGATTGCTACCATAACCACGCATAAGATGTATGAATCTGCTGCTACTAAAAGCCACAGATGCATCTCTATTTTCCTTGGAAGCATAAACTGTTTTTTGTAACAATCAATTGCCCAATTCAGAGACGAGTATAACGAGCTCATTCTGCCTTATTTGCTAGAAACCGGCACCAATTCTGCTGAGACTAAGATAAAAGGGAAGTGCACAGAAACAGGGTGGAAAAGCTAGGCAGGGAACTTAATTATGTTAGCAATGTTGCTTCCCAAATTAAAGCAAAAAATGTTTCACAGAGGAGAAATTAAGGGTTTCAAAGTGCCTCAGTCCCAATGAGATTTCTGCTTAAAGCTTTTATGGTCAAAATGTCTCCAAGACCATGCTCATCACTGGAGGAGAAAATATGCAGAAAACTGCCAAAAATGTCATCCAGAGAGGGAACCTCTCTTAAGATCATTTCTGCACTAATAAGAGTTTGCTGGCACTTTTGAGTGCAGATACATCTTCTGCTGGCAAAAACCTTTGCTGCTCCCCAACTACAGTAAGACATGTTATTCAGCTGGAGTAAATCTATAGGCTGCTGCTTCTGCCATGATCAAAATGTCATTAAAAATCACAACCCGAGAGACATTGCTATGGCAGCATAAGTTTCAAGTGCAGAGCAGGCTCTGGCGTGGTTACTGGCATTGAGAAGGCATTTGTGTTGGTGGGGAGGGTAGCTGCACAGACCAGCTAATCTGGGAAAAATTGCAGTGCCTGCTCAGACACCTCCTCGCTGTCTCACCAACCCACCTCTGACAAGCCCTTGGCTGCCTCCAAGGCAATACAAGAGCCTCAATGCTCAAGCTCTACCGCCGCTGTTGACACAAGTCCCTGCTTCCTCATATAAAAAATCTAAGGGATTCATATGGAAAATGGTGGGTAACTAAGCTCTTTAAAAGAGATAAATCCATGTAATCCAAGCAGTAAAAGGGAAGAATCCTCATTAAATAGCCAAGCCTGCAATTAGTTGGACTCGGTTATACGAGGAGCATGATTCACAGAAATGATGGTCAGCTGGGATCTCACACGCAAACCTGAGCCCTCTTCACCCTCACATCTTTTCATCAGGTTTTGGGGCTATTAGTCCAAAGCTAACTGAGGTAATGGAAATACTTCACTGCCTTTGATAGACTTTGGATCAAGCCCAGCTGCAGACGGTTTTTCATGACATTTTCTCCTCTGGTGCAACTCCAAAAGGACCTACCTGACTCTCATGCTGCTGGAGTTTTCAAGTCTACTCCCATCACTTTCAATAGAGACTTTTTTTTTCACCTCTGGAGACAACCCTGAACCACTCACATTAATAATTAAATAACAGCTGAGCATCAGGGGAGGGGAAGTGACAAATCTGCCAAACTACTTCTGAGATATTTTGACAATCCATAGTCTGAAAAGATTGTAAATGAGGACTGGCCCCTCATTACACTCCTACTTCCTCATGGATATCTTTAAACATCACATGGACTAGGGCCCATCCATTCCCAGGACACATTTTGATGTCATAACAATAGTCGCGACGCCAGAGCACACAATACTTAACTGCCGACACCTTGGCACCATGATTAACAACCACTTTTGCCACTGTACCTTCTGTACTGCCATCAAAGTAAAATTTGTCCCTATTAATCAAATGGAAGTGTTCTTTGCTGAAATGCTCATTTGTATTGAGTAGATTTTGAACATTCATCTCGGATGCTGCGTGCAACCGCTAACCTTTTGGCAGAGTCTGCTGGGAGTTTCTGCTCATTTGTATACGAAGCATGTCGGATGAAAGGGCAACTAAACATAATTTACCTGGAAGCGAGGTTAAAAGTGGTTTACCAGCTTCATGGTGTTTGCCTTGAGAAACACGACAATAATTAACACCTACCCATTGATTACTATTGATCAGCTTTTTGCCTTCTGTGAGCTTTAAGTAGGCAATTTTTTCTTCCACTTAAATTGTCCCCTTACCAAGAATACTTTGCCAAAGCTTTTGCCAAAAGTGGGGACAATTCTAGAGAAGATCCAGAGATCTGAACCTACATTATGGACCATGAGAACTGCCTCTGCAAGGGGTCCTCCTGACCTCGGTGGGAGCTGGGAGACCCTGATGGGACATGTCAGAGAAGAGTGACATGCAAAGGGCCATCTGCAAAGGGCCCCCCAGTTTGACCCACATGATCAAGAGCTGCTGCCCTTGTGGCTGGGACATGCTGGGACATGCTGGGACATGCTGGGACTCCCTCCATGTCTTGGGATCAAGTTATCTTCTAAACTGCTTCTTTCAGCACTACTCGCCCATTCAGGGCACATTTTATTTCATGATGGCTGTCAGCACAAGCAAAATAAAAGACAGTGATTAGCATATTTAAGATGGGAGGTAAGTCTAAGTTTCCTCCATTCACAGAAGTTTTAATCAGGGAAGACAAATTTCACATCAACCTTTCCAAAAAAAAGCCGAGTGAGGCTTGAGGTTCTCCCAGGGTGGAGATCTCCCAGGTCTACCAGCTGCCCTGGTCGCCCAGGGACATTTCGAGACTCGAGGTGAGACCCAATGTGTGATGTGACCCATCGAGTGCGCAACCCCCGTCCTGCTGTGGGGCTGCAGAGCAGTGTCTCTCCTGGTGACACTGCAATTTGGAAGTGATTCGTGAAAAAGAAAAAAAAACAAACAAAAAACAGAGCAGGTGGGAAAATGGGAAAAAGCTTTCAGGAAATAAACACAAAGCCTTGAGGATGCATCTGCTTTGGCAAGTCTTGAAACAGCAGTTTTCCTTGGATTTTTTTTTCTTTCAATGACTCTTTTACTGGCTTTTATTAAAAAGTAGCCAATGCTTACGCTTAAGAAATCTCTTTCTAAATCATTGCATTTTTTCCCTCCAAAATCTGTATTTTCTTTTTGAATTTAATTTTCCCTAAATAAAAGACCATCTGCAACTTTGAAAACTGCTTTGAGTCAAGTTTTTAATAAAAAAGTTTGAGGGATCCTATTGTTCTTGCCTAGAGGGAAGAATGCTTGTCTGTCTGTAAAAATAAAACTGTGTAATAAACTTTTTTGTCCTGGAAATTCCAAATATTTCTACATAGAGGTTGATGCTTTCAACTACAGAGTTATTAAAGCATGTGTTTAAATTTAAGTCATTTAAAGATTCCAGTGCAATGAAGTATCAGTTTTGCCAAAGCATCTAAGTCTGGGAACAATATAAAATATTTAAATAGTCCTTCCTTTTATTGTGCATTTGTCACGATAAATACCATAAATGGGCACAAAATGCTACACTTTATCTAGTAAAGCCAGGCTTCTGATTACGATTTCAACATATATGTGATTTTTTTAGCAAATACAAAATTGATAAAATATGCAGCTTTAAGAAGAGAAGAGAGAGACAAAGTATAATAGAAAATGAATAGAGTCAAATACAACAAGTAGTTTCAGCCAGTTTTCAAGAAAGAAACATGCTGAACTTGTTCATTTTTCTTTAGATTTTTTCTGTTCTCACCTCCCATGTCAAAAATGGGAGGACTCTGCCTTTCACAGCAATGTTTTTCATTTCAGAGTTGACCTAACTTTTATAGAGCAGGTTAAACAGTACCAAATGCAATGTGATTTTAATCAAAGCAAACCTGAAAATGTTTCAGACATTCAGAACACACTTTTCCTTTCCTTTTCCTTTTCCTTTTCCTTTTCCTTTTCCTTTTCCTTTTCCTTTTCCTTTTCCCTTTCCCTTTCCTTTTCCTTTTCCCTTTCCTTTTCCTTTTCCTTTTCCTTTTCCCTCTCCTTTTCCTTTTCCCTCTCCTTTTCCTTTTCCCTCTCCTCTCCTCTCCTCTCCTCTTCTCTCCTTTCTTCATCTTTTCTCTTTTATTTTATTTTGTTCTCTTTCATTTTAGTCATNCCCTTTCCTTTTCCCTCTCCTCTCCTCTCCTCTCCTCTCCTCTCCTCTCCTCTCTTCATTTATTTTTTAAGTTGCCCATTTCAGTATGATTGAAGCCAATTTTCCTTTAGGCTTGCTCAACAGTCACAAAACATATTGCTCGCCCAACTCTACCATGAACACAAGGTGGAAAGAGGATCTTATACATGATGGACCAGCTCAAGTGTTCCAAACTGTTCAGAGTTAGCATGGGAACTTATCCACAGCTGATGCGGTCCTTTTTGTGTTCTTGTTTTTGTATGTTTTCTTGGGATTTGGGTTGTTTTAAGATTAAATCTAAATAAGGACCCCATCTCATCCAGCCTGTCCATCTCAGAAGTACAACGCAGGCTTGACCCACACCTATGTACTTGTTTCCTAGCCATGACAGTGAGTCTGAAACTCAGTTCTGGCCACAGAAATGATACAAGTTAGGGAGCCCACTTCATAATAGTAACAAAGTGCCAGGAGTGGCTCTGTGACAGAAGGGGTCTGCTCAGACCCAACTTTCCATCTTTAAGAAGTACTATCCAAATAAATTAAAAACAATTATTGGAAGAGTGCATTTCAGGACTGGGGCTTTAGGGAGGATTTCCGAATGCAAAACATTCCATTTATTAAAAATAAAAAAAAACTTTATCACTTGCTGTTCTGAGGTAAATACTTGTACCAAACCTTTGCAGAATGGAGCTATAATGCCTACAAATGGGACTGCTCAGAGGAGTTTTTCATTTTTAAGTTCTTCTAGAGCTTGAAGGTCATGTATTAAAGAGCGCTACAATCTCCTTCAAATCCAGCAAGGGATAATGCTCTACCTTTGCTGCCGCTGCTTACGCAAGGAGACAACGCATGAGAGAAGTGCCGTGTTTCTTAAGTAGTATCAAATTGAGCTGTGCTGATGCTTTACAAGCCACAAAAAGTTTTGCTTATTCAAGTACCACGTCGGTTCCCCCTCGACGAGATTCCCATCCCTCTGTTGGGATGGACAAGACTGACTCAACAGCTCTCAAATGGGAAGAGCCTGCTCAGACCTCCCTGCATGGTTCATCTGATCGGATTAAGAGTTAGCAGGGGAAAAATCACTCTTTCATGTACGCTTTATTCTACCATTTATAGGCCAATATCCAATGTAGTATCCAGAAAAACATCCAGAGTTCAGCACACCAGATTAGTGATGGGCTTGGTGTTGTTGGGAAAGAAATACAACCCCAGTAAATGGTGATGTTCCTTGGGACACAGCACCCACTCTCAGCTTGCTACGTGCCTGGGAATGTTCCCAGCATGAAGAAGACCAGAGGATGTGTCAAAGCCACCCTCAGGCATGGTCCAAGTTGTCCACAATGCCCAAGGTTGAGTTTGCTTTGCTCAAGCCCAGCTCTGGTTCACAGCTCCCGCTTTGAGAACCTCCCAGAGAAGCTGGAGGTTTGGACAGAGGTTCCCCGTGCCGTCAGAGGTTCCCCATGCCGTGTCACCACATACCAGCAAATCAGGACAAGGTGGATAACTNCCACAGCACACGCTCTCAGCTTGCTACGTGCCTGGGAATGTTCCCAGCATGGAGAAGACCAGAGGATGTGTCAAAGCCACCCTCAGGCATGGTCCAAGTTGTCCACAATGCCCAAGGTTGAGTTTGCTTTGCTCAAGCCCAGCTCTGGTTCACAGCTCCCGCTTTGAGAACCTCCCAGAGAAGCCGGAGGTTTGGACAAGCCGTCAGAGGTTCCCCATGCCATGTCACCACATACCAGCAAATCAGGACAAGGTGGATAACTCAGTCTGAAATTGGATGGTAACCTGCTATTACCTGCTTGAAGTACCTGGTAGTGTTATAGCCCTTCGTCCCTATGGCATTTGGAGCAGACATCCAGTCTCTTTCTCTTGGTTTAAATAGGAGGCATAGTATGTTTTCCTCAAGACCAGCTGTAACTAACTCTTTCTGTGGTTTGCTTTTTTCATTCCAGCTGACATTTTGGCATATTAGCTTTGTTCCAAGCTCTTACATCTCTGACTCTCAGCGGTGGAAGGAAACATTGGGTGAACAGAAAGCCTTTGAGAAGGATAACATAGGAAAGTGAATTGTTAACAAGGGCAGCAACCCAGCTGGGCTCCTCTAGATCAGGCTGTGGCAGTCATTTGTCTTGGATGCCACCAGAGAGAAGTCCAAGATCAACCTCTTCTGACTGTCCCAGATGACAAATCCTAGACAGCCAGCAATGACCGTCCTGGGCTAAGCTCTTCGAAAACACGTAAGACTAGGGGAAGCCTTGTTCATCCCGGCTGGCTAGGTTAGTTACAAAAAGCCATTGGCTTCCCAGGAGTCTCCTCAGCCTTGCAGCCCCCATGGTCACAGCTCGGAGCTGTCGGGTCTTCATTGCCTCTTGGCATTTTCGTCAGCTGTCACATAACGACACGGATCCTAAATACTAAATAAATCATGTCTTTCATAAGCATTTATTACTCATTAGTTTGGACATTGAGCTAATGAATGACTCATTTGTCTCCTGAGTCCCTAATGACCATTAATTACAGAATTGACCCAGCCTTCTTAGAAATGGAAGTAAGCAATCAGCTGTCAGTCGCTTATGGAGGCATATAAAATGCACGGTGATTTTGAAGACTCCGAGATGCTTTGCCAGGGAATCGCAGACCTTCAGCAAATAATTTCCAGCTCACAAGCAGTGATGCTTTTCCCTAGTGGTTGTGGAGAGCCTGCATGATTGCCCCTGTCAACAGCGCTGCTTAGACACGTGTGTCACCTCTTCATACCAGCAAAGAAAAACGCCACCAAAGATTTTGAGTGTTTTGCTCTCTAAGTAGTTGGCTCCAGCCTGGCAAGTGACCCCATGGAAGGCAGCAGGTGCAGCAGGGGCCGCAGCTCCGGAGCTCCCGCTTGCTCTGACAAACTAGTAAGAAGATTAAGTTGTAGGTGTAGTAAACTCTGAATATTTAAAGGTATCTGTTAAATCTGCTTTTAGACTGTCCACACCACGTGGACTATCCTGTTATGGATGAAGTAGCTTTCTACTTGCTCCAAAAGAAAAGTCGGGACTTGGCTGCCTGCTCAGAGAACCGCAGCTGCTGCAGAGGCAGACGTGGGTAAGTGCGTGTCGGGTGAGGAAGTCTTTCGCTGTCCTTGTTTCAAAGGTGCTGTGCAAAAAATTTGTCATTGGCTTTAGTTCTTGTGTTCACCAGTGCGGTGAATCGTCACCTTCTGGTCACTCTTTCTGATCACTCTTTATGATCTTTTACACTTTACCTCACTCTCAGTCATTTCTTTTTCCTAGAGGAAAATGACCAGTCCATTTAATTCTCAGCTTGCCAAAGCCATCGTACACCCTTCATCATCCCTCTTGCCCTTTTCCATGTCTTTCCTGAAGAATGGATAACACTATTGGCTTCACTGGAATTTACTACAAGCTTAAAGCTAAGCTTTCAGCCATGATTTTGTTGGTTTCATGTTTAAATTGAAGTTTGCCAAAATTCACACGCACTGTCCTAACTCCAGTAACACCAAGCACGACAAGGAGAAGCTTGGCTGAGTCAGCATGTGTGCCATGCACTCCCTTGGCAAGGACCTCCTTATCTGGACCACTCAAGAGCCAGGAAGATGACAGTTTTAGATGATGCAATAGCCAATCCGAGCCTTTGAACTTCCCAAAACTCCTTTAGTTTATACCCTGTAATTTACATACTTAAGTGTTGGCTGTATACATCTGCTGACGAGTCAAACTGAAATGTAATCCCACCAAAAGAAAGCAACCCAAAGTCACGTTAGACACCATCCTGCCTCCAGAATATGTATGCAGAGGGTGGAATTTTGTGCTGGGATAGCTTTATTCAATCTGTTTTAGAACGTTTATGGCTCACTAAAATCACATTTCCATACTATTTTGCTTCTGAGTTAGGGCTAAAAGTGTTTCCAAAATGCAAGAAAGAGAGCAGGGCAGAAGAGACTCCTAGCATTCCTGAATCTATATAAATAAAGAAAAAGATTTTTTTTAAATGGTTTGTAAGCAGGAACAAAGATTTGGGACAAGGATTTGGCTTTTGATTGTTTTATTTAATTAATTGCCCATATTCTCTTCTTGTTTGTTTTCCTGGGAGTAGTGCAGCCATCTCCCCCCTCCCAGGCACTCAGCGGCGCAGCACGGATCGCCCACGGATGCAGCAGGGCTGCGAATGCCGAAGTGATGGGTGGGTGTTTGGCAGCAAAGCGCCGGGGGAGCTGGCGGAGGGAGCCCGGCGCCTGCTCCACGTTTAGCACCGCGGCGCAAGCACCGAGCGGCGAGAAAGTTTCTGCATGGCCCAAAGAAAAGAGCAGAGTAATGAAATACTGCTCAGACAGTGCTGCGGGGTGCCAAGGGTAATAAATCACCAACGGGAAAGTTAAAACAAGAGAAAGCCAAGAGTTATTTTCATGCTGAATTTCAAGCTTGTTCTGTGAGAATTTGGAAGTATTTGGTGTGATCAGCACTTCATTTTTTTTTTTTTTCAGATAAAACATTTGCAAATAGAAATCAATTTGCTCTCCAGATTTTTGGCATGTTGTAAACAGCATTTCTACAAAAACAATAAACTAAATATTTTTCCCTAAATTGCTAAATCCTCCTAAATTTTATTTTCAAATTAAAACCTCTCTTTTTATTAAAACATGTACCTTGAAAAAGAATTCTTGCAGCAGAAATCTTGGCCAGAGTGCAATGAAGGGGCTTTTTGTTCGCCATTACAATGAGGACTGGGCTTAATCACAAGACCTTGAGAAGCAGCTGTATTTTTGGCTAGAGGGGAGGGAGTTTAGAAATAAAGTTGGCATGAAGATGAAAAATAGAAGAGACTTGGATGTTATGCCGAGCTCCGGAGCTAATTACCCTGTTCTGGGGGCTGCTGGTGCCGGGAATCCTGCGGCTGCCGGCTCGGTGGGGAGGATGCCGATGTCTCCCACCCCTGCGGTTGTGTCCCAGGAAAAGGGATGTTCTCCCCAAATTAAAGGGGTGCACAGAACACAAAGCAAAGGAGCAAGTGCTTAAAACCCCAGAAGGAACCAGTCCCATATATAGTGGGCCAGGGCTGTACTGCAGCACAGGCGAGGGGAACGAGGCTTCATCCTCTCCCTGCAGCCTAAATAGTGCACTCGGGTCACGAATCATGAGTCTGCAGCTGAAAAGGGTCTGAGAACCTGAGCTGTGTCCAGGAAATGTAACCGCAGGATGTAAGCAGCTTTGGGCGCCTTTTGGTGGACTTTTATTCCAGAACCACCACCATCCACAGATCCCTCTTTCCCTGTTTTTGGACACTGATAAAGATCACACCATGAGGATGCAGCCCCAAACGCACTCAGGTTTGCAGGAAAAACTCTTACTGGCTTCGTCAAGCTGTGTCTCAGGCCCTTTAGAAGCAAACTGGCTTCAGCTTCTCACTCGTAAACAGGACGAGTTTTCCTCCCCAGATCTCTATCCCTGATGGCTCAGAACCACCAAGGGCTGGAGCTGGGGTTGCTCCCAGCTCAGCAAACACTCTGCAGGTTACAAATGTCCCAGAGTCTTTATCCTTCTGCCCTGGAACTGCCTAACCCGGCACTTCCAGCTGCATCTGTAAGGACGGCAAACTCCAGCCACCAGCCCACCACAGGTCCTCACTTGCCCCACCGAAGCCACACTAAATCCTCTGCAAGGCACCCGGGTGGCTCTCAATGACACGCCTGGTATTAGCAGTGCTGCAGTTAGCAGTCTGGGGATGTAATGCCATGTGTGCATTGATTTTTCCATCCTTTCTTGGCCTTTCTGTCTCTTGCACACACACTCTTTCAACCAGCTGATGGATCAGGCTCCAGGGAATATAAATAGATGGCTCCTTCCCTGGGCACAGATGGCTTGTTGAGCCTTCTCTCCCTTTTGACGGCCACTCCACTTCCACGCACGACATTTCTGCTTTCTACCTTGGGCTAAGGTAGAAATTACTCCTCTTGTGCTCAGCACCCTTGCTGGCCCGGTGTGCAAGCCAGCACAGAGCGCTTTCCTCCAGAGCTGCACTGCAGGTTGCATGGGAATGTTGACATAAGGCAAGAGACAGAGGATCAGGAGGAAAACAAGGAGATAAGCACATCTTGCAGCTCTGGACACCGATGGGGAGGGCTTGGAGGGATTTCTAGGGCAGAAGAATAGGGATTAGCAGAAGAGCACTAAGGTCCTGGGAGGAAGAGACGGCCACAGACAGCCCCAAGAGCAATCTCTGTGTTGTTGGCGTTTTCCGTGGACACGAGCACAGCAAGGTTGCATTTGTCAAGCCTGGGAGTCCAGGTGGGTGTAAGTAATTGACAGGGAAGTCTGTATGAAAGATGTAGCTCCATAGCAGGATAGAAAGGTTGTGCCTTGGAGCTGCTACACAGAAATAGTTTGTAGGATGTAGGCATAGCCTAGATGCAAAAGGCTTGAGGTGGTGACCAGACATCCGCTAGGATATATCAAAAAGACAAGCTGGAACTGTGATTTGGGAGAGCAAAGACAGTCTTGAGTCACCAGCACAGACTGAATTGAAGCTTGTAGATGGAAAAACCTGAATATACAGGAAGAGGTCCAAGGACAGAGCTGTGTGGAGCTCCTGTGTAAGACTAGAAAGAGAGTAAAGACCTTCTAAAGAAGAGACTGAAGGCCCATAAGCATGACAGCAAAGGGGCCAGGAAGAGAGCAGAAAAGAGAGCAGAGCATGAAGCAGTGGAAGAGCTCAGCGAGTGCAGCACGTGCGCATCACCCAGCACCACGGCCAGGTGGTCAGGAGCCCCTGCCATTGCCTGTCAGACGGGATGCGAGAAACAAGCTGATCTGGTGGGGACCAGCCAAGGCAGGACCTTGCTGAGCCGTCAGCCTTCAGTGAGGCTTGGAAGGGCTCATCTGACCTCCTCGGATCTCAGCATGCTCATTGCAATATTTGGGAGTGAGGGAAAGAGCCCCAGGGAAAGCCACAAAAAGTCTCTGAGCTTGAGGCTTGCAGACAAATTAAATCTTAAGAGTAGTTAGCCCAGTAAGCCTAGGTACGATGTTCCTGCAGCAGCAACCGTGTTCTCTTCAGACGTATTCCCACTAGGATTACATCTACCCAGGGCAGCACTGGAGCCTCCAGCAATGCATTAGCTCCACTTGAATGCAGTTGCCCTCGAGGCTGTTAGGTCCCATGTAACCCGTGCCCCAGCCATGTCCCCTCTAGCAGACACAGCAAGGTGAGTTTCTCCTGGCATCAGAAGAAGATGTGATCCTTCCCCGGCTGTCTGTGCCAGATGCCTGTCTCGTGGTGATCCTCACCCAGCCCAAGGACAGACCTGTGACCTGTCCCTACCATCTCTCACATCATTCTGTTTGGACAGAGAGTTTGTTCATAGCTGTGTGCAGCTGAGCATGTCAGCAGGTATCTCCCAATACTTTGTTGGTGTAACTTTGTGGCTTTGGAGATCAGAAGAGCGAGTAGTACCAGCTCATGGCATTCCTGAGTGAGAAACCAGCATTTTAAAAACGCTCTCCGCCAACCTGCTGGATAAGGAGTTGCAAGGATTAGCTTGGCATGGCAAAACGAATATATCATGCAAACATCTCAAAACCACTTCTAGTAAAGCAGGTTTGCCCTGCCTAGTAGAAAATAGCTTGGTGTGCATGATCCCTTGGTTAGCTATAGCAACAGAGGAGTGAAAACAAGAGGGCAGAGCTGGTGGCAGTGGACTGAGGTATTGCCACCTACGGCCGCATGCCTTTGCCAAAGAGGTGGCCACAGCAGCCAACAAAAGCGCACGTCTGCCCAAGCATCAGAGTTTGGTCCCTGTGAAAACTGCACCAACATGAACGAGGTCAGTGAAGACATCGCACTGAAACCACCCCAGCTGGTTTGGCTGAATCGTGCTCTCCCCAGCACGAAGGGGAGCAGCCTGGGGCACTTGCTTCTCCCTCTGCTGCTGAGCCTGTGGCCTTGGGCCAAACCCTTCCTGTCACTGCGGCAATAAATCAATAGCTGCTCTCATGGAAAGGCCAGGTCCTCAGCTTTCAAGAACCATGTGCATACATGACAACTCCTAACCAATGACACCTCAATGCTGTAAATGTGATCTCTATCAATGTGCATGTTTCTGTAATATTTTAGAAATATTCTATAGAGCGGGTTCTCTCTTTCTACTTTCTAGCTATATAAC
Source organism: Crypturellus undulatus (assembly GCA_013389825.1). NCBI lineage: Eukaryota > Metazoa > Chordata > Aves > Tinamiformes > Tinamidae > Crypturellus > Crypturellus undulatus. The sequence continues at coordinate 55,624 of VWPW01027351.1, read as the reverse complement.
TAGAACTGTGATGCTAGGACGGGTCTGGGCCCTCTGGCAAAACTCAGTTTCAGCTGACAGTGGTCTCCAGCCAAGAAAGAGGCAACTTTTGTCCCCGCTGGAGCAGGAGGGTTGGACAAGATGATCTCTAGAGGTCCCTTCCAAACTTAACCATTCTGTGATTCTGTGATTCTATAAGCATGGGTCTGCATTTCGGATTTCTGGTGCAATACACTTCTAGCAAATAATATCTTTTGCTTAACCCTGGGGAAGAGCTAGGGGAATGCAGACATGCTTCTGTGCAGGCGTAGTATCAGTATGCAGGTACTATGGATAGCACCTTGTTCAGTCACGGTAATTCAAAGGCACTAAAACATGCATTGGAGACCTCTGATTTTTTTTCCTTTTTCTCTTACCAGAATGACTGTCCACCTTAAAGGACCTCTGATTTCAGCATCTCTGTTTACCCATCTCATTGTGGTTCATTTGTAGGTGATGTGCAGTGGCCTCAAGGACTTGCTACTCAGTGCATTACCAGTAGATCTTATGATACACTACACATTCAAACATCATCAAACTTTAGTCGTTCAGATGGAAACAGACTTCATAACCGCTTTATGAGTTTGATGCACAGCTATGAAATGGGAAGAGGACCAACAATTAATGAGCTGCAGGGAGTGAAGCAGACAACAAATACCAGAGGCCCAACAACCTTGTCTTGAGAAGCTCCTCATCCCACTGCAGTTAAGTGAGCCCAAGCTGTTTGCTAGCAATGAGTCAAAAAGTTCACTTTTTGAAGAGTGATCACTAATGAAACTAATCACTAATGAAACTCGTAGACGTTCCAAACCTCTGCACGCTCCTGTTATGCTACATGAGCAGATTTGGTTGTGCATGGTATGAAAAAGGTATCAGTAACTAATCCAGCATTTCTGTAAACCTGCCTCATCAAACCATGGGCACCAGGATGATTTTTACAATCCGACACTTACTTTCCATTCACGTAAGCCACCAAGCCATCTCGCATTACAGCCACTGGGAACAAAACACTTCATAGAAAACAAGAGCCGGGCCATCAATATTTTTTGTACAAGATGAGAGCTGAGTGGAGAGCATAAGCACCCAAGTATGACAAAAAATAAACAAACTTAACTTCCCACCCACCTTAAAGATTGACTCTCTTTTGGCTTTAGTATAACTTAGCAGGTTTGTGTTTGTTGGAGCTCGACGCATGAATGGCTTTTGTCAAGTGTCATGTTGGATTTTTTTTTATTAAACTATCTTCATTTTGCTGAAGATAAATAGTTAGACCTAGATGCTGATTAAAACTGATTGTGCGTACCGCTCTCCTGAGGTATGCCTTAATCTTACCCTTGAAAATACCTGTGAAACTACTGGGGATTTCATAACAGCCCCAGACTGACTGACTGCATCTGGGCACTGCCCACCACTGACTCAGGGCAGTCTCTAACCCTGGAGCTTTGGAGCGCAGCTCTTGCCTGAAGCCACCCAACATCAAAAAAAACAGTCAAGGTTAGCAGCTCTTCTTGGTGATAATAAGGCATGTAATGGGCTCAGGAGTTAGAAAAGTCATAAAATTTGTGAAATCCTGCCCATCTCCCTTCCTCTCACTTTATGCATCTTGCATAACCATTTTTGTTCAAAGTTACCATCCTGAGAACGCAACAGTCTTGCCAGCAGCAATGTGGAATCAGGTAAAGATCAGGGACAAGCTTTTAATGGAAATTTAGGCTTTTTACAACATACCGTTTACAACCACTGAAGTTTATGAGTCACTGCTTTTATAGGGTAGAGTAGTCCTGTGTTCGTGCATATGTCTTCAATGTCCATGCAGGCAACATCAGACTTTGCTGTCTGGAGCTGGGAGGAGGGTTGACTCTCCTCTCCAGAGCTGCCATCCACATAACTGCAGGTCACAGATGGAGTTAATTCGTTTTGTGGCACACTGTTCCCCAGCGCCAACCTCTTTGCTCAGCAGCAGGGCAAGCCACTGAACTCTGAATGTGGTGAATTACACCGTGCTGCGCCGGACCACAAGACGAGGAGCAACTGTCCCATGGCCCCTGGCTCTGACCTCTGCCAGTGAAAGATCAGCTTCACCACCATTAGCTTGCTGCTAATGAAGGAAGGTTACTGCATGGACAAGCTATGTATTCCCTTCACTTTTTTTTTTTTTTAAGTGCCTGGAAACTTTTGCGTGTAGGTCCCTTTGCACAGATCCAAGTAACTTTCACGGGGCTCCATCAGAGAGGCAGAATTCAGGATGGTCTATCCAGCCTTGCCTCATTTCCATTGCTGGTGACAAGAGCTGGCACGTTGCATAAAGACAATTTCATACCTGTTTATTATGGGAAAGGACATATGCATCTGTAACTGATTTGACAGGAGACAGCATGACAGCTGTTTTACAGGATTCACCGTTGAAATAGCGAGAGGCTTGCTAGCATGTATGGGACATATTTATATCCTAAACAAAAGGGCAGTAACATACACAGTGACAAGCCTTGTTTGTACACAGCTTTCAGTAAGTGCGTGCCAAGGGCTGGCTCCAAGCCAAGCTCACTGCTGGTGCAATCTGGCACAGTCCCACTGACTTCAAGGCAGCTACATCAATTTACATTAGGGAAGAAAAAAGATGTATACATCTCACAATTACACGTTGAAATTACAAGAGAGTGAGAAACAGTGATCTGCAAGAAGGCTGGGACAAGCAGCATCTCAGCCCTCCAAGCAATGGGGAGGGACAGCTCTCCTTAGCTCGTTTGCAGGGCTGAACTGTTTTATCTGCCCATGTTGAGGGGCTAGCAATAAAGCCACATCATTTTACAGGCCACGCTGAGCTGCCTGCATGGAGCATGTGATATAGCACTTCATACAGTGGCTCCATTATTTCCAGCCTCTATAAAATGGGAAATAGATACACAGGGAAAAGGTGCATGTGTGTGGACACGAGAGATGGAGCCTTTCAAGTTATAGTCGGGTCTCAAGCTGGGATGAGACTGAAGGTAGTAGCCAGAGGAAGCTCAAGTAGGACATGTTAAGAAACAGTGAGCTGAATTTTTGCCAAGACTTGCAAGGTTAACAACATTGGCCATGTCATTAGCAGCTCTTTTAATAGCAGCAGGTTGTCAGGAGCACAGGGAGTGTTAATGTTATTTGCGGGCACTAGTTCAATATGCTCAGCAGAAGTCTCCATCTTAAGTATATTTTAAATTCATCTTTATAATTCAATGACCAAATTAAAAAAAAAAAAAAGAAAGAAAGAAAAAAACGCTAACATGTTCATTTAGTCCTACTCCCTAGGGAAGGCACAGCTTCTTTTCACGTATTTTCCTATCACCTGTCACCACTACCCTCTTGTCTCGGTTAGACATTTGCACACTGATTCAGCAAGCAAAGGAAGAAATCACTGAGGTTGTCTAGTGAAGCAATAACAGCTAATAACAACGATAACAAATTATGCCACGACTACACATCTTCTTAGAGCATTATTATCCCATCACCCCCAGCACTGCCAAGAGCTGCCACTGAATATAAGTGTGGCCCTGGTATCCAGTCCTCACCTGTAGCCAGAAAGTGTCCAACAAATGACACTGTTAGATGACTGGGAAGAAAAAGCTGCAGACTGACCTGGTCACGCTGGTCTTACCCAGGCAAAGCGCACGCACAACACAGGAAAACAAGTGGGACATAAACCTTAGAAAGAAACTCCTGTAGAGCTTAAGAATCCAAATTGCACGTCTACATCACAAGTTTCAAGAAGCTCGTCTTGAAGTTGGCTTGTTATATCAAGACAGATATGTTGAGAGAAAGGTCTACGCTTTTTCTTTCAATTTCCATTATGTCAGGAACAGACACCTTGTTAGTTTTAATTTTAGCTTTCTAATAGTAAAAGCAAGCTACTTGTCAGGAAATTGAGATAATTGTGCCTCCAGCTATTAAAAGCAACAATATGTGTCTTGTATGCTAAAAAAAAAAAAAAGAGGAACAATGGCAAAAGAAGAAGCCAGTGTAAGCAAATGGATGAGGCACGAAAACTGAACGAGACATTTTCAAACATCTAATGATTACATGTCAAACCACAATTTAAATGTCACAGCTCCTTGTGTGTTCACGAAGGGGAAAGCAAAATGACTGAAAACCCCTGGCTAAAATAGTCTTGTTCCTGGCACTGATTGATATTCTTGAAAGAGGGACTTGATGGATTATGATTTTTGCAAGAGAATCATTACATGCCAGGTGCACAAATAGAGAAGTACAGCTTGTTGACACCTCCATGCAAAATAAAGCCATCCTAGGAACTGTGATTCATTATCTCACCATTAGGAATCAATCCACACGACCTAAATTTTGCATCATAAATCAGATCAAGAATTCTGGCTGAATCTCAGCAAAGATTGTACATCCTCAGGTTAAAATTATTCCACTGTATCCAGCGCACACCATTATTGTTCCAAATTCAATAATTTACACTGTATAATTTTGGACAGCTTGATCTCAGAGTAGGCGACAGTGTTTCCACCCACTCAGGTTAGGTGCTTGATTTGCCTTTTTTTTTTTTTTCTTTTTTTCCTCTCCTTTCTTTTCAAGACTTGGGCAGGAAAGAATATATATGCAAAAAAATACTGAAGAAAGGCCATAGAACAACTTTGGAGATCGTTAAAGTAGAGCCATATCATTTACTCATAGTTGCAACAAACAGAATTTGCTCAGCGGGATAAAGATGCACCGATTTCTCCAGCTGGTCCCAGCCTGCAAGAGAAGTCTGGTGGGTTTGTGATAGCACCTAAAAGATGTCAACAACTGAAGATCTCCCCCTAGAAGTATTTAGGAGCTGGCTGAAGGTCAAAAGGATTTGCATCCAAGACTGAGATGCTTTTGAAACTGCCCCCACTGGGATCAACCTGTAATTTGGAGTGAATTTTGAAAGAGAAGATGGCAGCGTTTTCTGCATAAAATTAGACAAGTTCATTAACCGTGAGGATTTTTTGTTTAACTTTGAGGAACTGCGTTGCTCAATCCTCTTTGAGCTGCGCAAGCAAACCCAGGGGTCCAGCAGCAGCCTTTGACAAAGAAAGAGCTATATAGAGAAACAAAATGGGCTTTTGAAAGCTTCAAGTCCATGACAGCTGCGCCAGAGCAGTAATTCAGGAAATGTCTTGGGTAAAATCAACTCGAATGTCTCAATGCTTTGTTTTATCATTATGAACATAAAGAAACTCCTTTTAGTTATCAACTGCAAATCCTCGAGGGGCTTCTCAGAAGATTTGATAAGAAAAACCTGTTTTGAATAGAAATAGCCTCATGTGGCAGAAGAGCAGTAAGGAAAAAAAAGGGATATTGTACCCACAAGTGTCAGTTCTGTCCCAAAAACAGGTGACCGCATAGTATGGCACCTCTGCTCCGTTTCCATTGCAGACCCTAACCCCAGCCTGGCAGGTCTCTCTCCACCCTGCAAGGTGCTCATCCACCAAGCAGGAACTATCCTGCTTATTTTTGTTTCTACCCATAGGCCAGTCCAGGCCTCTAAAGAGGTTTCCAGCTNTGAAAACAGGTGATCGCATAGCGTGGCACCTCTGCTCCGTTTCCATTGCAGACCCTAACCCCAGCCAGGCAGGTCTCTCTCCACCCCCCAAGGTGCTCATTCACCAAGCAGAGAACCATCCTGCTTGTTTTTGTTTCCATGCACAGGCCAGTCCAGGCCTCTAAAGAGTTTTCCAGCTGCTGATGGGGCCAAGGAGGTCCTTCTTCGGGTCCCAGCCCAGGGCAGCACTGATTATCCATCCTGGGAGATGGAAACGAGGACCCGGTCCCTAGATATCCCAGTCCTGCAGAACGTCCCCAGGTTCAAGGCAGCTCAGTGGGAGCACATGGTAACACTAGGGAAAATGCCAAATGAGGCTATTATGGGCTCTGCCAACTAGTACAATTTACACAGGGCAAGTGGGTCTCAAGGGGAACATAAATGTACTTGGCCGCTTCCTTGACTCTTCTTTTACCTGGCATAGTGCTGTGAAGGGACTGAGTGAAAGCTAATAGCCTGGTCTGCTCCGTATTCTGCAAGACAAAATCCCAACAAGTTTGTTTTTATCTATTTTTTAAAGACAAGCCAATGAATTCTCTCAAGACACTTCCGAGTTTTTCCAGGTTCTCACAGTTACTTTCTTAACAAAAGGAAACAAAAAAAAATTAGTCTATTTACCAGAAGAATATTTGGGCAAATTACAAGACTGGATAACAGATAATTCATAAAATGAAATCCAATATCCATTAACTATATAAAAATAAGTATAATAAGAATAACAAGAATAAGTATAGAATAAGTACAACAAGAATAAGTATAATAAGAATATATATACCGTGGTTATATACGAGAAGAATCTGAAAAAACTTTAAAAAGCAAGTAACAGCAGCAATAATGTTTTTGCAACAGAGAAGATCATGACAAATTCATTCAGAAGGTTGCTTACCTTTTGCCCATGATAACACCAATAATTCAGTATCATTTTGTTTCTCATATATGTATAGACATATATAAATACACACATGTATGTGTGTGGCTAATGCTCTCAGAGTCTGGATGTCAGACACCGCAGAAAGTTGCTGTTTGTGATCCAAATAGTCAATATTCATGAAGCACGTCCATGCCGGTTGGATGCAAAGACACTTCGGTCCTCAGAGAACCCAACTGCGCCCTCGGGCAGAGCCGCGAGCAAGAGCGGATGCAGGCGCTGAGCTGCCTACGTCCTGGGGGCAGCGGCTGGAGGGGGTGGGAGCGGGAAGGGGTGGAAAGAGGAGCATGGAGAGCCCCTCTGCTTGGAGGCTACGCGAAAGACACCAGTACCTGAATAGACAGCTCGGCCGCTTCTCCCAGACTTGTGTGATGGGAGCACTGGGAGCTCCTGGAAGACGCGTAGGGATGCCTGGAGCTGGAAGAGCTGCACCACATAATAGCAGCATCCCAGGGGACCCGCAAGCCAAACCACTTAGGTGACTTTGGAAAACCTTGACCAACAAGTGTGTATTCTGAAAGTGTCTGCACAGTTGAAGCTGCCCAGAGCGCTGGGTTTGAACTGGACCTTCCAGCCCAAGGCAGACACAGCCCCTCACAGCACCGGCTGATTCCCCCATCCCCATCACTAGCAGTATCCATGGGTTTTTCGCATAAAATAAGGCCTTTCTGATAGATACGATTTAAATAATACGGTACTGGCTTTTAGAAGTGAAAGAAACAAACCGTTCAAAAGTGGGATGATTTCTTTCTCTGAATATTTCAAAGTCATGTCAGTCTGTCTATTACCCAAGACAAATTACTTTGACAGCACTATCTCCTCTTGACATCTGAGTTGTCTCTCTAGCCTATTATATTTTAGCACAGGCATAAAATATTGTTCAGACAGTGTGGTTAGTCTAAAAGAGTAAATCTAACTGCTTTGAAATGGCCTATTAGGAGATGAACTCTCAGCTTAGCTGCAGGCAGAGAATTAATCTAGTGCCTTTCTTAGTTCTTAAATGGCAATCTTTTCTTTCCCACTAACTAAACGTCCCTTATTTTGAAGGATGTACAATGGGAATAATCTTCAGAAGCAAAGGGGTAAATTAAACAGAAATCAGAGGGGAGATTGTCATTAAGAAACTAAATAAGTGACATAGCTAGAGAGGACCTATCTGAGTTCACAGAAGTAGGAACAGAGATACATTTTGACTTGAATCCTGAAAATTATTATGCACACAACTTACTCAGCTCCAGGTATGGCCCCAGTCACAGCACCTGCTGCCACTCTCTGGCTCAGGGTGTTCTGAGGGTCCAAACATCCTCGGGAAGCTGCTTGATCCCCAAACATGGAAACAGTTCAGACCACTGCAGAGACCTATAAGGTCACAGTCCTTCTCCTCCCACCCTCATCCAATGTGGCCTTTTCAGTACAGGAAAGCAAGAGGGCACAGGGAGCCGGCAGCAAAGGGAAGGACTGTATTATGCATGTGTGTACACATGTACGTGTTCTTAAAATAATTCTCTCACTTTGTTCTCTCAAGAGCAAATTCTCTTGCTTCAAAGCTGCATTTCTTTATAGCACTTGCCTTTTTGGTGCTTTCCTTTACGTTACACATTGACCATTTGTCTAGTCGTACAATAACTGCCCCTTAATTGGGGGGCTCCAGCAGGTGGCCTGTCATTTCCTCTTCAAGTCTTTGTTCCAGTTAAAAGGCTACTGGAGAATGAAACTAAAAGAACTCTAAAGCTACAGAAAATTGCACTGAGAATGTTGCAGTAGGAATAAGGGTGAGATACATAGCATTTCACTTCTATTTGTCTTCTAATTTTTATTCAGCAGCTACACTTATTGCAAGTCATACATCATTTGCAAGTTCCAGCAGGAGAAGATCATAAGTTAGGAGTGCACACATATTTACAGGGCCTAGTTAAACACCTTCCAGTAACTCACCAACTACTGCGTGTGTGACAGTGTATTAGGGATTTTGCACATGTTATCCTAAGCAAGCAGCAGATCTTGACTCTCATGTTGGAAACATCACAAATAAGTCAATTTCCCACCTAACCACGGCTGGAACCTGCTGCGTTTCCAGTGGGAATCAAGCCAGAGCATTCTTACATCATGGCAGGCATCTGAAATAGCAGAGCAAACAGGGGGACAAACAGCAGCTCATCAGGGTGAGGACCACGGCACAGCAGGGTGACTGGGAACATTACAAGAGCCACCCGCCAAGCCCTGAGATCAGCAGGAACCCCATCACATCAAAGAGGAAGCACCTCCCTGGGGCTGCCATCCCAGGGAAACGACCAGCAGGAAGGTTGCCCTGGGTCTTGCCCACGTTACAAAAGTTTTGGGTTCCTGCTAAGCTGGACAGAGAGATGGGAGGCACATTTTTCCTCTTCTGGCCATCACTGGTCATGGCTGTATGGATGTAAGCCCCTAGCAGAGCTCCCGGGCTGGAGTGCCAAGGCCTGTCACGCTCCAAGGGCAGCTCTCATGCTGGACAGCTTGGTAGAAGCCTCTCATCCCATTGCACAGGCCTTTCCTCTCCTCCATCCTCTGCTCTATAAACACTCATTCTTGAGGCATCGAAGTGTCCCTGTCCCCAGCAGGTATATCTGTAGGCTTGTAGGTCTGGGTGCCAGGGACTGTCCAGCCCCTAGGCTCATACCTCCACATAACCCTGTTCTTGCAGGAACACCACCTATTGCTGCCAAAGCAGTAAGCGAATGGGATTGCTGTAGCTGCAAGGCAGGCATTGCCACCCTGTGGAGAGAGAAGGGGAGCAAGTAGCTCTGCCTTGGCAATCTCCTCAGGAAACCTGGCCCTGGCACCTCCTAAGGGCCAGTCACACCACACTGACCTTGCCTGTCTCTCAAGGCAACAGGCACCATGGCCACAGCTTGGAACAGCCCAGAAATGCACAGGTAGAGGAGGCTGGCAGGACTCTCCAGGAAGAGCCAGGATGCTACATAGCAGGTCCCTTCCCCTTCTCGCCCATGCCATAGCAGGAGCAAGGCTGGTGACACAGCTTCTCTTGCTAAAACATGCCCAGGACCCAGCCCAAACTGAAGCTCCATCACCCTCCACATCCCAGCAGTGCTTATTCAGATTGAGCCCTGAAGAAATATTTGGTCAAAGGGACTCCCCACCAAAGCTCCAGAGGAAATCTTTATTGGAAAGGTGAGGAAGAGTGTGAGGGGTTGAAGCACAGGATCATCTAGGTCCTCCACATATTTTTTTCCTCTAGAAGCTGCCCCAGGACAGATCCATTCAATAATTACAGGACTGGCCGGACTCAGGAGCTAGAACTCTGTGATATATCTGAAAAAAAAATGGATTACATATTAAATGCCTCAGAAATAATGACTGCTACCTACCACGGGTACCAGAGCTTGCTGAAATATCATCTAGAGCTTCTAGATACCACCTGTGACAAATCCCAGCACCATTTACCATGCTGCCAAGCCATTTTCATCTCCATTATACCGAGATAGCAGTGAGGTTTAAACTACCCTTCTATACTTCCTATACAGCAAGGTCAAGGTTTTCTAAAACCTATATATTGCAGTGACAGCCTGGCTTTGTGTAATTATCTGCTCATCAGCCACCAGCCCACTCTCACAAACCTGCTTTTCTCTGTCTTTTTTATTCATCAGGCACTGATTAGTCTTGAAGATAAATGGTATCAAATTAAATGAGCTTCCTGGGCCAATCAATCAGCTCTAGGGACGGCACCTTTGCATTGCTTGACAAAACCTCCTGGATGCCCTACCTGTGTGGGGTGATTTTCTCCCCCTTCTCCTGGGACCCCATGGAAAGGATCATGGAGACATTTGTTTTGTTTTGTTTAATTGAAAGGTGAAAGCCCTCCTAATTAATTATCTAACTATAGGGTCCCATTGTGTCATTATTCCTTACTGGTGAAAAGGAAGTAACAGCCATTGGGTAAATTAGGACAGGCAAGCCCTCTAGGCTCTTCATAAGTCTACTGAATTGCATGTGCTTCCCTGTGAAGGACTGAGATATACTCAGTAGAGTAAGGGTAGATTGCTGACAAAAAGGGACACCCAAGATTACTGTCCCTTGATATTACCTGTAATTGAACTCTATCCCCTGTTTGTAAGCTGGGAGAGACTCATCTTCAAGGAGGCACAAAGAGTTTGAACCATTCATATCCTCTTCAGAGGCTGTCCCAGAAGCTCTTGGGCAGCAGTTAGAAATTTTTGAGGCTCCATTCTTCATGGTCAAGTAATGACATTTTCTCTTCTTACCCAGAATTGTCCTTTAACTTAAACAGTTCGTTTTCTACCACAAGGCATTTTCAGAGACAGTATTCAAAAATAAGCACCCTAGTGTCCATTTACCAAGCACTTTCTGTCCCTCTTATGTGATAAGCTCTCTGTTGTCTGCCTATAAAATGCCCCTATAAAATAGTTCCTGTCTACTTTGTCGATTTGCTGACACCAGCTGTTCTGTCTTCACTGAGAACTTTATTGAGAGCCCATTTCTAGTCTAGCTAAGAGAGAAATCAGGTCAATCTGGTGTGCACTATTTTGTCTCACTAACCTTACTATAAGACTGTTTGGGTCTCTGACCCTCTGCCTATAGAATCAAAGCAGCCTTGCCTGCTGTTTCAATGCATCAAATTTTGCTTCTGGTAGCAACCCCAGAACTGCCAAAAGAAACTTGCAGTGCTCAGATCCTGCCCAGATCTCTCCCACCCTGTGGGGTGCCAAGCCAACCCCAGCCTTGTCCTCCACGCAACCAATTTGAAGACACTCAACCAGTTGAGGAAGAGACAGGGAAATGACACCTGCCCTCTTTAAAAAAATTATTTGAATGGAAACCATCGGCAGCTGTATAAAATTCCTCTTCAGGCAGAAAATCGGAGAGTTTAAAGCAGGATACATTCACACCTGCAAATCTAGTGTACAGCGTATGTTGGGAGAACATCTCTGCTATGAGGGAAGTGGGCAGCTGAGGACAGCAAAGTTATTCCTCAGCTTGCCCCAGACGAAGATGACATCTAGTACTGTCTGCTCGTATGTTATTGACCAAAAGGTGGACTGGAGCCTTTAGGTACCATCAGAGCACAAGCAATAATCACGAAAATGTCTTAAGGGCACATGAGCTGTATATGGGCACACAGCTATTTAAGTACATTATAAAATGTCTCACTTTCTGAACCACTCCAAACTAGTCAAGGGAATTCTGCAAGCCAAGCAATTGTAGGGGAGGGAGATCCAGAAGAGAGTGGCATTTTTATATATGCAATAAATCCTGCTTCATGAAGAAACATGTTGAGGTAAAATTGCCAGTGGCTGTTTTAATAAGTATTTATGATACATAAAGGGATTTGATTCATAAACACAGTAATTATGTCTTTACTACAAAGCAGTACAAATATAAAGCCTCCTACCTATTACATTGAAACTGTAATTGCATCTCATTACAGAATATAAGCAAATCAAAATTAAAAACTTGGGATGGGGGAGAGAAATGCTACCAAAAATCTTGGTGGTTAAACATTATGGGCTTTGTGTTGTGCCATTCAATCAGACTAAATATCTCATAAAATGAAGTTAAATCCTGAAGATCTGGGCAGTGTTCATGCAAACCAGAAGAAAGCTTTTGCTTCTCTAGGACTAAAGTTTCTAAAGAGACACAACCACTTCAGGGCACAAAAGAAAACTTGGCCTTAACGACAGTGAAATGGGAATTGCACTTAAGCGTCTTCCACAGATTTCACCAATCAGACGATGATGGACGCACAAAGAAGGGTTAAAACTTTCCACATCCAAACACAACTGAGTGATAGACAGAGTAATTATTTGCTCTTTTTAATCATAGTTAAGTACATACATCTGAAGATAAAGTTGTGTGCAACACAGCTGTGTTGCAACACAGACAGGTGTAACATCACTGCATTCACACACTGCAGGCACCAAGTGGGTGGAGGGTCAATTAACATCTTGTAGAGAAATAATAGGACAAGGATATAGGTACTGGTCACAGACTTGCAACATCCCAGTGAAGCTACTGGTGGCTTTGTCCTCTTCATGCTAATCTCTAGTGAGGTCTTCACAGGGACTCCTGTGGGTTCCTTACTGAGTTTTCCTTTGGCTCTCAAAGTCCCTCCCCTTTCCCCGCTCCCCCTTTCTCTCTATGTGGTCGCTTAGACGGTGCCTTGTTGGGTAGGGGCCCTCCCTCCCACCAAGCGCACCCCATCCCGGCTGGTTGGGGTTTCTGAAGGCACTAGGATGTGTTCGCTGTGTCCCAGATGATCTCACAGTCCAGTACGCCTCTTGTTGCCCTGCGTCACTTCAGGACAAATGCCAACCCCGCCGGCGGCCAGCCCCGCTGCCCTGCTGCGGGCGCACTGCCCCATCATGCTGCAGTAACGATGCAGTTATTGATGCAACTTCCCTACCAAGCTGTCTCTGCTCTAATCGCTTTCTTAAACTACACAAACACCATCTCTGCACCATGATCAATTATTTAACAGAAAATGATGCATTGAGTTAGGAACTAAATACCATTTAATGTGCTCCAGGAATTCTAATTGAGAGCTATCACAATATTGCTAATGAAAACTTTTACCTTTGCTGTGTTTAAAAATCTTCCTTGAATATAGATAAGCCAATATCTATATACTTGCTTTAGATATCTGGAATTATTTTGCCGTTTTAATGTAATCAGTCTTTCTATTTTGAAGAGGGTGCCCTTGTAGGTTATTTGTTTTCTTTCTGTTTTGCAAATTGTTCCCTTTCCAAGATTGTTTGTTTAGTGTCAAGAGGTTATTAAACAAACCAAGCACAGTCCTTAAACTAATCAGCCAGAAGTGACAATAGAGATCAGGAATAATTCAATATTTAAGAGGTTACTTTTAAAAATGATCCAAAAATGTAACATACCGGGGGGATGGGGAAGCACATGCACATCTCTTATTAAAGTTAAAAAGTTAAAAAGATGAGCTATAGGGATGAGATGCCTGAACAACACAAGCCAGGAGACCCCATTTACCAGGAGAGCTGAGCTCAAACATGCTACAGCCAATTTCCATATTCATACATTTCCTGTCCCATTGGAACAGCTCCAATAAAAACAGTACAGCCTTGCAAATAAATGCAAGCTGCGTTTCCAGCAGAGCTCACTTTCAGTCGCTATCTGCATTGGGGATCCTTCCCCAAGTGCTTCACGTACTAGAGCAGTGGTGAGGGTGAACCCAATCACAAACTCACTGCTACAGTTAGTCTTTTATAGGAGGTAAGGCCTGAGGGCAGCAGAGGGGAGAAAAACTCTCCTTTCTCTCCAGTAAGATGCTCATTAGCTAACTAAAAGAAATCACTGTAAGTCTCTTCCTATGTGTTCAAAGACGCTACTTTTCACATATTTTTGTCACCTTTCAAGCAGCAGTCACTGCAGTACACGGGTTGCCTCGGGGCAGGGCTTTGCTCCCCTTGGTTTATTCACTTTCTCATGGCTACTTCCACTTTCTCACAGCTGGGCAGAACACAGAAGGAGAAAAAACCTATCTGCTAAGGGGACTTTCTGAAGGACTTATAGACATCTCTGGCTGAGTACCAACACTTGCATAGCTGGGAACGTATCTCCATTAAGGATCTTGCAAAGGCAGTGCAGAGAATTTACCTGTCTAATCAGGTACCTGTCATATCAGGAGTTTAGGAAGCCTTCATCAGCTCTCCAGATCACAAGGACACCAGGTGTGGTTTGTCCCCATTAAATATGGGGAGGGCTATGATTGCTTCTGCTTTTAAAAATTTCCCCCCCTGACACCTGAAGAGGCAGCTAGGAGGCTGCGTTTCTCCACTTTCTCAGCAATTTTCCTTCTTGTTTTCACAGCTGAAGGAACCTTTTCACTGTGATCTAGTTCAAGCAGGGAGGAAATGACTAGACTGTGCATAACACGCATCTCTGTCTGGTAGCAGCAAACTAGACCATGACCTGGGCAGGAGAAGGGACTAGGTCACCCTTCCAAGGAGCAGGGCTGGGAGTATCTGTGTCCACCAACCAGCTCTAAACAAGACTCTTGCAACGCGATGTTCAGTTTAATCAGCATCGTGCTCCCGATGTAGGCAGAGCAGAGAGCTCTGGGGTCCCTGCTTGAAAGATGGCTCATAGAAAAGCTGACATGTCAAATTAACATAAATGCTCCATCCTGTCATCATTTTTGGCAAAAGATCCTGCAGCCAGACTATTTATACCAGAGACAAGCAGGGCAGGACATGTTGCAAGTCCTTTTTGTTGTCTCAGCCTCCGTGACGCTCCCGGTGCTAATTGTTTTGAAAGTGTCACAGGGACGGGTGCTGGCGCGGCTGCTGTCGAGACCAACTTTGGGGATGTTAATCTAAAGGGAGCAGCTGATACCAATCCTGCGTTTTCACATCACCGCGCGGTAGGGCTGTGCCTTACGGTTGCATCTCCTTGTGGCAAATGGATGTGACAAAGGGCGTCAGCGAGATCCTGGGCATGGTGCATTTAGCTGATTTTTGCTCCTTAATAAATAGCCCCATCTAATCTCTCTCCTCTGCAGAGGCGAGGACTGAGAGCTGCTCAAAGTGGTCACTCACTATTGTAACAAGACCTGCAAAGAAAGAGCAACAAAGGTCTATATGAGCTGTCCTGGACCTTCAGGAGCTGCTGGTGGCAGGGTCTAAACTGACAATTCCCGTTGGGTTTCCCTTCATGCCTGGCCTGTGCCCTTGCCAAGAGCTGTGCACTGAGCGGGGCAAGCAGAAGCAAAGGTGGGAGAGCGGCTGGAGGCACCAGCGCAAAGAGCGTCCCGCAAGGCAAGCGAGAACGGGCCCTGCGCAACCCACATGTCCACAAACCCATTTATTTGGTGCATGGAGGGCCATGCCGTGAGAGGGTGACAGGCAGGACTCTTGTTATCTGGGAGATTAAGGCAGGTAGCAGAAAGAGTCAATGTGAATGCCAGGGAGGAGGTGGGAGGCAGCCGGCAGTTGGTACTGGATACTTTTATGCTGCTGTAAAAGGGCTTAGGTTTTTTTTCCCCTCCTGATGTCACTTGGAAATGGATTTCAGCTGAACAGAACAAAACAAGCCATTCATATGTACAGATTTAGTGATTTTACTGGTCTCACTGTAACTTAAAACTTCCCTGTTTATTTCAAGCAGCTGAGAGGAAGGAAGGAGGGAAGGAAGGAAGGGTGGAAGAGAGAAATTTGGCAAGAAAGCTGCTGTTGCAAGCGTGGGTCAGGAGTGGTGGCATCTTTATCAAAGAGAAGGTTTCTTAAAAGCAGAAATGATATAACCACAGAGCCACCCAGTGAGTAAGTGTCACTTTCCTTTTTTAAAAGCTATTCTGGTTACAGCTGTTTTCACAAAGGAGGAAATAAAATATGCATTAGGAAAAGCCTGCAAGCACCAGCGAGGAATAGGACATTGCAAAGAGGACAAACACCGCAATCCAAGTCGCTTTCTTTGTTACAATCCCAGAATAAACAAAGCTGCTTATAAATATTGATATTGTTTGCATATCCTCGCCTTTGAAAATGATTAGCAGAGCACTTCTCTAGCCCCCTTGCCTCTCTGGGTAGAAAGACACTGAGTTCAACACATGCGTGTGCATATGCAGCCCAAACTACTTTCCAGAGAAAGCTGGGAAACAAATCCACAGCACCATTCTAGTATCCACTATGTTTTTTGAAATGTCTTAACTGACATCGCCCTTTCTTCACTCGACTGCCTGCTCAGCACCTACTAACATGAAGCTTTCCCTGTGTGCAGCACAAGCACCGCAACTTTGATTTTGAAACTAAGCAAGTGCCCAAGGAGTTAATGCAGGACAGCCCCAAGGGTCGCCTTCCCCATATGGGTAACTGCCTTTGACCGAGTTGAGCTCTTCCTGGTCAACATGCCTTGCTCTCTGCAAAAGATCCCCAGTAGGACCTGAGGCTAGTCCTGTTTCCACCCCAGGCTAGTCCTTGTTCTCCTTGGGAGATTTCCAACCAAGTGTTCAAAGCTGGGTCTTGGCTCTAGGTTTCAATCTAGCAACACCCAGCTGAGCTTCCCTTTTCCTTTAATGTCTTCCACCTCCTCCTCTTGTAAAACTCATCCATTGCAATGGACTCAACTTCAGATCAAAATGATATATTCACAAAAGACCTCTGCATCCAACAACCAGGCCCCGAGGTTGTCCCTAAAAAAGGACACACTGACATTCCCATAGTTTTCTTTGGTCTAACACATATTGGCTGAGGGTTTTTAAATATGTTTCAATGTTTACAGAAACATTCAAGAAAAAATACAAATCAGAGAGCTTGAGTGAGTTCCCTGCAGTCATAGACTTGGAAAGATATGAAGTCAGGTCTTTCCTTTTTAAGAGATCACTCCATGCAAGGTCCTAATACAAATATCTCTTAATTCATAACGCAAGTGAAAACATACACAACTGCAACCACGATGGCAAAGGCAGAGTTAAATGACCTCTAGGCTTCCCTCCCGCTAGCGTCCGGAGCCATCAAGCAAGTTATAACTCCAGTCGGCATCTCAAACACTGCCATCAGGAACAGCTTTTTTTTCCCTCTTGTCTCCACGGGCAAGGACAACGCTCTCCCAGCACCAAGGGTACCACTGTCAGATCAACTGACTGAACTGTCAGGCTGGACGCCGCTATGACCAGCGCTAGGGTCATCAGATCTTTTTGACAGGGGAAGGGACGGGGATGTCACATGTCCTCTGCTTTGCAGGTGTCCACTGAAGTGGCTCTGCAGGAGATCCGACAGGGAACAAAGCACATTCCTATAGCCCGGGGCTCCAAGGACTTAAAAATAGTAATCATAACCCTGCCAAGGTCTGTAGTCCCAAATAGCCCACAAAATGCTCGATTATGCAAGGTCCCAACGCTTTGGCTCCAGTACAGCAGTCACAGTGGTGCAAGGGGAATGTTCCACCAATCAAGCTGGTCTCCTGTTCCAGATTTGTCTTGAATAGCTGACCAGGCTGGTGAGCTTTGGAGCAGACTGTGAGCTCTCCTACAGACTGTTTAGCCTCTATGCTCACTGAGGTCACTGAACCACTGAAGAGGACATGGTGCTCCAACTGACCTTTTCTCTCCTTGTTTTTGGCTTGAGATTGGTTCCCGAGCAGATCCCAGTGCCCATTGAAACTATCCACCAAATATTCCACTAAGAAATGTTCAGGTTATTCCAAACGATCAAGCTGGAGCAACTTAACAGCTTGTCAGCCTGGACTAGAGGGCAACTGCCCCTGTAGTCGGAAGCTTCATCTCCACAGCTTACAGGGTTGTAAGTCTGTAAATACTGTCGGAAAATGTCAACACCCAACTTCAGCTGTCTTCAGTCATTTATACCTAGAAAAATCCACTTTCTCTGGAGTTCAAGCTAGCACATTTGACTTCTTGGCCCAGTAATCCTGGCTGGGAGGTGGGTGCTAGTTTGAGTCTCAGGATTTACCCCTACAGCTGTCACCTCACAGTAATTGCTGGAAAAGGCAGTGACCATGGTTCAAATTGCTATTCCCAATTATGCAGGAATCATGCTTCTTTCCCTATAGATGCTAACCCATCCTGGGTAAGGCGTTAGCAACACTGCTCAGCGAGATGGAAGACTGCACAAGGAAACACGGTGTGCAAACTCAGTAGAGACAAAAGAAGAAGAAGAAGGCTTTGATATGTAGGGGTGAACTAAAGGGATAGAGGTAGATTCAGAGAAAACTAAGAGAACAGAAGTCAAGGACACCTCTAGGATCTGGGTGAGTAAAGTGCTTGCTGTTGGTATTTTAATTGTTTGCTCCCCACTGGGGCAAGGTAAGGGCCATGGTGCCTTGCAGTGATTTGAAACATATGCAGCTGCCCTGGCCTACTAGGACAAATGGGTCAAAAATCAAAGCCTGATCCAGACCACATAGGGCCTCCCAGTGGGAACAAAATGCTCTGTTTGAGTCAAGTTCTGGAATATCTACAAGATCAGAAGTTTCTGGCGAAGATCTGTAAGATAGAGTATGAAAATCAAGCAGGAATTCAGTGTCAAACCATGAATAATCCCGGTGGCATTAACCCTTGCCAAGGCTTTGCTGGGTGCTAGAAACAGCAACAGCCTTCTCTCCCTATCCCCACTATTGCAGGACTAAGGCCTTGGATTGATTTATGGAGCCACCAAACTTCATTCTCCATCTTTGTCTTGTTTTTAGAATTTGCCACATCTGTTCAAGTTTTTTTGCTAGTCAGGTGATGACACAAACCACTAAAAGCTATCTTCTCTGTGTATACATCTCATTTAAACTGCCTGGAGGTGTTTAATTATGGCCTAACTCTAGCACACACTGCCATTGTTTCTGCATCTTATTTAAAAGTATATCACCAACTATAAACATGGAGTATGACTTGATGCACATCCACTCCCATCCTCACAAGTGGTCCGGTTAACCCAACCACTCTGCACATTCTGTAGTCTGGACCACTGTTATTGGATATTTACAGTGCCCTACAATTCTCCCCATTCTTTCTAACAAAATGTATTGTTTGACAAAATGTATTGGGCTTGTTCAGCCTGGAGAAGAGAAGGCTGAGAGGGGACCTGATCTGTGTCTGTAAGTGCCTCAAGGGAGGCAATGAGGAGGATGGGGCTGGCCTCTTTTTACTGGTGGTCACTGACAGAACCAGAGGAAATGGCCACAAATTGAAGCATAAAAAGTTCCACGGGAACTTAAGGAAGAACTTTTTGACAGTGAGGGTGACAGAGCACTGGCACAGGCTGCCCAGAGAGGTTGTGGAGTCTCCTTCTCTGGAGATCTTCAAGACCCGCTTGGATGCAGCCCTGTGCCACGTGCTCTAGGTGGCCCTGCGTGTGCAGGGGGGTTGGACTAGATGACCTCTAGAGGTGCCTTCCAACCTTAGGCATTCTGTGATTCTATGATTCTATGACACCATTTATTCTGTATATTTATCATTGGGCAATCATGTGTATTTATCATTGGGCAATGCTTCATACCAGCCTTACTTGATACCAGTCAGGCTGTGCTTGATCTCCATCCCCATGTGCCATGCTCTTCAGCGCTCCTTAAGCACAGATTATTATTTGTTTTACCCTCCACTTTTCTGCAGATCACACATCTCACTGCTCTAAACTCTCTAGATCATGTTGTTTGCACTCACTATTGATGTTTGTTATCCCTCTAGTTTTGCAGTGAGATCAAGGGTGAAATTACACCTGAGAAATATCCAACATGAAGGATAAGCACTGAATATAGGGGAGCGGGTTTCCTATTTTAGTATAATTGGCCAAAATCCTGTTTGGAATTTTTACAAAAAGCCTTGTCCTGAAGAGTGCTATTAGCAGATGTTTCTCCACCCTGCCCCAAAATCTTGAGAAACACTAGACTAAAATAACTTTTAATCTTGTCTTTTCTTCCCTACTCCATGCAATGAGGAAGAAGCTAACATTTGTATGAGTTCAAATCATTCTAATCCACAGATCATACAGACTCTTTCTGAGGTAGATGGGAGTTCTGCCAGGATTTTGCCTCCTGTATTCGAGGTACTCCCTCACCTCCTCATCTAGCTACAATGACTCCCACTCTCAACATGGGTTAAAATAGAATTGTTCTATGGAGATCCCACTATGCCTATTCTGGTCTAAAAATGCTTTCTCTTCTCTGTTTCTGAAACACTCATTTTGAAGGAGCTCCATCATTTGTACAGGCAGGGCTTGACCGCTCACACCAAAGTGTGGGATGCAGCAGAAGGATCTCTGAACACAACACAGAGTGACAAATGCTCACAGCACTTGGAGTTGCAAATACGTTGTCCCTGTCTGCTGGGAATGGGAAGCAGCTTTTCAGCAAGGGAATTTTAGGTGAGATTTGGCCAGAAATGGTGAGCCTGCGGAGTGGGGAGTGCCAGAAGGTTTTGGAAGAAGCCAAAGGAGCTGCTACCAGCAACAGGGTAGGTAGAACTGACCCTTCCTTGTGTCACCCCTGAAGCCTTCCCTGGAGGTTTCTCCTAACCTTACTCGGATGTTCCCAAACTGATTTCCCAGACAAGCACAATAAACTGTGTTATACCAGCATATTGCGAGTGGATCAGTCTTAAAGTATTATCTAAGCTGCACAAATAAATTGGAGTTAACATAGGATTTTAATCAGGGTTGCTGTTACACAGTAACCAATGGATGTAGCCACCAATGGATGGGTACAGTCCACCTCTAGGAAGAAATGTCATTACAACTCAAGCTTGACCTGCAGCATGCAGGAAAAGGTGTGAGGGAATTGATATGTTATTTTCTGTGGCCAGACTAATTCTGCCTTTCTGTTGATCCCTTTAATGACATAACTAATACATTCACAAATCCAATCAAACACACTGGGGAAGAACAAAATATTACAAAACTGGATCAGGAACCAAGAAGGGGAAAAAGAAACCTTTCCTAATTTAAGTCCAGAGTCAATGTAAGACAGAGATGTAATAAATATATTAACCAGTTGTATAGTGAGCCCAGCAACGGTCTGTTAGTTCTGCAGTAACTCTGCCAGCATTATATCTGACATGAATTTCTAATGCAATTGAATCTGATTTCACTTCCCAACGATCTCACCTCAAGTCACTGTCACATACCCCACTGCCGCCCTGTCATGTGGAGCTGGCGATGCCGGCTCAGCCGAATGCCGAACCGTAACCTTGCGTGCTCCACCAACGGGCTCAGCCCTGCCAGGTGCAGGGCTTGGCCGGGGTCGTCTCCGGCGGCAGCTGATGCATCGCGGAGCCACCGCTTGTGACTCTTAATTAAGGGTGAGTCAGCACTGCTGCTGTAAACTTTGTCCTGCAGGGACGTTAATACGGAAACTCTGGCCCAGGATGGAAAGGGGGATAATCAGACTGTTCTCAATGAAATAAAGCCTACTCTAGACAAGACTTGAGAAGAGATAGCCTTTTTCCAATGGGATTTTTTCTTTTGAGCAAACATGCTTAACACTTTCCCCTTTTGTGGTCACGGCTGATTGGAAGGAAAAAGCCAAAAATCCACAAGCAGGGTAACCTAAATTATGTCACGTTCTCTCCTTTCTTTATATTTCAGTGCTATTGGTTCGATGAACTGTTTTGCATTTTCATGCATAGAATTGATACACCTGGAAAAGCACCAGGTCTTGAAGAGAAACTTCAAAAAGCTCACCCAGGACCAGGGGTAGAGGCAAGGAACAGAGAAACTAAATGACAGGGATCAGAGGCAGCGTGATGGTCCAGGGAGACCAAGGTTTGAGATAAATCTCTGTATCATTCACATGCATTCATTAATGATGCATTACAGTGGGGAAAGGGTTGGGTTATTTTGGTTGTTTTTTTAACAGATAACCTGCAGTTTATACAGATAAAAATACACTAAAATGTTCTAAGGCATCCTCACTGTGTGGGGACCCCTGCAGAGAAGCAGCGAGGGCTCGGCTCCCCCCAGGCTCAGCCCCTCTGTGCTCTGTTCATACAATCAGAGCTCCTGGTGCTCAAAGGTACAGAAGTCTCTTGTATCCATGGACTTCAAAGGGATCTGAGCACTAGATGTCTTTGGAAACATGAGCAGCTGGTCCAGGTTTCCATCTTCATATTGTAAATGTAAAAAAATATAACATGCCCAGACAGATTTGTAGAGGCAATGTCAAAAGGCCATCCAGTGTAGCACTAATCCCTTTCCATGGCCACTACGAACAGTCTGAACTTAGAGGGAGCCTGGGCAGTATGAGGTGTGACAGTCTGGAAGCTACAAAACCAGAGGAAGTTTAGGGTTCAAGTGCAGGGACTGATGTCCTGTCAGGGGATACTTCCATCGACACCACTCCACACGCAGCTTCTCCTGCGTCACGACAGTGACCCTGCAACCCTTCACCCTGCACGCAGCTCCTGTCCATGGTCAGAGCTCCATCGCTTTCTCATCCCAAAAGCTCCTCTCGCTAAGGGCTGTCTGCACTTCAGTGCCTGTAAGGGAAGCTGCTTGCCACCAGCCTCCTCATACCCCATCTAACAAGTGCAGAGATGCAGCCGGGCTCCCCGCCTGACTCCACAGGCAGCAAATCCCCAGCAACGCTCCCATTCCTGGCCAAAGACCAGTGTCCTGCACAAGGGTCCCACTCAGGGCAGCAGTGGTGCCCCAGGAAGACCGAGCAGAAACCCTGCCCTTTCCAAATGGACCAAAGGGAAATGCAGTCACTGCTGCACAGCAGCAGCTTTTACCTCTGGCACAGGAACATATATTTAATTTTTAGAGGGTTGTATTACAATGTGCATGTATCTCTGCAGATGGACAGAGGAAGAGAGGATGACAAAAAACACAGTGGTGCAAGTGATTTGGAGAGCTGCCCATCTGAAGACAGCGTGAGCTACACTACTATCAGACCAGAGTCAGTCTAATGTGCTCTCAGAGATGTTCTTGATGGAAACCCTCTTTATGTTCTTTAGGCTTAGCAGCCTGATCTATCCCTCTTTCCAGTTTGCGCTTCCAGATTTTTCTAGGGTGGTACCCAGCCACCTCATTCCTGCTGGCAGTGCGGTGCCCAGGAGGGAGACAGGACTCCAGGAGAGACCTCCCAGCGCTCAGATCCTTTGGAGACTGTGCTCCAGGCTACACACCTCCTTACACAGATGGCCTTTTTCACAGCGTGTACACCAAACCCCCATTTAGACAATGGTCATCCATATCTTCTGCTGAGGAGCAAATCCTTGGCCAGCTGTTCATAATCCCTCCACTCCTCTGTCTCCCCATCATGTATCCAAGGTCATAGGCTGTCTGCCAGATGGAAGTAACCTGCATCTCTTCAATTCTATATTTTCCTTTCATTCCTTTCCTCTAATTGACAAAGGCATTTTGAATTTATTCCTGTCCTCCCAGGTTTCTGTCACCTACAGATTAAATAAGTGGGTCTTCCACTCAATAATGACAGCATGTAACAGAACAGAGCACAGGACATACCCTAACACAATACTGTCGACTTTCAGCAAGGCACTAGCAGCAATTGTTCAATGGTGCTTTTCCTGATCTGCTAACTCTGTGATTTTCCTTGAATTACCTCACATTAATTCTGATGAATGATGACTTAAGAAATTGCCAGCAACACCAAAGTGATCAATGCATGAGGAAACACAGAGGAAATGATCACATCACATCACCCCTAATTGATTTCTATTCACACCTTGGTGATATGGCAGATTTAAAATATCCAAAAGCAGTGAGTGACCTAGGTTTGGAGATATGAATGATCGCTCAGGAGGGATGAATTCTAGAATCTTATGTCAAGAATGCCACATGCCAAGGTGGCTTCCTTAACCATGAGGAGCACTATTCCTTTCACCTGACACAGTAGGGTTCTGCCAAAGGAGCAAATCTAACATGGATGGGTTGAGAGTTTCCAAGCAGCATGAGCCACCGTCAGAGCTCAGAGTCTTCCCTCAAAACTCTCTGTAAACTACCAGCCACTTACCGACATTGCAGGCTATAGCAGAACAGCAACAATCTCTGATAGATAGATAGATAGATAGATAGATAGATAGATANTCTGATAGATAGATAGATAGATAGATAGATAGATAGATAGATAGATAGATAGATAGATAGATTTTTAAATGCAGCTCTCATTTAGCTCATCCTTCATTTGACAGCACAGTCCATGGATTTTTCAGGCCAGAAGGGACAGTTACATTCACCTCATCTGACCTCCTTAAACAATCCAGGCACTAATATTTCACTCAGCAAATTCCAGAAGCGGACGAAGTGACAAATACTTACAAATACCCCAAAATTTAGCTTTTGCAAAAATAGCCATGAATCTCTGATTACCTGGCAGGTTTGCTTTTCTATTACTTGGGAAAATTAGCTTGAGGAATCTAGTATGAGAAGCAATCTCCACTTTTCAATTTAAAGGCTGCTGGAATACACAGGTTTCAGATGGCTACAAGCTAGCATAAATTCATCCTCCTAGCATCTTGCTCCCTTGAAGCAATTACTTCCCATTTAACGTCTATCTAAGAAAGTAAAACTTGGCAGTCCTATTAGTCCACTAATAGGGGAAGAAAAGTAAAAAAAAAAATGGCTGTGGCTAGTTTTAGGTGGTTAGTTATAGCACTAACTCAAAGGAAATTAGCTTAGGCAAGCTGTCAATAATTCTGCTTCTTCCTTGTGTCTGAAATTAAATATAGCATCTCTGAAATCAAAGACAGCATTTTCATATTGCCCAACCCCCCTTCAATACTGTTTATACTGCCATACAGTGTTCCAGCTGTTCCTATATTCATGGGGATCACACTAGTCTATCATTGCTTGTTTTACATCTCACCATCTTTTGGGTTTTTTTTTTGTTGGTGGTGGCGGGGTTTTTTTTTTCAGAAGGAGGGCAGTGGAAAGAGGGAAAAGCAATTTGAATTGCAGTGCTCACCAACCACACATTAATTTAACATCTATGTATCTGATCTGTGCTGTTCTGAAATAAAAGCATATCCATCCCATGCTCTGCTCTCCAGGCTTCAAAGAATGTCTGTATCGATACAGAAGCTTATTGATTAAGCCAAGACCAAATCAAATAACTGCATGGGAACTGAGAATAGTAACAAAAAACTCTACTATTAAAGCTTGAACCTAACTCTTGATCCTGCCCATTAAAGCCACAGAGAGCCTGCCCACCAGCTTCGATGGAGATCAGACCAACCCTGTGGAGAATGTGTAGCCAATTAGCTGTCTCTCTCATGTTCAGCCTTACTGCCTAAAGAGCAGAGCTGTTACCAACCAAAGGCGGCTAACAAGGCAACATTTAAGGAAAATCGGGCAAGAGAATCTCCTGTAGATGACCTTCTCAATTACACATTTTGAGACTGTCTTGTAACGGCCAATTACCCCTTACAAATTTTCCCTGGCGTTAGCCCCTTAGGGAAAGATCTTGGAAATGGCACGACCAGAACCTGCTTTAATGCTGCAAAAGGCAACTTTAAGCAGGGAGTCACTGCATGTTTCAGAGGAGGTGGACACTTGCCCTATGTTAAAATGCAAAACCAATGTTTCCCTGGAAGAGGAAAAACATTAGACCTCGGAGCAGTTTTCCTGTGCCATGTCCTTCACACGGCTCTGAATACATTTTGTCTCAGGAAAGCTGCTTTACACCCATAGTCAGAAGTGAATTAAAGCAAGGACTTTTTTTTTTTTTTTTTTTCTTTTTAGGATTGGCTAGAATTTCTTTCCTCTCTTCCACCTTATTTCCTAAAGCAATAAAAAATGCAAATACCCATCGAGACACACTCTTTCCCATGGTTTTCCTATCCAACAGTGATAGCAACTGCTTTGATAAAACTTTATCAAAACTTTATCACGGAGCACTGTGATTCACCCAGCCTACAATGGTTTAACTGGGATTACAGTAGTATTCTCACTATGCACAACAGTGTCTTTTGGAGACGTTACAGTGTTCATCGTCAATATGCAATAGCACTGTGCATTGTGAATTATGCAATTGCTAGAATCAATGGGATTTTGCATATTAATTGCAAACATACTTAAAAAAAAGACAAAGGAATTTATTGGTTTAATTAGTGCTTCAGCTCTAATAACATTCAAATTTCATTCTCACACGATGCCACTCCTCCAGGATGCCTTGTCTTTCCAAAGGGGACGCTGAAGTATATGAGTCACTCAGCAGGGTCTTGAAGATTTGGGCTTCAGAGATGTTTGATATCTCTCAAGGTATCAAATGAGGTATCAAACGTCCTGCAGGTTACCAAGCAGATTTCTGCATGCTGGCAAAAGGAGCTACTCTATCCTCTCTACAATACTACTGAGATGTGTTTACACAGGGACGTTTAGGGCAGGATACAAAATGCAGCTGGACCATTCACATCTCTAGGGTACAAAGATTTAGAGTCATTATAATATAGCCTTAAATGCTACCTAATAGGAACCCAGCTGTCACACTGGTAACCCAAAGGTAGTTACATGTGGAGTATGTAAGAACAGATTTTGAGGCTAGCAATGTTGGTAGAAACAGAGAAAAACTCTATTTGTGAAGAATTAGATAAATGTACCTGCAAGCAGAATCTGGCCTTTGGGCTCTGAATTCCCAGGAAGGACCTTTACATGAAAAATGAGGTGCCAGGAGACACAGAGAATTCAACTGTACATCATAATGAAAACAATAAAAAGAAACCCACCTGGATCTGATCTTAACCACCTCATGAATTCACATGCTGCAGCACAGCCCTGTTGATAAGAAGCTTTCAGAAACAACATTATAATAATGAGACACTACCTGAAAAGCATCTTCATCCCCAAGGACTTAAAACAACTTCTGTTTTATCTCAGCATCGGAATTGCATCTTGAAACCAAGACTAGACAAAGTATCACTACTTATAAAGTCTATTCAGAGCCCATATCCTCAGAGAAGTTCTTCTCCTGGGCACACTTCCCCCCAGTCTCAGAAGCAGATCTCTCCCCTTCAGGAGAGGGATCACATCACAACAGTTATGTAATAAGCAATTTGTCAAGGAAGAGAAATACCACTAAGAAAACATTTCAGATACATTTAGGATTGGAGTTAGGGTTTTTTGTTTGTTTTTTCTAGCCATGATCTGGCAGCTGCAAGCAAAAAGAGCCAGGGTTGTGTGAATGTCCCCTCTCTGGGAGAAGCACAGCCAAAAGCTGCAGGCAATCCATGCTCTTGATGTCCCCGTGCTCAGAGTGCACTGGAGGAAATAATCCCAAATTAATAGGACAGCAGATCATAGGGGATCAGATAAGTCTTTTCTGATTCTAAAAAATAAATTAAAAAAAAAAATTCAACAGAGTTGGAAATCCCACTATGAAGAAAGTACTCCCATTTATTAGAATTTAGTGTTGTGTCTGTGTCTCCCATGATAATGGCCATCTTTGAGCTATTTTACAATTGGAAGAGCCCTAAGAAGTCCTGGAAAACAAACCTTCATGTCTTCCTCCACAAGAAAGCATTGCCCTAACCCACAGCTCCGTCTGGAATTCTTGTGCAAGGTCTTCAGAGGAAGATCATGCAGAGCACCCTGCTGTCAGCTGCGGGTATAAGGCACTAGCATCAACTCAGCACCTTTCAGGATTTGACCCGAAAGCATCAACTTTCAAGGTTTTAGCTAAGACAAAGTGGGAAAAAAAAATGTTCTTCCGATGTGTACGCTCATGCCTAGGCTACCAAGTCGTCTCCTCTTNGCTGTCAGCTGCGGGTATAAGGCACTAGCATCAACTCAGCACCTTTCAGGATTTGACCCGAAAGCACCAACTTTCAAGGTTTTAGCTAAGGCAAAGTGGGAAAAAAAATGTTCTTCCAATGTGTATGCTCATGCCTAGGCTACCAAGCCATCTCCTCTTGCACCCCCAGCAGGTGATGCCTCTATTCCGCTTGTATTTCCAGGGGACTAGCATTGCCCTCTGCTGGCCTCTTTATCCGGTATCCTAAATCAGTCACAAAGGTCCTCGTCCTGAATCAGAGTAATAGAAAGGAGCTCAGGAGAAAAGAAAAACTACTTCGTATTTCAGACTCACCAACCTTCCTGCTCCTCAAGACCTGCCACACATTAAGCCAGCAAATGGACTAAGCACAGCCAGGTCAACCTGCAGGCTTCACCAGGGTGTTCTCAGTGACCAAACCCCTCACATTTAGATGCTTGTAGGGCCGAACAGATCTTTGCTTTAATTTTTCATGCAGCTTGGAAAAACTAACTTCAATATGCTCAAGGGAGAGGAGAAGTCTGAAAAGAGACAGTAAAATAGCTCCCCACTCCCTGCGATGTGACAATCATGGAATGAACTTCTCAGCTTGCACATAGAAATTCATTTCTCCACACTTGGTCTGGAGAAAGGGTCTCCCTTTTGCATGTTGTTTACAGCTTGTAGCTAAGCTGGACCTCTGTCTGACCTGAGGTGTGGAGCCCGTTGAGCGCAGGCTCTCACCCACAATTGCCAGGTGTCCACATGGCAGCAGGTTACCTGGCTCTCTTCTGTAATTAACCTGCCAAATCTCTGCATGACACAGAAATTCACTGTAAGAGGAGCCAAACTCTGTTGAGTCTCAAAGTCAGTGAAGATTCAGTTATTTATTTTATTCTGACAGGCTCTTTTATCCCAGAAACTATACTCACCACAAGATCTTAGCCTGATTTTTCCCCAGGGCTCAGTCCCAAGAGAATAAGGGAAAAAATAGCCTCTTTTACAATAGAAATGTATTTAATATAAACAGATTTAAAATAAGACTTGCATACAACTTTCCCTCTGTCCTCCAAAGGTCCCCTTTAATATAACACTTTGCCACAGATTAAAATCAACCCAAGCACTGTATGCCACACAAGTGTAAAGAGAGACAAGCAAATATTAAATCACCCATAGCAAGTTTCAAAAATGGTAAGCTGGAGAGCAGAAAGAGGCTCAATGTACATGTTTAAAACTGCAAGGCACAAAAAAGCAGTATTTTACTTTTCTATCAGGAAAAGAGAAAAAAAGCAGAGCCCAGAGAGGGGCTCTCCTGCCCCACTGCTGGGCACTGCTGCTCCATCACCCCTGGCCTGACCCTGCAAGGTGATAAGCATCAAAGGGAAAATCTGCAAGCCCAGATTCTAAAAAACTCTGCAGGAGAAATGAGACACTCAACCACTCCCTGCCACACAAGCACCACGGGTATTCCCAAAAAACTCCTACTGCATCTGCCTGGCAGAAACTCAAGCCAGTGCAGGATTTCCTCTCTCATCCCCCTAGAGAGCTGCTCAACTACGAGGCTTGCAGGAGAGCAGGATAACCTGGATCCTTCCTCCAGGGAATGGTTGCAGACAAGGGGTGGCTGGCAGACACATTTGTTGCATTCCCATTTCAGCTTTCCCGGTGTTTTGTACACTTAGGAGACTCTCTGTTCCTTTGTTTTCTACAGGTCCTTTCTACAGACAGTGCTGGTTAGGCATGATAGAAATAGACCTCAGACCAGGGCCAAGGATTCACATGGGTAGCACAAAGCTCAGGGATTTGTTGCTTTAAAAGCATAGAAAAAGCATAGACCCCAGGGCTTTTTTTTTTTTCCCTTGAATAATGTGAGCATATATCTTGGCGCAAAATAGAAGTAACCTTTGTCTGGAGCTCTGAACATCCATTCTCCTTTCGGGGAGTTTTTCCCATTCACATCATAGCCGATCATCTCACTATTTTTAAAAGCATTTGTTCTACTCAATAAGTAAAACAGAGTCACTCCATGAGCACCCGAAGGCCTAGGTCTCCACAGATATCACAGGCAAATGCCTGTTTGAGTTGCCAGTATTTGGGGAAATCTGGGCAGAGCGTGAGCTGGAGCCAGCGTCTGAGCATAAAGCAATTCTCCTCTGATCCAAATCATGCGATCGAGACATCCCTACACACACCTCCCCCCCAAAGAGCCCTTCTGCTTGTGCCATAAAACATATTTAACAGCTGGACCAACCCAGAGGCCCTTTACGGAGAAGGACACGGTCCCTGCGCAGGGGTGACAAGGCTGCCACAGGTGTCACCTCCCTGCCAGGCTGCGGTGACCCCACTCTCACACACCGAAGCAGCCATGTGAATCCCAGAGAAGGCAGCCCAGCACTGCCATCCCTGTGGGCAGCCCTGCTCCTGGTTTTCTCAACAGCTGCACCACCAAGCACTTAAGTTTTCAATCTCTCACTTGCTTTCCCTAAATTACTTAGGAAAAAAACAACTTGCACACTTAAGTTCTACCATGATGACCAGAGAGGAGAAGCCTGCCCAAGCAGTACCATGGGGAGAGGGCTGGGTGGGAGTCATCAACCCCCTGCCAAGACAATCTTGTAGGTCACTGCTATAAAGAGAGGAAAACAAAAAAAAAGCCCAAGAGCAGCCTAGGGAGGAGATGATCATTCTATCGATTGTGTAAACTGTCACTGGAGTGGTAAGGAGCTTTTTTTTTGTTGTTTCTATCCCAGGGAATAATCCTGCCCGATAATTAGTACATAAGACATAAGTGGAAAATGAGACATAGAGCTAGGGTGGTTCAAGCCTCCTCATGACATTGATAATGTGCAGATACATAGATCACTGTCGGGGCAAACTGCCACCATGAGCCTGTGTCTTCCCATTGCCTCATCAATCCATCATCCGCTTAGCTCCTGACACCTTGGCAGGCACACACCGCCAGCCCTGCATTTGAATTGCGAGGAACAGGCTCCACCAGGGAATACAGATTTAAAAATCTAAGATTCAAATTTGTTTAAGTATTGTGAACAGCAATTCCCTTGCAAGGCATCTTCATTGCCCTTTTGCCAAGGGGGAACAGTTGGGTCTTTGTTAGAAGTACAAATTGCTTCTTAATGCAAAGGATAAAGCAGAGCCCAGGCACCTCCTTAGAATTCCTCCTGGCTCCTGGTAATGCTGCTGCATGTCAATTTTAATTTTTTGAAATTTACACCGAGGGCTTTGTGTCTAAGCTCCATTTCATCGGAAGGGAGGAGAGAAAGAGTCAAAAAGGATTACAGATCCATCGGGAATCAAGGATCCATACCAATTATACTTCATTTGGGTCTCAGATCCTGGTTTTAATCATATTCTAAACGTTACAAATCGACAAGACATTAGAGATTGGTAAGTGTCTAACACATGTACCTGGTTATGAACTCTGCTTCCCTCGTCTGGGAGATGTTTGAGGATGGGATGAGGGGAGGAACTGTTCTCTCTTTTAGCAGGGCAGTCTGTGTCCCTCATCTTCCAGCCAACAAGCAGACAACACTCATCAAGGACTAGGCAGGAGACAGAAGAGATTTTTAAGAAATTGGAAATTACTGGGCTACCCTGAAGTGGTGCCGGAACAGGTTCATCCCAGCTGTGATTCCCTTGGCTTCTCAAAGTTAAGGGCAGGGACAAAGCTCCAATTTCAGCAGAACCTGGCAGTCCAGCTCCTTTCTCACGTTTCCGGGAAAACGTAGCAACGCTGCAAAGGCAGTGAGCTGACAAGGAGGAAAGACCTTGGCAAGGGAAAAATGAAATGATGAGACAACAGGATGAAAATAAGAGCAAATGAGTGGATTAACTTTTGTAAATCAGCTTGGCTCTTTTAGCTTCAATAGAGCAACCACAGTTTACTCAAAATTAATTTTCCCGTCTTCTACACAAGACAAACCTCTTCCACCACAAATAGACTCTGGAAGAAAGCGCATCAACAACTGACACATTTAAACTGTGAAAAGGTCCTGGTTTTTCTTCTGTTGGTCTTTGGTAAATCCCACTGTCACTATACATTCCTTAAAACTGCTCAGGTGCGTAAATAGCACTATGTACAGTTCTGAGCCTACCGGAGGGACTGTGCATGCAGACCCCACACAGTCAGACACTGTTTCAAACGCATACAGGCACTGTACAGCACAGGTGCTTGGGCAGACTTATCTCCACTGCTGTGTTCTTCGTTTTGTCAAGTATCCTGCTGAAGCACTGCTTTCCTAATCACAACTAACTAAAGAGGGACTCTTCTCTGGACTTGAGTAACTTCTGGATCAGTGTTATATACATATGCTTTCACCTCTGCATGATTGTGTGTCTTCCCTTTATAAAACTGCATCAAATGAGGCTTTTTTCCTCTCCCTCTGTTTCTTCCCAGCACACTTGAACAATAATTAAGACCTACACAGGATTCCCTGCCCTAATTTAATTTTGCTGCAAACCTAAAGGATAGAAGTGACCCTCGTGCTTACCTCCCCCCCGCCCATGGCATCACGACAGTCCTCCTTTGCAGCCCTGGAAGAGTCACACAGCAAGAAACCGGTGTCTAAAAACATAATTTAATGCAATTTTTGTGTGTGTGTGCGACTGCAGTCAACGACTGAATTGTTTTGCAGACAAGAACAGTTTTGACATTAATGACATTATCATTCACACAAGCACTGAATGGCACAGAAAGGAAAAGTTTACACTTTACCCCATACAAACAAAGCAGCAGAGGAAGAACTAGTTATGATCCAGTCCCACTTCATGAATAATCAATCTGAAAGTTCACCACCATGATTAATATTCATTGACACAAAATCTGACCAGATCAAATTCAGCGTGTGGCACATTTGAACTCTGGACTCTTGCACACAGAGGGAACCACGCAGGAGTTTCCAGATGCTGAGCTCCCAGCATGGTGCATGCAGCACACCAAGGAGGGCAGCTCTGGAGAAAGGGGTGGGGGATGAGGAAGGGGATCACTTTCTTTCACTCAGTGTTTCACTTCCACCAAAAAAAAAAAAAAAGGGGGGGGGCGGGAGAAAGAAAAAGAAAAAGNAAAAAAAAAAAAGAGGGAGAAAGAAAAAGAAAAACAAATTAAAGGACATACGTACAAAATGGTACTGAAGCTAACGTGACCTGTGGAGACGGCGGGTGCAGTGGGGCACGGAGGTGCTCGGCAGCCCCGCACGCAGCGGCTGACTCAGTGGCGCCGCGCTGCCCCGTTCCCTCCTCAGTCGGGGTACAAAAGGAAGCCGGAGAAAGTGCTGTATTTGTTGTTGTTGCCCCCGTGCGCCTTGCCGCCGTCCAGCTTGACGTACACCTCGTCGCCGGAGTCCAGGTGCAGCACCACGCTGTTGCTGGCGTAGTCATAGTTCTGGTCGGCATCCTGCGCGATGGCGCTGGCCCGCACCTGCCGGCAGAGCGGCATCAGAGCCCGCACCGGAGCCTCCCCGACGGCGCGGCCACCACGTCCACCCCCGCGGCCACATCCACTCCCGACGGGAGGCAAAGGGGCACCGCGGAGAGAGAGTCCCGAGTCCGGGGGTCGCGGCCCGCGAAACCCACCTGCCCGTTCTTGCACAGGTCGGCCCACATGCTCGTGCCGTCGCCGCCGCGCATGAGGATGTGGTAGGTGAAGAAGTAGATGCCGCGCACCTGGCAGGTGAACTTGCCGCTCGCCGGCTCGTAGTGGTTGCCCAGGTTGGTGACCACGTCGTCGAACTTGAGCACCTCGTAGCCCTCGTGGGGGCTCTTGAGCCCCACGTAGAAGGCGATGCGCGGCCCGCTGAAGGCGGCACTCAGCCCGCCCGCCGCCTCGCCGCCCGCCGCGGC
>VWPW01027351.1:0-21369 GCA_013389825.1 Crypturellus undulatus | reverse complement strand
CCCGCGGTGCCGCCTTCGGGGCGGCTGGCGGCCGCTCGCCGCTGTCCCGAGGCGGGAACCGCGCGCGGGTTTCGCCCCGCAAAGCGCCCGCGGCCGCGCGCTGCGAGTTGGCCGCCTGATTTCCCCGCGCGGCAGCGGCTTTTGCAGCGCTCCGCTTCTTCCCTTGCGCTCCTCCGCAAAGGCCCGTTTGGAGGGGCGGGTTTGGAGCGCGCTCAGCGCCCTCGAGGGCAGAGGCTGTTTTGTCTTAAAATAGACCAACCTGTAGGTCAGAGGAAGCGAGCGGCTCAGCCTGATCCGGAGCTTGTTGCAGCCGCCGGCCCGGAGGCACCGAGTGCGAACGGTGCCACGTGCGCTTGTTCCGAGAGCTGCAGAAATGCCCCGGGAGGGCTCGGGACTCTTCTGTTCGCGTTCCTTGAAATTCAATAAAGAAGGAGACATCAAGGCTTTTCCACCTGGACCTCACGCATTCAGAGACCA
Organism: Crypturellus undulatus; assembly: GCA_013389825.1. NCBI lineage: Eukaryota > Metazoa > Chordata > Aves > Tinamiformes > Tinamidae > Crypturellus > Crypturellus undulatus. The sequence goes on along the minus strand of VWPW01027351.1, from coordinate 20,892 downwards.
GAGCGCGGTCGCAGCTACACCACAGGCAGCTTTTTTTTTTTTTTTTTTTTTTTTTTTTTTTGGTTTTTTCTGTATTTTCTGTATTCAACCCTGGGCCCGGGCCCTTGTATCTCTTTTTTTTTTTTTTTTTTTCTTGGAGTTATTCAGGATTTTCTGAGATCAGACCTGAGCCCTGGCCCTTGCAAGTCTCTGATTTTTTTTCGTATCTAAATAAAGCACACATAAAGCTGCAAGAAGAATTAGTCTTGCAAATGGAAACCTTTCCCTGCCAATTGTATAGATTGTATAAATATTACACATATTACACCGTGTCTGTTGCTTAGCACAATACAGCTTACTTAGCTGAGTGTCTTAAGAGATAAAATCATGACAAAGACATAAGTCTTCTTCCTCTCCTATAAATTAACAGCCGCATCCCACGGTGCTGTTGCAAGCCCCCACACTTGTCTAGAGCTTTGTTAAATGATTTCTAATAGCTGTTTCTGTTACAACCCTCGTGTAGTTTTCCGTATATTATCTGTGTTAAATACAAATAAATTCACAAACAAATTACACTGCATTGCTGATCATCCCTATCTAAGCTGCTGTTAATTTTCCTTTTGTTCCAGTGTTTGTCACTAGCTCAGATATCCCTGTATGCGTGAATCCTTGCTATTCCCTCTGGAGTTCTGCAAACCTCACTCACATGTCCGTTTAATCTCCTGTTTTCCAAAGACAACAGCTACACTGCAGCTTTTCTAACCCTTTCTGAATAAATAAAGTTCCTGTGTTTGGTCTCTGTTAAATCTCCCCTCTTTGCTTTAGTTCACTTTATGACGATGTGACCAGTACTGGGAACGGTAGGTTCACCAGTCCCAGAGCTAGAATAATTTTCTGCAGTGGAGATCTATTATTCCTGCAGAACAACAAGGACAGAAGAAGAAGAAACAGATTCTAACTTACAGCACGGCAAAACTAGATGCGCAGCTGACACAATCCTTAATAAGGACAGTATCGCACTCCAGAAAGCAGGCAGAGAAGTTGACAGAGAGATCAGTAGCTAGATTAAATGTCAAACCCCAGCAATTTGTCTAGGAATAATTTAATTAATCCTCTGTGATGCAGTGAGATGAACTGATCACCTAGTTAATCCCTCCATCAGATTGCTTTAAGGTAAACACAGAGTGACTTTAACGTATAATAAATAATCCTCAGTGGGAACCATGTTTTTGGAGACCTGGAGAACTGACTGATGTGAAGCTCCTTATGCCCCAAGAAGTAACACCGCGGTCAGTGAGGCAGATTGTGCCTTCTGCATACAGATCCTACACTACTACACATTTAGCGCTGTGGACACAAAAACCAGCAAAAGTGATTTGGGGACTTAGGAACTCGACTGCTGAGGGAAGTGTTTAACAGTTCAGACACAAGAACAAAACCGAGGCTGTCAAGAAACCAGAGACTTCATACAGAAATATCTGCATTCCAGAGGCACATGAATTTCTGCCAGCTACTTCCTTAATTCCTGCTTCAAGACAGGTACACAGCCATGCAGCTGAGTCTTGTAGAGATATTCTGCTCGAAAAATACTGAAGTATTCATGCAGTTGGAGGAAGAAGGAATAAATCTAAAGGCTGGTGAGAACACTCTCTTCAAAGATACAAAGAAAAGAAGGCAAGGACTGAAAGGGTTCATGGCAGAGCTTTCAAACCAGGCTTATCTCCAAGGTTAGACACTTTACCAGCAGAGTATGTCCGTTACGGATTCAAAATATATGACTGAGTTGCTCCAGCCTTCTTTATTTCATGGGACATGGTCATCAGGATGTCAAGAAGAAGATTTGTGTTCAGCTCCATTTGCTGCTTGAGGAATCCCAACCTGTCTTTACTGGGAGACTCTGTAACCTTCCACTGTACCAGGTACCTGGAGAGACAGGAGAGCGGGGAGGAAGCAGTACGTGCTCATTATATTGAAGCTATTCCCTTTTTTTTTTCCATAAAAATAATTAAAGATTCACTGGAATAGAAGAATACAAGTGAACATAATTCTTTAGCTTACTGGTAAGGGCACATACCTGATGCTTCCAAGAGCTGTTCACAAATCCCAGCCAGGAAGGTAAGGTATAAATATAATGTAAAAAAGAGCAGGTGGCTCCGGAATGCAGAATTCCCCCTTTCTGAAGGAGAGTCTAAACTGTGAAGTGGAAGAGAGTTCCACTCTGTCTTATTTCATTTTTCTCAGGAGGTTTGTCTCTGTCAGCAGCACATGCTTGTCACAGGTAGCTCCTAAACTGAAGCACGTGGCTCCTGCCTGGGTATGGAGTGGTCAGCTTGAGTTCTCGGTTGAAGGAGGAGAATGAACCCAGCTCTCCATGCCCCGCATAACTTCTGTCACTGCTGTGGCGTTGCCCAAAGCGAGGGAAGAGAAGAACGTGCGTCCTGCTCCTGCTTTGCTCCATGACGCATGTTCTAAGAATGTTGACAAGAGCAGGACCATCCCACTGGTCCCAATACCAGCCCAAACCCACCGAGATGACAGTGCTTTGGGCAGCTGTTGAATCTTTCATGCTTGAGGGATTTGAAAGCTGAAGACGGGTTTCTTTAGGCTTAGGAGCCTCTAATATTAGATTTAGATATTGGATTTAGATGCTTAAATTCTGCTTCAATCCCTCCTTTAGGTTCCTTTTCAGATTTGGCCCTTTAAACCTGACAGCATCAGAAGAGCCATATCAGATCAGGCCTGTTCCTGACAGAGGACAACAACAGACATTCAGCAAAATTACAAGATTAAGATCTTGTTTATGTGATATATTTTATCTCAAGCTACAGCAGTTCATGGCTTGAAGATTTCCAGAATCATAATTCAGTACTTTTAAAAATGGGAATCAAGACTGCTGTGAATAAATACAAATATTTTGGATTGGTACCTTTACCAGTCCCAGTTTTGCCTTCTTTTGCTGTGATTGGTGAAAGATTTGGATAGCGTTACCCTCTGATGTTCTGAAGTGCTTCATTCATTGCCTTTCTGAAATTACAAAACTTAAAGAAATGTACAGACAGAATGCCAACGCATTGAAATAATTGCTGTTACAGATCCTACATAGCAAGTTCAACAGCAGCCCTTGCAACTGGCCAGACTTTACTGTGCATATTCATCAAGGTGAACTGCTGCTCTTTGCAATTTACGACACTTATTTGCTGTGCAAAAAAAAAAGACAAAATCTGCTGATGATCTCTTTATAATGGGGTGTTTGGACAAATATGTTTAGACACTCACTTTTGAGTAGTGCTGCCTGCAGGCCTCTACTTGGAGAAATACAAACAGCATGGAGGGAATCAGTGGAAGTCATACCTTAGTATCCCAAAGACAGCAGCTACTCACGAAGCACAGGATAATCCAACTTGTGTTTCCTGGAAAAGAGCAACTTGAGGGAGTTCCTTCTTCCTTCTCACTTGAAAACCAGCAGCACATTTGCTGTTAGCACAAAGTCAGACCCTGATGTTACTTCACTCAGGTTTGCCAAAACTGTATGGGAATGGAGAAATCTCGCACAACAGTTGAAGCTGGTGCCAAATAAAATAGGCACAAAGCATGAAACACAGCCAAGGAGGAATATGGGTAGAGACCGGACTAAGAACAGATCCGGAATAGATCACAAGAGAGGGAAGAGCAGTTTAGCTGAAGGCAGCCACCAGCCTAGAACCTCTCAGAACTGTCAACTAACCCATAATTCCTCCAGCACAGTGTTCAACGCAGGGAAGAACAGGGAGAACATGGAAGAAAAAAAAAAAAAAAGAACACCTTTATTCCATCAGTTCAGGNACAGGGAGAACATGGAAGAAAAAAAAAAGAAAACACCACCTTTACTCCATCTGTTCAGAGGTCACTGACATTTGTTTGGTCCCTAGCATTAGTGTGCATTTCTATGTGTGTCCCCCCAAAACAGCGAGGACTTGTAAGGGAACGATGGCTGGTATTCAGCCTGGGCAACCAGGAGTGATGGAGAAAATGCCACAATAGCTCCAGGCCATATGGGAGTTCCTGAGCCCCAAAACAGATATTCAGCTGGAGCTGAATAAGCTACTTTTAGAGAGAAGCAAAACTGTCCAAAACTGTCCAAAAGGCAGGATCTGAAAAATACTACCTGGCAAACTATCAGGCTTGAATAAGGTCTTGCTTAAAGATGGTACATTAAAACAAAATGAGAAGCCAAATTACTTGTCCATAGCCAACAGAAGGCTAGAATTGGAGTCACCATGAGGGAAAATTCAGCTTTTCTTTCCCAATCCTATGCTTCTCAGTATGCGTTTACAAACTCCTTGAAGGGAAACAGGTCGTCCCTAGATTTGTCTTGTTCAATTTGTGTCTGTATATAACTAATGCTTTTCCAGTGTGACTGCTGGCATAACCCTGCTCTATCCATACAACCAAGCATCTGTTTCCATAATTAGTTAGGGGCCTTCCCAACAAATGATAAAATGTAAGCTAATTTATGGCAAACATCATGGTGATGCTAACTGCCAGTGGTATGCCCTAAAGCTTTAGTCAGCAGCTGCATAGACTGGAGCAGCTGGTTTGGTGTCAGGCAGTTGTGTTTGTGCATGTACAACCAAACCCTTGGACTCTCCATCTGAAAATCACCCATCTCCCTCCCGAGGCCTCTGAAGTTCATGGCAGGATTCACCTTTCCTGCCACTGTGACTTCAGAAGTGTGAAGGAGGAAGCTGGAAGGTCACAGAGCTAAAAATCAGTCATTTATTCATATCCTTTGTCCTAATTTAGCACAATTTCCACACCCAACCATTAGGCTGATTATTTCTATTCTATGAAGGGAAAAACTGCTGCAGGGAATTGATGTGCATGGGAAGCTGGTGTAACAAGAATGAAAGACACACATTATAAATGCTTTTGATGTACATTTGGGCCTCCCTCTAGGAGTCGAGTAAACCTGCAGTCAGGTACCAGATAGAATTTGTCCCCTCAAGTATCACAAGAATAAAATTAGTAGGAAATAGTAATCAAATTCACAGGTGAGACAGATGGCACTAAATGGACATCTGGGCTACCACATTCTGCTGCCACAGAATAAAGTTTTGCCTTATAGTCCTATGAATTAAAAGGCTTCCTCTGTTAGTCAGAGGGCATGAAGAGCAAGACATGGGCATTACAGACCCAAAGCCGAGGACGGCAGGAATGGGCTCTCCACCAGTCAGGTGTAATAAACTTGCAGGAACAGGTTGTAAAAGCCTGAGAAAGGCATACGGAAGGAAGCAAGGCAGAAGGTCTGGGTTTGCAAAGCTTTTCTCTGGTTTACTGCTGCCCAGAGAAAAGGAGTTGTTCCACTGAGAGCAGGCAGCTATAGGATTTGTACAGAGATAAGTTGTTTTTCATGTTTCAACAAACAGCCCCAGGTTAAGGGGACCCTTGACTGCTGCTTGCAGAGTAAGTGTAATTTGGGATGTCTCTGGAGAGGAAACAGAGAGGCAGAGACAGAGGTTGCAGTAAACCAGTAAACCAGCCCTAGCACTTGGATCAGTCGGCCAAGCTTATACAGTGTGCGGATACTGAGGCGATTAATGACCAGACTACCTACAGTAACGTGAATGAACTGTGAGAAAAAACACAGGTTTCTGTGGAAAAAAAAAGGAAAAACAAACGAAAACAAACAAAAAAGAAAACAGAAGAAGCTTTAAAAAAACACCAGAAAATTGAAGTAGGCAAGATGGCTTTGTGAGATGGAAAGAAACATTTGATTAAAACATGTTAGAAACTGTCCCAAAATATGTGGCCATTTATGATGACTGATCCAGTATAAACCCAAATTAAAATCATGACAATGGGCTTTACTTAGAATCATTCTGACCTTTTTCTTTTTTCTGTATGGCTCTCATCCTGCCTTCTCATTACTTGTCATTCTCAGTCACTGTATGTTGTTTAAATGAAAAGTGTAAGTTCTCCAGGGCATAGCATGGCATCTTTTTTTTTTTTCTCTCTCCATTCGCTCTGCACAACAATGCTTGCAGAGCAAGACTCTTGTAACAATTAAATAGAACACAAATAAAACATGTAAGCTCTGATTTTGCAGACTTACTGAATTGCTTTACAAGAAAAAAACAAAAACAAAAAACACCAACAAGAAAAACCCATCTTTGTATGGGTATTAGTTAGATTAGTTGCATGTGATTTATTCATAGAGGTCAAATTTAGGGGAAAAAAAAGCAATCAAGGAAAAGTGAAGCTCTCCTTGACAATGATATTTATTAGGTCGTGGAATGGTTCCTCAGGAGGAGAGGTGAAAGCCCCTTTGCTTGATAACTTGAGAGCTGGTTGGGCAGAGGCTGCACTGCAGGGCTCCGTCCCCCGCTGGCAGGAAGACGGATGAGAAGCCCTAGCAGCCTTTTCTATCTTGTTCTTCTATGATCCTTATAAGAGAGATTGATGCTGACAGCATCCAGGTGGTGCGTCCATGACTCAGCTGTCACGTCACTGCTTACAGCTTAAAGTCAGTGAGTCAAGGAATGAAAAACAGGTGGAAGGAGGAGGAGAGCCCTCCTGAAGTATTCACCTCCAGCCATCTCTTGCTGAATGAGCAGGGCCAACTGCAGACCGCAAGGAAGGCAGTGACAGAAGGAACAGCTGGTTGCTCTGCCAGGCGGCGGGGCGACGAGCCGTTCTCTGCGCTTTTCGTGGTGTGGAAGTAAAGCCTGGTGGGAGCCAATGCCCTCCTCCGAGCCAGCAGGGCCCACCCTATGAGATAGGCCTGAGGCCTGCTGATACCTGTGAATATGTTCCCCGGGCAAAGCTGTGGGTGAAGTAAATACTAAATTCATTAAGCCTAGTTCATGTCAGACAGGAAAGGTAACATTATGGATGTCCAGCTATGTATCCTCATTGATAGAAGGACTAATATTATTAATTTGATTTCAAGTGATACCCCAGTCCTATTCCGAGAACATGTTCTCGAGGAGCTGTAATATCTCTCAGTGGCTGTCATAACAGACACCACTCCTCTGAAAAGCCAAGAAGTCCCAAGAAGTCAGAAGCAAGACTCTTTGGAAGCAGACTCTTAGGATCGAGGGCCTTCTGAGGCACTGCTGCGTGTCTGGGAAGGCTCGCTAAAGAAATGTGGTACAATTGAGAGCTAAATCTTTTGCCACTCTCTTGACTGCAAGGCCAGCCTCTTGCATTCACAGCGGCAGCAGGTTGATGGGGTCTCAAGGTAGTGGGTATTTCATGACTGTCCTTGTCTTTGGGCATGATCAGTGTGAAAGAACACATGGGAAAGAACACATGGAAATCCCTCCAGAGATGGACACTCCATAACATCACCAAGTGACCTATTTTGGTGCTTCATAATCTGTGCCATCCCAAAAAACATTCATAGTGAATGGTCTCAATTTCTCTGCAATTTAAGCCCCTGACTCCACGTTATCCATCATGGTCAGAGAGAACGGTTGATTTCCTTCCTCTCTGCAGTAGCCTTTCACATACTTGACAATTGTTAACTTGCTTCCCTGGTCCGTTAAGCTGAACAACCTCAGTTCATTCCATCTTTCTTCATCACTGGTGTTTTCTAGAGCTCTGGCCATTCTCACTGCTCCCCTTGGACTGTCTCCCAGAGCCTCCATCTTTTTGAATGTGCAATGTTTAAAATGGGACACCCAATACACCCTTTTAGTTGCCTATATCAAAAGTAGGCAGTCATCATTACTGACTCCCATCCAGCCCTACAGCACCTAAATAATTTTCTGAAAAACATTCAGCACCCTCTATTCAGGTAATTGAATATTCCTAAGTGTAGTTTTCACTGTTGAGTGGCTTTCTGGTCTTCTTTCCATTCAGTCTTTGGTTTGTCAGTAATATTTGGAGTTCTCAGCATGCCGGCTGTCATCACCTGCTTGTAAGTCTAATAAGTGTTCTCTGATCCATCATCAAGGACATTGCTGAAGCCATAAACAGTACCAGAGCTCCCCATTTTACAATGACCAGCTGACAACCTTCCCTTCCAAGTCAGCGCTGCAACCATCCTGTAGTATTTTCAGCTGACAAATTTTCCCTAGCTCCATATAAGAACGTGATGTGCAACAGTGTTTTAAGCTTTTTAAATCAAGTTATATGATATCTACTGGTTTACTTCACATACAAGGCCTGTTACTAGTTACAGAAGAAAATTACATTGGTGTGATGCAACTTGCCAAAAAAACATGCTGGGTAATATTTATCCCTTTATTATGTAGCTATTTTCTGTCTTGATAGATATTGGGAATCTTGTCATGCAGTGGCACCCTGTTGTGCAAAGTGCTGTGCAAATTCAGAACCAGAATGTGGATTCTGCACCATGAAATTTAAATCTGCTTAATCCTAATGTCTTCCCCCAGGGAAACTGCAGCTTCTTGCAGTCCAGATTTCACATTGAAACATCTATACAAGGGAAAATAATTCTGCAAAACTGTTATGTCACAGAATTTCCCCACAACTTCTTTCCAAAGGGTCCCAAACAAGCAGTGTGTCGTATTACCTGCATCTTCTAGAGTCATACGTGAGTCTTCACTGTGACCACATTCAGCCTTGCTGAAGGCTAAGAGACATCATCTGTCTGCGTCTCCCTCAGTGCCTGCTCACTCCCCGTCTCTTCCACCTAAGATGCAAGTCAGGCAGTTCTTCAGTTTTCAAACCTGACTGCTTCCAGTATGAATGACACATCTTATGGTGGCACAACTGCTGCAGGGTCTGCAGGAATTGTCTGAAAGCCAAGAGTTCTGTCCAAAAGAAGGGAAAATGGCAAGGGTATAGTTATGTGAAGCGAGTAAGTGAGAGTCATCTGCTCTAAGACTGCAAGGCACAGTAACTGAAAACGTGGCATCTTGCGCTGTCCATTCTGTTCTAAGTAAGCCAGCTTCAGAAAGTGCTAAATCATGGCACTGGTATTGGTGAGCAATGGGACTTGATATTGTTTTATGCAATTATGATCTTCAGAGTCACAAGGAAGAGCCCTATCAAAATGAAGCCTGCCAGCCAGATAGTCTCTAGTTGTACCTTTGTAGAGCATCTACGATAGCAAGTGCAGGCTCTTCTGTTGCTTCAGAGAACCAAATAGTAACAACTAACGTTGTTCATATATGCAAAACATTTGGAACTAATTTCAGTTTGATTTTCTGTTTAAATGTATTGATAATTAGTTTTTTTTTTTTTCTAACTGTTTAGAGGCCTGAGTGCCAAAAAATTCCAAACTTCCATGCCCAGAATGGAAACACTTATTTTCAAAAAATCCATTTTGCCTCTCCCACATAGCAGTTTTCTGAGATGAAGTGCTCAGCAGCCTGCAGGGGCTGAGGCCTGTTCTGGGTCAGTGCAGCGGGTGACTGTGCAATGAGGGATGCTCACTCTCCATTTATCTTACAGCCCTATTAAATCATATTTTCTGAGGCCGCCACCCAGAGCTCTCTGCTCATTTTGGTGGGGACTCCTCTGAAATGGACCCCACCTGCCTGAAGGTGGAGCTCACTGATTTAGGGGGTAGCCTAACCTCACACAAGAGGAAATGGAGTCCCCAGCCCTTGCTCATCCCAGGAATTGGCCCATGCAGGTGGCTCATCACTGTCTTACTCAATTTTGCTTTCACATCCACATCTCTAAGACCTCTACTCCAGTCAAATCTCTGCATCACTGAAGTACATGCTTAATACTAAAGCATTTCTACTTTTCTCTAGGAGAAAAAAAATGATTAAAAACAAGAAAGCCAGTACAATGAGCCCAGCCTATTCAAAATGGGATGACAACAAGTGTCTGATATTCTATCATGTAAGGACCACTCAGTCATCAAGAAGCCATGGATTAAGTCCAGGTCAAACTAGTTTTGCAGTTGAATGTAATGCTGGGGCTCAGCACAGGCTTTCTAACACCATACTGCCCAAATGGCTCCACACTGATTGAATCAGGAGGCAGAAACATATGCCAGTGATTTAATGGGAGGGCAGGAGGATGCTCACTTTAATATACAGCACATATGGCATGAAAGTCTTAATGGAATTTATACTGTAAAAAAAAATATCTCCATACAAAGTATGGAATTGCTTGGGAGGATTTATGCAACAGACATAAAATCCAGTGGAAACAGTCTAACCTTTCTGAGGCTTATTAAGTTTTCTCTTTATTTATGGAAATGTCTTAATTTATGCAAGGTAAATGCCAGAAAATGCTATAGATTTAGTCAGAACTTGGCTCTTGCTACTTATAGATTCACACAGTCATATCCTGCTCTTGTTTACACCAGGAGTAAAGTTACTAGAAGTCACAGCTCTGATCCAAAGTTTTTTTTTTTGGTTTCTCTGGTTAATTAGGTATCAGGCCTATAAGTTGCCAGCCACCCCAAAAATGTGATAATAATATACAGAAAGTTTGAAGAAAATTATGTCAGTAACAAAGAGCATGGAAAAAACATTGCTTTATGTCCTGCTCATCCTTGTATATTTTAAATTATATCAGTGTTAAATTAATATCAATCACAAGTCAAGAAATGCCAAAATGCAAGCACATCCTGCCCTCTGTTCTCCTGGGCACATGCAGTGAGATGCTGGATTCCTTGAGCACAGATGTGTTTCCAGAAGGCTCACAGGACCACATTCCGTGTCTAGCCGGAATCCTAGCCGGAATTTTTAGCCAGGTTACTAGAGAAACAAGACTTCAGTAGCCACACTCTCTCCCTGCCACTTGCCTCTGAGTCGATTTTAACCAAACTGTGACCATGACTGTCAAAAAGTTATATTTCTACAAGTGTCCTGAAAGTCAGAAATGCAAATAAGTGCTGTAGTGTAAGGACACAGTCAGTCCCCAGCTGTGACACTGTTTCTGTCAGGACTGGCCAGGAGGACATCTTCAGCTCCAGGCTAGCCATAAGGACTGTCACAGAGATGGTGGGGCTGGTAATACAGACAGCGGGTGTAAAGAGACGGGGGAAACCCACAAATCTGTTGGAAACCAGGTTTCTGTTCTTCACCACTCAACACATCTTACTGGATGCATCTAAATTCAATGCAAATTTCTTCCTGTCCCTTTCCACAAGTGTTTCACTGCAGTACCTTAGTTTCTTACAGACATGAATGAATACAACCTTAAAATAAGTCCCCGAGCTGGGTTGTTGACTGGGAGATGTCCAAGAAATAAACACCAGGAAACCTTGCTTTGGTGGTTTAAGACATCATCACCCCATTTATCCTCTTCAGCTCCTCCTCAAAGTCACTCTAGTGAAGCTGGCAGAGGGGAACATGGGCCAGCTCCCCAACTTCCCCACATTCCCAGCCCACATTTGAAGCTCCAACCTACCTCCATCAACAGGCAAAACAGTATAACAGCAATCACAAGAGCAAGGCTTGTGACCATTAGTTCCTTGAAACCTGATTTCTCAGAGCACTTTTGCTTAGCAGGGTGTACTGTACGTGCTCAGCAAATCTCCCTGTCACCTCTGTGAGCACTTGGGACTCCTCCAAAGCAGCTCGTTTCCTGGGACCTGGGAAATCCAGTTACAGGGCAACCACAGGGGAGGCTGTGTGATCCTGTGACTTGTCCATTGGGGCAGCAGAACCGTGTACCTTTGGCAAGGACCCAACTCAGATCCACAGGGCAATATCCAACTATCTTGAGCCGTCTCTATGCTCTTATGCTTTCTTTCTTCATTCATCACACGATTCCCAACCTCCTACCTTGAGCAGCCTCATCCGCTGCTAGCGCTGACTCACTGGCACTCGGTCCCTCCTGAACGTGGATGGAGCTGGCGTCTTGCGAACGAAACGTGTAAGTCAGTGTGTCCCTGAAGCCCAACTTGTAATGCAAATGCAGGAGCTAATCGAATGACATCGGGCAGGGAGCCTCCGTCCTGGCCCTTTGGAGACCTTGCTCCTGGAAATTAGTTTAAAGAGAAATGATGTGTCACTTGCTCTGATTTTAAAAACAAATAATTTGAAAACTCCCTGATGGGAAACCATCCTAGATCAGATGGCGGGAGAGAGTCTAGGGCACGGGCTGGAGGGCAGGGAGCAAATTAGGGCCTCAGGGTCCCGATTTTGTCACTCTGGGTCATCCGGCCGGGGAACCTGCCCCTAGAGGGAGTCACGGATCCACACTTGCTCAACCGATTTCCTTGCTCTTTCCAGACAGCACGAAGCAGGGTCAGCTCCAGGCTTTGCAGGAGCATCCTCCAGCACCTACAGACTTGTGGACCATCTCCTTGATCTTGACTAGCACCCCTTCGGCTTTCTTTGCCGCTTTATCTTCTACCTGGTACCATTTTTTCCCAGTTTGACTTCCATCTCATTCTCATATTCTCTTTTTCATCCTCTGTTCCACCCTCGCCTTGGTTCTATGATATCCCCAATTCCTGTCCTTGTCTTTAGGCTCTGCACCCCTGCTCCAAATCTACTGCCTACCTCTCCTTTAGGGCTCCTATCCCCACCTCAGCTTTTCTACACATCTCTGTCCCTCAGCACCAGCACAGCCCATCCCATCCCTCCGGGATCCACCACAGAAGCATGGAGAGCACCGGGAGACAGACCCAGGCTGTGGCCAACATCACGGCAGCTTTCAGCAGCAGGAAGAGCAGCAGCGGGGGAATCCTGCTCAATGAAGATCTCCCTCGATCAGATGTTTTGCTCCATGGGAACAGTGCACATGAGCCCTGTGATGCACAGGGTCTGTGCAGGATCAGGGTGTGCTCAGTGCTGGCTGCATCTCTTGGGAAATTAGCTGCTGAATCCTACTGGGTTTCTGCAACACATGTGGCTACAAAACATCTTTAGGAATTTCCACAATATATATAAAATCAATTGTTCTTCTGTAAACCTATAAACTTATTCTCAATAATAATTAAACTCCTTTAGCTAAAAATGTGCATTGACAAACACAAGCAAATATATATGGCCATATGTAAGTATCAGCCACAAGATGACACATTTCAGTTCTAAGTGCCTATGTCTGACAAAGTTCTAATCAAAATGAAAAGGGGATATCATCAGGGTAAATGTTTAAAAATCTTAACTGTAGACATCATAGTCTGTATTACTTACATTAGTGAAAGGACTAATTCCTACAGCATTCAGTATCAGAGAGAAATCTGGAAACAATATTCATCTTCCGTTTATGCTTCACTACATCAAACTCCTTTTCAGATCAAATCAATGTTAGCTGAAAGTAGTATCTTACCACCAAAAAAAAAATATCTCCAGACTTGTTCTGCTTACGTTATTTTACTTGCACTATGCACTTTTATTTTGAGTAATGTCCTGCAAATTCTAGTTGGTGCCTCTCCAAACACTGATGCTTATTTTCCCCTTGCTGTTACCTCAACAAATTGCATGATATGGTCCCCCATGTCTATTGTCTATCAATCCATATGGTCTATGGTCTTCAATCCAGAAAAAAAATAGGGGGGAAAATATTGGTAAGCTTCATTCACATAACCAGAGTTTACTATGTTCTTCCTAAGCAATATTTGATGTGGTGCATATGTAGATTTGCCTTTTAAAGAGTGATTTAGTAGAAGACACCTAGAGGATTCCCGTCCTCTGAGCTTGCCAGCACTGTGGGCACTCCACTGCAAACACACTTACATGCGTGGGCAGGACGGCATTATAAAACTTGTGGGCAGGACTTCTGCAAAAGCTGCTCCACAGTTACAGAGTGCGAGAGGCAGGGACTCCACGCGCGACGCCTCAGCGCTACCGAGCACCTTTCACTGCGTGCACAGCGCAGCCGGCGGGTTCGCGCAGCGGGTGCCGAGACCGAGTGCGCTCGTTGCTGCGGCAGCGCCGTCGCAGAGCTCCACAGGCTTCGCAAAATCCACATCCAATTGCCGCCCCCATTAAGAGCAAAATACGCAGAGCAAAGGTGCTGAAAGGATATAGCAGGCTTTTCCTGCCAACCAGTCAGAAGTTACTTACTATACAGTGTAGCCGTGAAAGTCAGCTGCTGCAGCGGGCACGGGGCGAGACCCTCATGCCAGCGTCTCTGGCACCAGATTCACGCAGGGAGAGACCCTTTGCTGGAATCCTTTAGGTGCTTCCCTTAGTTAAGGCAGGGCTGCGATCCTAGGAAAGCTGAACCCCCTCACTCATAGCACTGGTGAGGAGACAGGCACACGGCGTCTTAAGTAAGGGCTTGAATACAGCTGGGTCTTGCAAAAGGGGCTGATTTGTGACCCCTTCTGCTTCCCTCAGCGGCCTCATGTCTTTTGGGCAGGTATCTAACCTGCTTCTGTCTCCACAGCAGGGAGCCTGTCCTGCTTACCCGAGAGAAAAAGGACCACTGAGAAACCCAAGCATGACAGCAGGGTTTGAGCCGGCTGGAGCAATCATATCACAAGGTGGAAATAAATAGCAGTTCAGTACAGCCAGAGTAACAGACGTGCATTGCTGCAGTGAAAAGAGCAGCGTTTCACCAAGAGGTTTTGAATGGTGCCTTTGGCTTCTTCTAATCTCCGTGCTGTGCTTTGTGTGCCACTGTAATTTGCTAATGTTCAGTTATTAGGCTCCCTGTTTGCAAACACCCTGTCTACTGGGTTGGCTTGTGATCTCCCTGTGTCTCTGCTTTCTGTCTCCTCGTTCAGGCTCCTCAAACCCAGCTGACGGTCTCTCACCAGCACACTGTGTTTGCCGGCGGTTGCAATTTTGCTTCAGCACAGCAATATCCTCCAGGGCCTCAGTATAACGCCCACTGGGTAGCAATGCCTGTGTGCACTGCGGGCAATTCCCACTAACCAGAGACACCCAACTCCAGCCGCCTGCCCAAGCCACAGCTTGGAGTGAGGCTTCGTTGTCACCCCCAACTGCAAAGTCAACCCTGGACCCACCTTCCAGCAACGGCAATGGAGGGACTTGCTACGTGGGGCATTGAAGTGCATCCCAGGCACGAAACACGGAGAGAAAAGGGCTGAAGGCACCCAGGGCGGCTCAGCGCTGCTCCGCTGGGAGCAGGGGGTGTAGAACGAGATAAATCTGGCACTTGGTGAATTCTTCGCACCAAGAAACACATTTGTCATTGGGCACATGGCCCTCTGCACAGCCCAGCCCCTGTCACCGGTCTGCACTGCTGGACTCTTGGCTCTAAATCTTGCTCTCCTCCTCCCCATTCCCCACTGAAGGAGGTGTTGGCCCTAAAACTACACTGCCTTACAATTTTTAATCCTTGGTATGGAGTTCCTCCTCGTGGTTTTAGTCACTCACTGACATCTTGTGATTTTAGCATCTCCCAACACTACCAAAAGCAGTGCCCTGTGCAGTGGCCTTCAGAGATACACTCCTGGAGAACTTGTCACAGGTTTTCCCAAGCATCGTGCCAGTAATCCTTTTCCAAGTTAATTGGCCTGGGTGTGCTGTGCACCTCGTTGCATAAAGCACTGGCTTTACTTTGCAGGCAAAACGGCTTTGCTCTTAGGCTAATATTCTTATATCGGGCTGCGCGAAGCAAGCACGTAGCCAGGTGAGGGAGCGCGACTCCCTCCCAAGGCTCCATCTCAGACACCGCCGCATCCTTGTGCAAATCAAACCAGACACAGCAAGGGTAGCCTGGAGGACTGGAAATCAGGATAAGTACACCCAAGACGCAGCTAAAAATACTTCAGAAACTAGTCAGCGTGGTCTGTTGCCAAAAGCATCTGCGGAAGCGTAACACCAGCACACATTGCAGACACGATGAATACAAACCATTCCTGGGCTCACCATCATGCGTTAAAAGGGCTTCTGCCTCCTCCCAGGGAAAGCGAGTGGCGTAGAGGCATTCACAGGAGCAGAGAAATCCAGACACCCAACTGCACCCCAAGCCCCTGCCTCTCTCCCTCCAGGCGTCAAACGCAGCCAAGGTCTCTGCAGAGTCAGAGAGGAGAAAAAGGGTAATTCAGAGCACCTGAGCCAGTGCCCTGCTAGGGGGAAACCTGTCTTCCTTGCCCAAAGGACCCTTATAAATTGAGCCTTTAATTCAGGTGCCTGGAATCAGACAGTGTAAATAACCTCTCTATTTTTATTTACTGTGTTCACTACAGTTTTATTCGGTATTTTTATTTAGTACCTCGTATTGGAGGAAAAGAGTGTTAAAGGAAAACAGCGCCAGAACAGCTCTTTGCAAACTTATGTTGGATGAGGAACTTGGCTGGCGGAGCCTTGGCCTCCAGGAGGAGAGCAGGACTCCCTGCTCCCTCCTCGCTGCAGGTCGCCCTCCTGCCTGCACCTCTCAGGGTTGCACATGTGGGTACTAAGACCCTCCTGAAGTGGCCTGACCCACCCCAGTGCCGGAGACCTCCTTGTCACCTCCTCTGTCACCAAGTCCCCTTCCCTCTGCTCCTTCCCGGGCTCTGTGTATTTGGGTGGATTTTGGGTTTTCTTTGTTTGGATGGAGTTGCTGAGGTGCAGTTATTTTCACGTGGTTTAGTTCTGACAGAGCGTTTTTGTGGGTAAATACCCACAGTTTCCGGCTCTGCCCAGGGCCACCCGGGTGCTTTGAACCCTGCTGAGACCCAGCACTTGCATCAGATCCTCTGGAACCGCAGCCCTAGGACACGTGCTAGCCCAAAATACCCCCGGCATGGGAACAGCTATTCCAGCCTGGAGCATGAGTAGGCAGGCAAGGATTACTACCAGGAGGAAAAAAAAAAACTTTAAAATTTAAAGCAAGGGCCAAAAAGTGAGTGCGGCCCTGGAGGTGCAACCTCCCACCAACCTGCTGCTGCTCCCACCTTTTTTGGAACAATTTCTCCACTGGGGGTTTTTGTTTGTTCTCCCAGGAATCTTTTTTCTCTCGTGTCATCTTCTCGTCTAGTCTCTTCTCTGCCATTTCATTTTTTACTTCTTTCTGCTCCTGGCCGTGGGACGGGAGGTTGTCCTCCCCCTCCGCCAGCACAGGGATCCTGTTCCCCTGGCGCACGGAGCCGTTGTGTGGAGTGCTGGTGACATATTGTGGCTGGGCTGCTTAATCACATGTATTCCCAGGAGCTATCGAGTCGCATTTGATACGAGAGCGGATTTAATGCAAAAAAAAAAATCAGCCTGCCCCTAAAAACAAACCACTCAAAGCAGCAGAGGCTTTGGCTGATGGGCACTACAGGCTTAGCCTTTATGCCTAGTATGGTTAAAAGCTGAATTATAAAGATTGAATAATTCTATGCTATTAATGTACAATTAGGCACATACATATAGTATTATTTAACATATTAGTTCCCCTTCAAAAGTGTTCTGATTTAAACATGCACTTGGAGATATTTGCACTTAAAATTCTTGTCTTATAGTTGCCTGCAGATCTTACAGTTCAATAACATTCCTAATTAAGGCCCTGGTGGGGCACAGTATTTAAGACTACACTTAAATCTATTGACTTAATAAAATTAAATATGCTTAAATATTTTGCTGACTAGTACAGATGTGTGAGTAATCCGTCTCATTTACACTTAGACTCTGCACTTCTGGGGGCAGACTCTGGCTTTTTTGTTTAATTTATACATCATCAGACAGAACCACAGGTCCAGGCTCTTAGGCAGTGCAGGGAAGATAATGTTTAACCGACATAATTATAGCAATCCAAGGCAAAAGGGCTTCTCGCGTGCTTACGCATAGGCACAAATTGCTACCAAATCTAAGCCTAGCACTGGCCTAAGCTCAGGTCTGTGTGTGAAAGCTTTATCCACCCAGAGCCCCACTTTAACCCCATGAGCATTTCCAGGGCAGCAGTAAAACCTCTCTGTGCTTCAGAAGGACAGAGCTGGGCTATTGCATATCTGCACAGGAAAAAAAGTCAAAGCATTCAGGTCCTTCCTGGTGCCCTTGTGCCAAGCTGACATTTCAGGGCTGTACTACCAAGTAATCTCAATGCTGCCGGGTTGCACGGTGTCTCGGTTATCCTCTAATAGTATATTTACTGTTTTTTTTTTTCTCAGAAGATAGTGGTGTCTAATCATGTCAGGATTTTCTTAAGTAATTCTGCCGGGGGGTAAAGAGCATTTTTTAGGCAGCAGCAATGGATCTATATGGCTTCAAGAGGCAGATTCTCCCCAGCACTCAGGGCCTGGCTTAGAGGAGACTCCTGAACTGAATCTGTCAGAAAGGGTTTGCGTTTTCTGCAGGGCTCGTTAGAAAAGGGAAAAACCTAAATGTGTTTTGACATTTGTATTTCGAGCGTTATCCGTCAAATATGCCAAGACCGGATCACAAATTTCCTTAAGATTGCTGTGGCTCTCCAGCCTATCACCAGCAATCGGGAGCAGATATATGACCCGGGCAGATGGGCACGTTCATGATGGATTTCACATTAGGACGCAGGAGAGATGGGGGAGGCTGATGGCAGCTTTGAAACCGCGCACGGGCCTCGCAGGTAGGCGAGGGCTGGCAGGCCGGTGCCGGGAAGCCGGGGGAGCAGGGAGCTGGCAGGTGGCCCGAGGCCCCGGCCGTGCTGCGGCTGCTCCCGCACAGCCCCTGTATCCCGGGGCTGCGCCGCGCCGCGAGCAGCATCACTGCACCGCACGTTTGGTCCTTTCACTTCTTATTCATAAGTGACACTGTTTCGGAGCAACGGGCCTTTTGCAGTTCCTCCTCCAAAATAATTTGTAGCTTCTCAACTCATCTGAGTGCAGAGACATTCCCAGGAATGAGGCACCAGGGCCATCGCACCCATCTCCTGCAGACCCCAGGGACGCGCTCAGCACCGGCCTGGGTCCCCACGACAGCAGGGAAAGCAGTTCTTATGGAGCACTCCCAAAAACAGCGCAACAGAGGACAGAGGCTGTTCAGATTTTACACTGCTTTTTATATTTAATCCCCTAGGTTTGCTACTGATTCCGCCTGTGGCATTAGGTACAAGTCCCCATCGACCACCAGGCCACCTAGGACTATTTTGGGTACTCCAGTAGCCTGAAATTAGACCTGTTTCAAGGTGATCTGCTAGATACACCTTGACATAACCCAGAGCACGGCTATCTTGAAAGGTGTTTCCTAATGAATCTTTTCAATATCACGCCAAGAGGGAACGGCAGGTCCCAATACTACATGAAATTAAAATTCTCTGTATTGGTTACATGTCTAGGTTTAAAGTATCAGCAGTGCTGGGAAAACAGCAAGAGCCCACCGATGCCATGCATAATTATGTTATTAATTATACATTAGTTATATTAGTTTAAAGATGGGGAATGCGCAGGTGGATGACATGCTGGGCTCTAATAGCCTGACTAAAATGCCAGGAAAATGTAATGCTGAGTGGCAGGATGCGAGTTGTTCCCGGCTGCATTAACGGCCCACGGGAAAAGTTGTTGTATTTGCTGCTGTAGTGGTCGTGATCCCGTCGGCGCTGGTGACACTATGTCACGAGGGCACCTTCGTCCCACGGTTTTCAGGGATCTCCTTTCTCTCCAATCTGCCCTGCACCAGCTCCTCTTTCCCCTCTGTCCCGACCGGCTCCGTGCCCACAACCCATCACGGAGGCTGCGTCGCCCCCGCTCTCCGCCGGGGCCAGGGCTTAATCACCAACATGGCAAACAGAAGTCACCGCTCACGGGGAGATGGATGGAGTCTCCGGAGGGCAGGTGTGGCGACGCGGTGGCTCGCAGGATGACTTTTAATGCGGAGCTGCTGTCCCTGTCATAGTGCTGACAGATCAGCATACCAGCCTGGTGTGAGCTGAGTGCTGAGGCTAAAGGGCTTCTAATATCCATGCTTTAGCTGTAATTCCTTTTTCTAACAATAATGCAATGTTTTTTGAGCCTTGTGTCACTGCTGCCATCATAAACAGCTCCCATTTCTACATTCAAAAGTGGCTAAAATAACTCACTGATAATAAACTAACGAGAAATGTAGATTCATTTCCAAACACCATCCTCCCCTAGCCCTGGAAACTGCCCCTTCCACTGCTTTTTGTGGTGAGACCCCAGACACCAGGGCCAGAGCCGCACTTGGTTGCTGTGAGTTTGCTGGGGCTCCGCTCACAGCCTCGCAGCCTTGGAGCATCCCGCCGAGCCGCCTCGGTGACACCACCGGCACCCACACTGCTCCACTGCTCAGCCATCAAATGCACGAGATAAAAGTCCCTTTGGAGACAGAGTCACCCCGAGGCAACCCCGGCGTCCTTGCAAGGCCATCCTGGGACAATCCGCAGCCACCTCCAATGCGTGGGCTGGGTAAATGCCCAAGCTCCGTATCAGCTCCGGCATGAGATACCCACGTTGTGCTCAGACCAGGGAGCAGCTCCTGGTCCCTAGCATCCTCTGGGCAGACATGGGCTGGCCGAGCGGCGTAGGCTGGTCCTGCGGGTCCCCAGCACAGCCGGACCCCTCAGCATCTGCTTCTAAATAGGTTAAAGCGCTTCCTCCTGATAGACGCCTTCGATGTATGAATAGTTACATCTTCTTCGTTTCACTCCAACGTTTAATTAATATATAAATCAAATGCTTATAAAACTCGCAAATGCTTGGGAAGAGGTAAAATTTAATTAGTTTGCCCACACAACACCATATGTCAACCGTTAGCTCAATTACTCCTTGCCACCACGCACTCACTGTGCTTTTCCACATTACTCATTTCCCTGGACCGGGGAGCCCCAGCTCATCACCTCCACCCCGAGACCCTGACGCAAATTAAACATCAAGCCCAGGAGCTGGCTGGGCTGGGAAGCCGCAGCTGGGATTTGCTCCCTGCAGCAGTTAGGGCTTTGCTCCATTTGCTGCAGGCGGGAAACAGCGGCCTGGCCCTCCCGTTTACTGGACAGGCTGATGCTCCCCAAGACTAATCCCAGTGCTGCAGTCTGGGGTCTCCTGGTCCTGCCAGCCCCCCTGAGGTCCCTCTTGGCTGCCATTCATGATCCTCACCAAGAAAACGGCAGTTTCAAATGTAAAACCATGTTGGGGGGATTTTTTTTTTTTTTTAGCTTTTTCTCCTGTTTGCCAACAGAACT
>VWPW01027350.1:312311-322519 GCA_013389825.1 Crypturellus undulatus | reverse complement strand
GGAGATGCAAAGGTCAGTGTGCACCAGAGAGGGGTAACAGAAGCTTCAGTCTGGTTTTGGAGCAGGAACGATTCGGATCCCACCTACGAAGTTCCTGAGCTTTCCAGACAACCATCCGTACAGCGTTGGTTATTTCTGCTGTCTTTGCACCCACCGGGATGAGTCATGGAGCAGGGCGCCGCACAAACCACGGCCCTTCCTGGGGGACCTTGCCATCCGCCTGCGAGATGGGGGTGGCCAGAGGGAACCTGGGGATGGTTTTGCAGTGTTTGTAAAGGAGGAGATGGCAGCAGTCAATGCAAGACGTTTTAAGTTTGCAAAATGCCCGTTATGCTCAGAATAGATGCTTTGCAGCAGATGCACGCTTGCCCTCTGTAACGGTGGTGCAGCGGGTTACATGCCAGGTACATGAACGGAGCGGGATTTAAAAGAACACCCAACCCCACAGCCATCGCCTTGCTTGCAGTGAGTGCCACTGCCAGCTTGGACCTCCCCTTGCAACGGTAGCCAGGGCTGTCTATGGCAAGGCACTAATGAAGCATTTTGGATGTGTTTCAGTTTACCCCAGTCTTACACAGTAAAGCAAAATGCGCAGATCAGACCAAGACAGATGAGAGTATCAAGGGTTTCCCAGATGCCTGCAGATGAATAAGCACAGAACTGCTGGTGGCCAGAGGAGAGGAACCTGCCAGGCAGCTTGCACATTCCTCAAGGACTTCTCCCTGGCTGCTCAATACCTCGTATGCTCTCGTGGGGAGGGAGCGGAGGAGTTTATTTGGCGCAGCGAGGAAGTGGACTCAGGTCTTTTCCATCCGCTAATGCTGTGCAGAGGGAGAGCGTGCGGTGCTCATCCTCCTCCACAGCGCGCTGAGCGGTTTGAACTTGAGCAACTCCTCGCATTTTTCCCCCATGTGACGGTGAGTCAGGCTGAGCTCCTCTTTTCTTCTCCATAATTGAGTAGGAGATTATTTTGACTGAAATAACCAGACGCAGGTGTCACGGCTGTGAATGCCTCCGTGCGTGCCACCAGCTCAAAGTCCTGTAATGTTCTGCCAGGGAAGCTGGGCTTTAAAGGGTTTGCTCAGCAGAGAGGGAAGAAAAGGAGAGGGGAAGAATAGCTCCTTCCCGCTCGCTTCTGTCGCGGTCTCTTCTGACCTGAGCCCACTGAGTCGCTGGTGTCTTGCTGTTCCTCAGAAGCGGCTCTTTTGTGGACAGGCTCCCCTGCGACATCGGGATGAGATGGGGAATAGCTGCAGCATCATGTCTTTCTACAGGAGCTTTGAGCTGCTGTTCTGCTCCCTGCCGTACACATGCCAAGAAAGTTGCAAAACATCATTCCTGTAAAACCTGCGAGGGAATCTCCCCATGCACAGATTCACTTGCTCCTTCGCTTCCTTTTTTCCGTAGTGCCACCTGCTGCCTTCAGCGCCTGCCCTTGGCACTGGGTCTTGTCAGCAAGTGGAATTTCTTCTACCTTGGCAGGAAGGGCGGCGAAGTCTTCTCATTAAAGAGGTGCATTGCTAATTACCTGCATGCACGTGTGTGCTGCAGCCATCTCTGCGGGCAGAGGTAGCAGCCGGCCGCGGCACTGATGGACAACGGGTCACACCCCCCATCGTCAACCTCGTCTGCCCGTCTGAGCTCAGACTTAGCTGAATATTCCCCCATGCGCAGGACAGTGCGGGCTCATCACTAGAGCACCGCTCCACTGCTCTCGTGATGCTGAATTTATCACTAAAGGCACTTTCAGAGCAAAAGGTGATCACTTTAGCTATAAGATTATTATAGGGAACTTATTAATTATAAGCAACTTATGCTACTATGAATGCCTGTCTTAATTCACTGGCTCAAGGGTAGCATGCAACTGGAAGTTTATATTCAAAGTCAGTGTGAAAACACCTTTTTATTACTTCAGCACAAATTCAAGCCTTCTTGCTTTCTCCACTCTCTATTTACTAGTATCTGCCATCAAACGCAATCCTGCCGCCACAGGTCAATAGGACTGCTGCTCTTATAAAATGGTGCTCTTATAAAATGGCCTTACCAGCTTCTGTGGCCTTTCAAAGCATCTTTATTGAGTATTTCACCTTGCCCCCACCCTTTTAATTATTTTCCAGATGTAAATGATCCACAGAACACTGCTGCAAGGTGTAACTAGGAACATAATCTGTTGTGTGTTTCTAAAATTTATTGTAGTTGCTCTCCTTGGAGCAGTTTGGGAATTGATCTAATCATTGTGGATAATTATTTGAAATGCTAGAGGTGCTAATAATGGGATTCTGTCCTGCTAGTGACATCATTTCATTGGCAGATTGGCCAATAAGTATCTTTCAATATAATCTATTTTGAGGTGTGATCATATGAAATAATGACTTAAGTGCAATTATACAGGGTAATTATTCTACTAATAAGTTTCTTTTTTGTTTGTTTTTCCTTTTTGCTTCTGCAGCAATACAGAAAGTGCTTAGGTAAGAATTTCACACTGTGGTTGCATAGATGGTATCTGCACACGCATTCTGTTTGAAAGTTTTTTCCATACTGACATCAGTTAGTGTTCCCGGCATTGCGCTGCTGTCGCCTGTAGAATTTGGTAATTGTTTGCAGAGGCTGCTTCAACTTGCACATTCACCTTCTTTTTTTATTATGAAATACCCAAGGGATGGTACTGCCCGGGATTTTTCTAATATGGTGCTCTTCCGATACGCACACACCCCCTTCTGATACCATCTTTAAATCAAGTGAAGAAAATCTGAAATCTGATTCCTTTATTGCTGTATTGTCCTTACGCGTTAGATTTCCTGTGGATATGTGGATGATCCTGGTGCACAGCTTAGGCTGAAGCCAGTCCAGCTTCCTCTTTCATTCAGGGTGCCAAAGGGCATTCCTCATC
The DNA here is from genome assembly GCA_013389825.1 of Crypturellus undulatus. Taxonomy (NCBI): domain Eukaryota; kingdom Metazoa; phylum Chordata; class Aves; order Tinamiformes; family Tinamidae; genus Crypturellus; species Crypturellus undulatus. The sequence continues at coordinate 319,629 of VWPW01027350.1, read as the reverse complement.
ATCGGATTTGTGTTCAAGAGCTGAAAGAAGCTAACTAAAACTTTTGTATATTTAAATTCCTTCTGCAGCAAGACATTGTCGCATCATTTGATTTTGATCTCTAGAAATAGCACGTAAAAAAGCTTTTGTGGTTTAGAAGTGTTCATGGTCTGGACCAACTTTTGCAGGCTAAATAAAGCATGAGAAATACATTTTTTTTTTTTTACCAGACTACTCACTCTATCAACGGAGCTTTTAAGGAAATCTAATGAAATGGAATCTATTATTTTAATAGCACTCTTTCTCTGGTAAAAGTTCTTGCTAACTTTCTAAAGCAGAGCTTGAAATAACAGATAAAAATTGTCAAAAACTGTGATACAGTTTGGAGCTGAAAATTATGACCAAAATCTAAGCTTACCCAAACCCTGAGTTTAAATGACAAAATGTCTTGAAATTCTTCAGATCATCATGTAAGCTGTTAAAGATAACAAACAATTTATTTGTGGGGGATATTTTTTTCTTTTGCACTAAAGTTTTTATTGGAGGAGGATTGAATGGTTTCTTTTTTTATTTATTTGGTGTTTTGTTCCTGTAGTCTATCTAATGAAGTTCACTGACTGACAGATGATAAAAAATAAGGGGAAGAATTCTTCCCCAAGTAGCCTATATTGGCTTTGTAATCACATGGGCAATAAGGAGAAGCATGTTTGGTGCTAGGGACAGCAGTTTGCATTAGTGTTCCAGAGTGATACCTGCAGGATTTATGCTCTTACCACGTTAAACCTGCAGTCTTTATAGGGGAGAGGAAGGTGGTGGGGCTTGGGAGAAAGATCCAGAAGGACTTCAGATTTTCTGTGGTCACTGTTATAGTTAGATAAACACAAAGTTTAGAAAAAAAGGCGGCACTGGTTATGTACACAGCATTGGAGCCTTGTGTGAAGCCTCTGTATATCCTTTGTACCCTATTTTATCTTTACCATAAGGATGCAGGAAGGACTGTCAGGTCTGTACGAGTATCATGCATGCAGTGCTTGAAAGGAGCATCACCGGCCGAGCTCCACACGGCCATTTGCTGCTGCTCTCCCCTATGGAGAGACCCAGCCTGTTGCCAGTGAGTAAAGCGGGAATTTTGACATTGATTTCCAAGGGAGCTAATCAGAGCTCCCTGCAAATGGAGCGTGAGCACGCAGTGCTCCTTTTCGTTTTCGTCTCATGAATGTGACTAATTAAATGCTTGTATTTTTTAAGCACTAACTGGCTTTTGATAGTCATTTAGAGACTTTTGAGAAAGTCAATAATTTTGATGAAATAAGACTGTAGGCTCCAGAACAAAGTCCACATGGAATCTGCGGTGTTGCTAGGATACAGCTATTAGTATTTTCAGTGGCTGGGGTATTTTTTGGTGATTTTTATTTATTTATTTTTTTCCTAATAGATTCAGTCTAGCCACTCTTACAAATAATAGGAGAGGATGTGATTGACTGATCTCATTTACACCATACTCCCCCAATTTACAGTAACCAAGCCAAATTTGACCCATTCATTTCATTTAATTTTATATGCAAAGAAGAAACACAAGCAGTAATTTTGACCTGAGCTGCATGGAGCACATTTTATTCCCATTTCAACTTTTTTTTTTCCCCGCAGGTGTAGAATTTTCTCCATCCGTGAGTTACATTCATGAACTCAGTCTCCCTCTAGTGGCTCATTTCCAAAGGGGTCCTTGGCTTTACTGTCCTGGAGACTTGGATGGGCACAGGATTTGCTCGAGCGTGATGCAGAGAGCTGAGGTGACCCATGCGAGTTCAACTACAGAGTTCATCATGTGCAAGAGATGAGTATAAAACTAATAATCATTTATTATTTTCTATATTTTTTTCATTTTAGATTATTTTAAAAGATTTTTATATCTTCCCATGTCAGGCTTACTCTGCTGTACAGACTGAATTGTTCTGCTCAGCATGCAGGGTTTGCCTCCTGCATATTGTTTCCTTCAGCTGTATAAAAGCCTGTATAAAGAAATCTGTATTTAAACGGAAAAGTCCCACATCTAAGAAGTGGCCAGATGTGTCGGTAACATTCTTTTTGACTTAATATAATGAACATGATGGATGATGCTATTTTGGGGCCCTTCTTATGTTTAAGGAAGAGATAACCAAGAGAAACACTGTGCAGATATTTTACTGGCAAGCAAGGAAAGGAAAGCTCATTGGAGTTTGTTTTTTACATAGAACAAAGCTCGCTTTTGAAGTCCTCCAGGCCTCTTGCAGTCCTGCGTGTGATCCTGTGCCTCACAAGCAGGGGAGAAGGAAAGGTGGAGGGATGACAGCAGGAAGCTCCTGTCCAAAGCCAAGTGCGAAATTCAGGTTACTTTACAGTGGTGCATGGATTGGATGCTGAGTTAAGCCAGTTCAGCTCCTTGGAAATGACTCAGTAAAGAATATGGATCTGGTTTAAAGATATTTAAGACATTATGTGCCATTACTTAACGGTTTCCTTCCCAAGCAACAGTAATCAATGAGGGCTGATTCTGAAATGCATCAACAATCCCAGGAAGACCGAGGCTTTCCCACTCAAGGTAAGTAGGGAGCTGCCCTTGCCTTCTTCATGAGCACATTGACATCTAGCAGACATCTACCCTGTCATGCAGCTTGATTTTTCACGTGCCAGAGGCTACTTGGCCTTGGGTTTTGCTTTATATGCTGTGATAAAAAGAAACCTTGGAGCAATTTAGGATTACCCTGCCTAGACGTGACCAAACTCCCATCGGATTTCCATAGACCCCTGAACTACAAGTCACAGAGTGCTGTCACCTTTCTGTGGAGCATTTTACGGTGTATTCAGCCATGGAACAACTTTCAGGATTTGTGTTTTGCTTGACCTTTACATAATGGTCAGCTTCTATCAGGCAATCAGAATTCCTGATCCCTTGAGATATCACTTGAATGCTTTCCTGTATAAAAAGGTGCACAGAGATGCCTGTTGCAGTGATTCTCTGGCCATTTTGTCGTTCATTTTTGTTTTCATGGTTCTGGTTTTAACACACAGTTTCCTGGCCAAAGGTGATTTGATTTTGATCTTTAACTTAAGCAAGAACTATTCCATTAGTTTTGTGTATATAAAAGACTTATATTTACTCTTGGCAAACCAAACAAGTTTTTTTTTTTTTTTTTATAACAATTCCATAGCTGAACAGATGTCAAAAGGTAAGAGTTCAGTGTGCCCATGGTCCACTCTGAAATTTGTTCTAGCATCACTCACAGTACGTTAAGAGGACTCCCATGTCTACAAGATAGTTCTGAACATCTGAGGGGTTTCTATGAATACATAAACTGGTTTTAGTTTTAGGTAATTCTGTAGGTTTTTTTTTTTTAAGACTTGGACAATGTGGATGTAGGATTGTTTTTGAGAAGGAAAGAAAGGATTTAGTTGAAAAAAACTTCTTTTCCAACCAAAAGCACAGGTTCCTTGGGAGAAAAGTCCAAATGACAAGCTGCAGTAATAACGCCTGGCCAAATATCAAAAGGGAGGAAATGCCAAGCTGAGACGTCATGGCTGTCCCAGGACCTGTGCACCTCGATGACCCGCAGCAGGATCACGCATTTGGAGGAGAACATCCATGAACAGCTGATTCCAGGGGTCAAATGTATCTGGAACCTCTCCAGCAAGCAGTGCTTGATTTTGTCACATGAAACTTTCCGTCCCAGACGAGAGTGGCTCAAGCTTGTAGGAAAAATAGTGAGGGGGAAGGGGGCAGGTGTTTTTTTTTTTTTTTTTAAACAAAACAAAGTTACGCAATATCTTGTAGTGCTGACATGTTCCCAACCTGCCGCAAATGAAGAACTCACTAAATACAGTATATCTCTGGCCATATCATTTGAATATATCTTGTTTCCATGGCAACCTCATTTAACAGCTTGGCTGATATGAAATCATTCCTAGATGGGGGAGCTTTTGCCAAAATCATTTGTATTCAACACTTTAATACCATGTTTTAGGTTTTTAAAAACATTTGTTTAAATCTGCAGAGGCAAGTATCCAGCTAAAATCCCTGCAGCTTCACCTCTGCTTTGGCCTTTGGTTATTTTATCTTCCTAGGAACCTGACAAAAGCAAGTCTTGTGTTTCTGAATATGCATCTAGAGTGATGGACAATGATTCTACAGCAAGTGATGGGCATTCTATTGCAGGATGGTACAGAAATTATAGTTGAGGGCTGTTGGCTGATTTTGTGGCCACAGGAGCACCAGGAGCCTGGTGACCACTCAAGCCAGTGAAGGCTGCTGCTACTACAGCTTTGTCTGAAGGCTGCGTGTCCACATTAACTGTGGTTAGAAAGGTCCTTCATCTGCATTTCATGCAGTTTGATTTGCTTTAGGAGCACCGAAAGAAGCCCAGTTACTCTGCTACAAGTTCTGCAAGGTGTCACACCTATCATCTCTAAAATAGCTGATGAATTGTGGAACATTTCCAGTATAGGCATGAAACATGACTGCTCAGATGGCGCTTGTTCTCTTCCTCGCTCCCAGGTGCTAAATTGCAGTAAAGCACAGCTAAAATAAGCCTAATGCTTTCCCCGTGTTTCTCTCGCGTACAGGTATTGTAGCTTCCACAGTGACAGTGCACAGCTGTTGGGGACAGCAAGGATGGTGCTGGATGCAGGACGATGCGCTCAGCCTCTTGGAGCCACCCAGGCTGCTCCGCTGCACCTGGCTGAACAGGCAAGGAACTTCCCGAGCACCTGCAATAGACCCACTCTGGGGGTATATTACTGATCCCAAGACTTTGGGATCAGCAGGGATAATAATGGCTTGATTTAAGATCTCAAATGAGGCCATAGAAAGAGTTATGAAATATTTGGTGTTTATTCTGGCTGCAGTAAGCCTCCTGCAGCTCTAATTAGCCCCATGGTGAAACCACTTGGGCCTTACTGTGGTCAGAAGGTTCAGGTACCCCTCTGGGGGCAGCGAGGCAGGTGTTAAAACTTGCAGAATGTGTTAGCATTTGCAACCCAACTTTTCTTTGCCATTTGTTGCCTGGAATTAGCTGAGCTGATCTAACTGCTGACTGCAGTTGTAGTCTGTAGTCTCCCAGCTACACAGATCTGCTTTTTAAGGCCCTTTTATAATCTGATTCAGTTCACTAAGTAGACAAATATATATATATTTATCCAGAAAACTCTGCAGGAAACAGGAGCACATGGCTGGGAGCTGCAAAAGGAGGGAAGATTGGAGCTAGGCAGCCCTTCTGTCACGGAGAGCTTTGACTCATCTTTGCACCACCATCTTGCAGTGCAGAACGACACCTTAATACAATTTGTTTATTGTAAATCTCCTGAAAACCTTCAAAGCACAGGGGATGGCTTCAGCTGTATTCCTTTAAAGAGGAAGCTTCCAGATATATGGCAAACATCAGGGAAATGTGCATTTTTTTAATTAAGTCCCTACAAATATCTAAAACTGCTAATATCTTCCTGGGATTTTAAATCTCTGAATTGATGTTCAAGAAGCGCTGGCAGCACACGGCAGCTGAGCAGAGTCAGGTTATCGTTCTCATCATCGTTTTTCCTTGTGCGATGCATCTCGGGAGACTCATTTTTGCCTCTGTGTCACGACTTCTTAGAAATCTCCCTAGGCAAAGGATGTGCTAATTCAGTGCATCCTGTGATTGCCCTTCCTCCACAGCCGGATTAATTTACAGTTATTTGAGATTCCCACAATGTATCTTGCGCTGCTGTGAAGCCTGGTATTTACTGATGTAAACAAGAAATGAACTGAGGTTTTTTTGCATGTCTCATTTGGAATAATGATGCAGACGCTGGAGCCTGGCTCAGTATCTCGGAGGTGTGGGGGTTGTACTTGTATACTGTTACTTGCAGCTCAGATTGCTTGTAACATAATAATTTGTTTTCAACCTGAGACATTCTGTTTTAAATCATAACTAGCTCGGTGATAATAGAATCTGGAGGTTTTCATTGAAGCTTATGGTTCCCGTCACAGAGGCAGGTGGTAGATTTTAAGTTAGATAGTTTTTGGTAATACAGGATCATAGTTTTGGCCTTATTTCCAGAGTGCTTGGGCGGTATATCCAAAAATTGATGCCTCACCAGCAACCTCAGCAGAAAATACCAACATTTTCATAGATAGATATAGAGACTGAGAACTGCAGTCACGGAGGCAAGGTGAGGTCTCTTTGGGTCAAAGGAAACCAGCACTTTTCTCCTGGCCTCTCTTCCCCTGATCTGAGAAAATCCAGGCTTCTGGCTCTGGATACAGCCAGATATTGGATAAATTGGATACAATATTCATTGGTATTTTTCACAATTAACACTTTTGGTGGGCTCATCACCAAAATGGAGTGAGCTCAGAGCAGGCCTATCACTGAACTGGAGTGTCCAAGCTCTCCCGAATGATCATCATCTTCTGTCTTCTATTTAAAGAGCAGTAAATTAAATTGCAAGAGATGGCGCAACTGGTTTTCCAGATCTTATTTCATTCGGCTAAGCAGTTAGCATTTTCCATCTGCACAATATAATCATTAACTTTTTTTTTTGTCTCTTAGTGTTACTGTACAGACTGCTTTTTCACGGGTGATCTCTGCCCTTTCTTACTGTTAGATTTCATTTCTGAGGGCGTGCGGCTTCACCATTCTTTTTCTGTTTGGATGAAGTATATATAAAATTATTCATCCTACTAAATATACTTGCAAGGAATCCTATGTGATTCATGGTCTTTGATCCTGCTATCACTTACGTGGGCGTTTTGCTTTACTACTGTGCACAGTCCCACCGGGGAGAGTCTGATTTCACGAAATACTGTTACGAAAATAACGTGAGGTTTCAGCACATGTCCAGGCTGGATTAGGAGGCACATTTAGAAGCAGGTGTGTAAGTTAGAGGCAAAAAAGACACGTAATTCCTCTGTCCCTGCGATTTTGAAGCAATGTTGTCCCCATCTGCGATGAGTTTGTAGTTGTTGTCCCCTTATTTTGGGGAAAGTGCGTGTGAGAGCTTGGTGGCCTGAAATATGGATTTTCAGGGCTATTTTGGCACTTTCCAAGCTGAAACAAGGTGTTTTTGAGGAGGCACCGCCGGGCCCCTGGTTTACAGCGGGTCGCCCATGGGCTGGGGCAAGCGTGGTGCCCCTGCGGGGACCTCCCCGCTGTCCCCAGTGCTGCTGCTTTTGCCCCCTTGCTGCCTTCCTGCCCCCTCTTGCCCCTGCTCCCCCTGGGGCTCCCGCTTCATGTCCCGGCCGCCTGTGTCCCCGTCGCCTCCCCGTGCGCGGCCCAGGGCGGCCTGTCGCGGCCTAGGGCGGCCTGTGGCGGCCCGTCCCCGCGGCCCG
>VWPW01027350.1:278210-312245 GCA_013389825.1 Crypturellus undulatus | reverse complement strand
CGGCCGGAGGGAGGGCGATGGCGCTGCGCCCCGCCGCGCCGCCGGGCCCGGAGCTGCCGCTGCACTCGCCCTGGACCTTCTGGATCGACAAGTGAGTGCGGGCCGCGCGGGGGCCCGCGCCGACCCGCCGCGGCCCTGCTCCGCGTTTCCACCTCTCCCTTCCCGGCCGCCCGGGCCCCGCAGGCCCTTCCGAGCCCCACAGCCCGCCCGGCTTTCCTCTATTTTTTTTTTCCCTTAAAAAAGGCACTGTTGGGACTGCTGTGCTCGCGCACTGCTCCGGGCACCGTGAACCCACGGGGAACCCCCGGTCTGCTGAACTTCCACTGCCGCGTGTGGTGTGGGGAAAAGTGTGATTTCACCATGTTAAATGCTTTTAAAAACAGTTTTTTTTTTTTCCACTGATCTCTCCCCGCCCTCCCACTTCCCTCCCGTGATTCCATATGAGCGCACTTAATTAAGTGCCGTTGTTGTTGCTTTAGTTGTAAGACTAGTAGCATACATCACTTTTAAAAATATATAGCTGTCACCTTGAATTTCTGTAAGTTCACAGCTGACGGTAAAAAAAATACGGTGCAAACGTAACTAGTGATTTACCAGTAGAGCTCTTGCACTTTGTGGTAAAATAGCACCCAGGACGGGGGTGACAGCAAAGCAGGAGGGATGTTTCCTTCCCCAAAAGGCGTTTTGAGCACTAAGGGGCTCTTAAGAATCAGCCTAAGCAGATGCTGAGATGGATGTGCAGAGATGGAGATGCAGAGTTGCCTTTTCTATTATTATATCGCTGCAAGAGAAGTCCATAACTTATGCTCTGAGAGGTCCATAACATGTCATTAAGTTGTACTGGTAAATAAATATCCATGAGCTCCACAGAGCAGCTGTGAGGGGCGACCAGGCACCTGCCTGGGCTTTGGTGCTCACCTCACCTGTATAATATTATCACCTGATGCAGCTCCTGCCCCAGAAGCCAATTCTTGTCTCCCCTCAGCATTTATTTCTGTGGATGCCCTGGCATCAGCATCTGGAGGCTGCAGCTCTGGGAGCAGGTAAACTCTGTATGTGGAGGGGCATCTATGTGGGCAGCTGCATTTCCTGTAAGCATGAAGCCTTCTTTGGTACTTGTGGCCTCAGTATNCTCCACAGAGCAGCTGTGAGGGGCGACCAGGCACCTGCCTGGGCTTTGGTGCTCACCTCACCTGTATAATATTATCACCTGATGCAGCTCCTGCCCCAGAAGCCAATTCTTGTCTCCCCTCAGCATTTATTTCTGTGGATGCCCTGGCATCACCAACTGGAGGCTGCAGCCCTGGGAGCAGGTAAACTTTGTTAGTGGAGTGTTAGCCTCCTCTATATGGAGGGGCATCTACGTGGGCAGCTGCATTTCCTGTAAGCATGAAGCCTTCTTTGGTACTTGTGGCCTCAGTATTTACCATCTGATACTGCTTTCTCATATATTACTCTGTATTTGTTTTAGTAAAATGAGAATGATAAAAGTGTTGGGGGAAATATTATTCATCAATTTGACAAGTAAGGTCTTCAAATGTCAACAGGTCAGCCAGCTCATAGAAGTCAGAAGAAGTTTTTTTTTTTTTTTTTTTTGTTAAGTGAAATAAGATATTCTTTTTAATTGTAAAACTTTCTTCAGTAAATTCAATTATTTACCGCTGTTAGTAGCTGCCTGTTTTTTTTTTTCCAAGCTGACTATGAAGAGCCAGAGGTTCAGTGTCTGGTGAGTTTTTAGTACAATGTGTGTGAATGTACATGAGGTGGTGGGGATGCATGGTGCTAACACCAACTTCAACTAACTGCAAGGAAAATATCACTTCCTTCCGTGGAAAATCTGTGCTGTCAGAAAATAAGCATAGATTGCGTTAAAGTCTGGGAAAGAAGGCTCGTGTCTAGCTGAATTTTGTCAAAGATCCTCTTACCTTCAGGGGAAATGTTAGTGTGTGTCTGTACAGATGGGATGGTAGGATCATGGCTGGTCTGTTGTGTCTTCTCACCTGTCTCCTAGCAGGGATTTAAAGTTAGTTTGTTGTAAGAACAGTTTAACTTTTATGTATCTGTTTTTGTGAGGAAGAACATGCTAATAAATGTTATCAAATGTAATGCAATGCTATTAGTCTGCTCTAGGAAAGTGAATTTGTTCTTAGAAAACTCATTATCTTTGTATACTTATTTTTATCTCTCCATGTTACTCTGATGAGTTTTATATAAATAAACTTTAGAGATAAATTCTGATAATTGAGTGATTTTCATAATAATTGTGAATGTTCATAGCTGAACATATCAAATATTTGAAACAAAGCTTAATATTTTCCCTTCTTCCCTGTAGCAAAATCTTGTTTATCTAGAATTCTCTATTCCCTCTATTAAAGCTCATGAGTAGGTGGCTTACAATGAAAAATGATGGTTAATATTATAAAAATGTTCAAACCAGTAAATGCATTTTGACAGGCTTTGATAGCTTGAAATCAGTCTTTGTCTGGATTCAGAATGGATTACTAGATTTGTTTAGTTGCCACAGCATGTTTTTTGAGTGCATGCTTTGGAATTAAATATTTTGCTTATTTATACTAAAGCCAGTTGCAGCTAAATAGTTACAGAGATATTTTGTGATGTGCTCAGATGCTTTTAAAGTTGCTCCCACTGAAGCCATGAGAAGATTCCCATTGGGAAACAAAGGCCTGTGTTACAGCGTGAGCACATGTGGGAAAAAACCCTACCCTTAATTCTTTGTAGGAAGACAGAAGAGCTACAGTTCAGTGTTAGACATTAACATAAGCAGGACCACCTGGAGATTTATTCACAGATAAAACAATGGTGTTTATCTTTGTGTCTTTGTGCATTATTCATGGCAGAATAGTGAACAAGTAGCTGCAAGCTGCCCTTAGGATTCGGCTTGGGCAGGTTACCCACAGCTCTGTTTTCTCATTCTCTTAACTAATGCTCCTGCCCTTCCCTATTGGGTAGGGGAAATATGTGGCAATTAGTTGTTGGCCATGGCTTGAAGGGAAGGTTTAATGTGGCAGGTCAGATTGATGCTGCTGATGGCAGTGAAGTTATTGTGAGTGAGTGAGTTCTGTCATGGCTTGATTTAAGGATCAGTATTTGTTGTTTTCCTGGTTTGTAGTGAGTTTTTTCAACAAAGTGCACAACTACTTTATGGCTCCTAACTTACATCATAACTCTTTGTTGGAAAAGTTGTGAAACCAGGAATTTGTACTTTTTTTTTTTTTCTCTTGAAACTCTTCTAGTGTTTGTGCTGCTCTAATTGAAACTTTTTCTCTAAGCTTTTTACTTTTTTAGTTGCTCTTCTGTGGGTTTCAAGGCACAAAAACCAGGCTGTTGTCATTCATGCTGATCTATGGAGCTTATGGGTGTCTATCACAGAATCACAGCACTCCAGATTTGTCACCGTCCTGTAATCTGGCAGGAGTGTGTGTGCTTTTTCCTCCGTTTGTCTGTCGCTTGAGTAGTTGGTTTCAATGTCTGCCACCTTGACTGTGACTAATATATTGTTTCTGTTTTACACTAATGCATTAATCCTAATTTATGCAAGTGTAATCCCTCTTAGTGGGGCAAATGACACAGAACTGAAACTTTTAAATTGATATATGCTATCATTTTATAATTTGCAGTCTTTCCAATAGTTTGTTTCTCCTGGTTAATCAAATTGTGAGTTGGAGTATTGGCTGTAGCCAGAAATAACAGATTACAAATGATCTAGAGGTATAGCAGAGTATTCCTGAGAACTTTGAACATTATTTAAATGTAAGATGGATGTAACAAATAAAAAGGATTAGTTGGTTATTTGAATATTTATTTTGGAGAATTTTTCATCTTTTTTAAGTTTTATTTTCAGCTATCCAAATGAAGCTTTTGATGACCTTGGAGTGGAATGTTCTGTATTTCATTCTTAATCCGTTTTCAGAATGGCTTTAGAGTTACTGAATGGCTACTAGAAGCACCTAGATAATTTTTGGCTATGGTTACAGAATATCTTTTCATCTCACATTTGAATAGACTTTATCACAGAATCCCAACAGCAATATCAGGGTGGATATATAGAATGATGCTACTATAAAGCAAAATCACAAAGCAAAGGTAACCCCATGTGTATTGGTAGCTCAGTCTATCCCATGATATTTTCATAGTACGTAGACTGCATCAGTAGAGCCAACACCTGTCAATTTCTTGCATGTTTTTGGTAACTTTTGCTTAAAATAATTATTGTGACTTGAACATTTTATACAATAGTTGTTCTGAGATGAAATGGAAGGTTGCCTTGCCCCAAAATAAACATGCTTTAGTGTCCTTAGCTCTGCATTAGAAGCAGCACTTTGGAATTAGGCTTGCATGAGTTCACGTCCTGCGCTGCTTATGTGAATTTGTAGTTTTGTGCCATCTAGTGGTGTGTGCAAGCAAGCAAGACTTCAAATTTAGAAAACTTTTATACAAAATTACAATATTTCAAATTTAGAACTTCTTATGTAGCTAGCATTTTTAAAAGAAGATGGAAGTATGAAATGGTGAGAATGTTTTCAAACGGCCAAGGAAACATTTGAGTTATACTGAATGCAAGTGAAAAGGAATAATAGATGATAGCTTGAAACCTTTAAAATCAAAATGTTTATTTTTTTTAAAGCTGATAAGAAAGTGGGGTGGGCATTAAAAGGAACACAGTTGTTTTTGGTTTAAAATCTCATCTTAAATTCTGCAAACATCTTAAAACTTAATTCTGCAAACAACTTGTCAAATCTTAATTCATCCTAAATCATAAGAACATTTTAATTTTGTTTTTAAAAAAAAAAAAAAAAAAAAAAGTAATGCTTGCTTTGGCTTATTTTCAGCTTCTTGTTAATATCATTCACTTTTTTGTCATCNCCCCCACCATCACCCATGACCACCACCACCCAAGGTCTCTTCCTGGTACGACAGCAGCTGAATGTGCATCAAACTTGAAGAAGATTTATACAGTGCAAACAGTGCAGGTGAGATTAGCTCTGCAACAGTAGTTCCTACACATGCAAATTGAAACTTAAGGTTGGAGTTACGTTATCACTCATATGGATGAGTCATGCCTTCGCTCACCTGTGGTATGGAATGTAAGTGCTGCTCTTTGCATGTGGCATCACTTGGTCATTTTTTGAATTTCATTTGGCTTTCCAGACCAGGATAGGATGAAGTATATTAATTTGTTTTGATCAGACAAGCCAATTCTCCTTAAACATTCCAGTTTCCTGTGGTGCTGGATTGCTGTACTCGATGTACTTTAAGTATTATCCTGTTTTTTTTATCTAGTTGCTCTTTAATATGTTAGAGCTTGTGGTTGTGAATTTCCTGCTCTACTCTTGGCATTGCAGCATTCTGGACAGCTGATACTTGTGAATGAGCTAGTCACATAGTAATTCTTTTCTCCTCTTTTCTTTGATCAACTTCTGCAGATCACTGCTTAGCATTAAAAGAGCAAAAACAGAACACGATATAAGTGTCCTTGATTTGGATATCCTTTCTTGATATCCTTGATAATTTTTCTTCTCTTTTACTGACAAAGATAATGGAAATGGCTCTTAGATGGAATTGCCAAGGGCTGCAAAAATTATCCCATAATATTGTGATGTTTGGTTTTAACGTTGCATTTATATCTAATGCTACCTGACTGCAGATTGCTGCCACATAAATCTTTAAAATCTTTAAACAGTGAAACAAGTTGACTTCAGAGCATTATTGTTATAAAGTGCAATAAGATGATAGTAGTCTAGCAGTAAAATATGTGATGGTTTTGGAGAAAATGAACAGTGGAAGTTAATCTACTTGAAAGTTCTTCTCGCATATTAATCCAGCTGTCTCTTCTTTTTCTTGTTTTCTTTCTTAAGAATTTTTGGAGTGTCTACAACAACATCCCTCCTGCGACAGATTTGCCTCTGAGATGTAGTTACCATCTAATGAGGGGAGAGAGACGGCCGCTTTGGTGAGTCTGTTATCATTAGACATTTTGGGGAGTGGGCAGTGAAAAGCATTAAGTACACGGTGGAAGGAGGCAAGAGGGAGACAGGAGTGTCTTGTTACTGTTGCCTGCAACTCGCTGAACTAAGGATGTTTCTTTTGTAGGTCTGTCAAGGTCTTGTTAAGCTTAAAAGATACTTGGGCTGAAGAGAGTCTACTTTAAAGAGACGATAACTTAATTGTCCCCTTTGGAATAATAAAAAAAGTAAATAAGAAATTAAATCATGATTTAGAAATTAATGAATTATGGAACTTCAAGAATACATAGGAAATACTTTATGGTATATTACGCCTTCATGTGAGTTAATATTATTTAATTAGTTTTAACTTCCACTTTTTTCTCTCCACTGAAGATAGTGTAGTAACAGTGCAAATGTGTGATACTCCTTGCTAGGTTTTTTCACCCATGCAAAAGTATGGTTTGTATGCATATAACTGCATATGTGGGCTTAGATTAAAGCTAAGTGTAACTAAGTGTAAGTTTAACTCTGTCATTATGAAGGGATAACTTGCAGCAAATTCTACAAGGTTGTAGAATTGAAATGAAATGGAGTATAAACCTTCCCCCCTCCCCCCCCTCCTCCTGCCCCCAAGAAGCTGAGTGTAGCATGTCTTCTTCCTACTAAAATTACTTTACCTTCTCATTAGATAACTTAAACATTTTTGAGGAGTTTAGTTCTTTTTTGGTCTCATTTCCACTAGATGCTGGTTGAATTAGAATTCTTTTACTTGATCTTAGTAGTCTAAGTAAATGTTGACTCCATCCTGATCTGAAGAATAAAATAATTTTCTGAAGTGAAATATGTTTGAAAAACATACATTACATTTCTAAAAATACTGTAACCGGTCAGAATAGTTAAAGTGGGTTGAAAGAAATACTGCTGCCTGTACAAATCAAGTAGGCAAGTGTGTGCAGGTCTTGGTATCTTTGTCAGGATGAGTGGGAACATTTTGTTTTTTCTCTATTTTTAGTTTTGATTTGGTAAATGACTAGCAGGGGTGTGAAATGCAAGGATCTTTTTTAAAAAGATACATCTATTTTAAGAGCATCAGAGTAAATGCATATGCTGTATTTTAGGAAAGGGATTGCAAGATGTTGGTATCATCAAAGCCTACTAGCTTTTCAGTAATTACCACAGAAGCTTTTCTCTGATTGCAGTTACAGCATGCTGGCTAATTGCAGCATTGTTTTTAAGAGGAAAAACTAATTCTGGAGTGCAAATTGAGGACTACAGATATTGGAAGCTGTTGTTCCAAAGTTCGTGCCTCTACATTCCCCAGTGTTTGTCTGGATTGGTGGGAGCCCATTATCTTGCAGAATCTTTTTAAGCTTTATATTCAACTCACATTGGTTTAGGTATTCAAAAAGTGCATTTTAGGCTTTGCTTATGAGAATTTCAACTTAGAGTTCTAGAAGAAAACTAAAAACTCCAAATGTAAAACTTATAAAAAGAATAGTGACAGAATAAGCTTGAGAAGTCTACAGGTTTGTTATTGTACCGCTGCCATTATAAAGCAGTTTCTGTCCTGATCCCAGGCAACTGCAGTCTTTTCTCTAAATAAGGACAATTAATTTCTAACTGTCACAGAAGTGAAGTGTTTTCAAGTTCTTCTGTTGAACTGAATGAACTTGAGAGTAACAAGTTGCTTATGTGAAAATATGCCAGAGTTTTTCCAAAATAAAAGGTTACCATAGCAAAACATAAAATTGCTTTGTGGCATGTTCCCATATAGTGTGCAACCACATCAAAGATGGTCTGTGGTCAGGGAAAATGTAAGTATTTTCCAACACAGAAAACTTAGGAGAGGGATTAGGTGTTGAAAGATACACTTCATATGAACAATGAAAGATTTATCTCTGATGTCAAAAGTCGTAGCTTGAGTCACGCTACCTGGAGTTAATAATTGCATTTCAAATGGTGTTTTTTCTGGGAAAATTAAACTCCAGACATAGGTTTATCTCAACGTGGATTTGAATGTTTATTTTACTGATATATTTCCCATAACCAGGGAAGAGGAAAGTAATGCCAAAGGAGGTGTATGGAAAATGAAGGTCCCTAAAGAAAGTACGGTACGTAATATTCACCTTTTACTTGGAAATATTCTAACAAGGGGGTCTTAAACTCTGTAAAATAAAGCTTTTGCAAAGTTTTTCAGTTTTGACATCATTCAGCACAACAACCAAACCCTGTTTTAAAATCCATAAACTTTTATTGCAAGACGGTGAGAGAGCATTTCATTTTAGCAAACCCGGTGTCTTGTTCTTCACGATATTTGCCACTCTATGGTGAGTGGAGCAAAAGCTGAAGTGTTGCACTCCGTGTCACCTTGGCAAGCGTAGTGTTTTATAAGTACATTTGTTCTCAAGACTCACTGTGCTTGCAGGTGTGCAAAACAAAATACAAAAATCTCTTCCTGGTAATAATAAAAGCTCAGTTATAGCCAGATCCCTGGTGATACCCTTCAGGAATGTCGCACACAGTTCATCACTGCTGCCAGGGTTGCGCTTAAGTACAATGGGCAACTAAGCCTTCCACCAGGCTCAGTAGGACTGGTTGTGCTTCCCCTGCTTGTTTGCACCATGTAGAGGTGTACGCAGCACTGTTTGCTCTGCACCTTTCTCATGCCAGCTGAAGACTAAGGCTTTGTTTGCATGGATAACTGGTCCTGGTGAATGGCTTGCTCCTGCTGGAAGAGGGAAGATCTTGTTCGTTCTCCTTTTCTGGTTCTGCTTGCATGGGCAGTCATTCGCATCAGATCATTTTGTGAGATGGTTTAACACACAAAGATGGCAGTTTTTCTTATTTTTTAATTTGATCAGTAGATGACCAGGGATATAAGTTTACAGGTTAAAGGAAAAAAACAAAAGAGTGGGATAGTCCTCTTTGCTGGCAACAGTGAGCTGTCACATCACCTTGCGCATGTCTTGTGAAGTTATAGCACTTTCTCATTTGCTTTTTTTTTTTTTTTTTTTTTTTTTCCCCCCTCCTTCCCTTCTTAAATTGAAGAGAGAAAATCTGCTCAGGCATGTCATTGTTTTAGCCTCACTGAAACAATTTGTTTTCTGTGTGCTGGGCTTTGTGCCCCTATTAAAAGCATGTGAGTAACTTTTCCTGTGAACTGTCACAATGAAGAGATTTGACCTATTCACATGTGTTATTTATGTGTTTAAGTGTGCTCTGGATCAGGTCTTTAAATGCTAAAAGTGAAGTGTAAGAAAAATGTGACAGCCTTGCAAAAGGCATTAAATGCTGAAAGATGGTACTTGAAATTTCAGCCAAAAGTTAATTGATTTTGCCTGTGGGTTTTTTTTTTTCCATATGTGAATTGCAGCTTTCCTCTTCTCCAATCCCAAGTGATCGCAAAAGACTGAAAATTTCTTTTTCCTTTTATAATCCGAAGTGTGAAGATTGTCAGAAGTGACAAGTGGCTTGGGGGGGCCTGCATTTTTGGGTAGTGAATTTAGAGACCTCAGACACAGGTTTTTCAGAGGCTAAATGAAAGAAGGGAGCTTTCTGATCTCTCAAATTAAATATCAAATGTTCCTGGTCACTTCTGAATGTTTTAATTGGAGATTAACTTGAGTCAGCTTTTAGTATCTTTGTAAACGGAATAAATATCTTCATGCCTATGTCTCATTTTTGGCTTTACACTTTTAATGATCGCACATCCACACAGTATCTCTTAGGCTAAAAAGAACTGTTTTACACAGACCTAAGTAGAAAGGATGACATGTTATAGCAGAGCTTTGGTGAGGGTGTGGAGGGAGATCTAGTCAGTTTTTAAGATGGTGTGACAAACTAACAGACAAAGTACTGACATTTGAAAATTTTTTTGCATGTGTACAGTGACACTTCTCTATGTTAATTTTTAATACGAAACTAATACCTTTTAGATCCTCATAAGCTTGATCCTGCATCTGCTTACTGCTGGATGAAGTGCTTCCTACCCTTGCGACCATTAGGACAACTCCCGTAGTGAGCACTGCGCCTGGTACCGAGCGTGCGGGGTCAGTCTCGACGCTGTGTGCGAACTCTGCTGTTGACAGGCAAAATCCAGCACCTCAGACTCACACTGACATCTTCAAACTGTCTCATGAGGCTTTGCAGCAAATAGCTCCTTCCAGAGCCTAGATCTTTATTATGCATTGGATTAGTTGATAATCATCAAGTCACAGAAATGCATGATGCATTTGTATCCCAAAAGATGGCTTATGAGTGCTCAGAAACTCCATTAAAACAGTTTGTTGGTTTATCTTCATAGCTGCTTGCTTTTTGTTTTAACCTTGGTGTCTTTGATTTGTTTTTCTTCTTTTAATTGTACTAAAACCCAAGCTAATATGAAACAGCAGAAAAGGCATTCCTTAGGAGCAGTATATGAAAAAGTCATTATGCTGGTATAGAGCAGGGGGAAAAAAAAGATGTTGCCATATTCTCCAGAAAGGATTATGTCTGTGTAACCACACACCTTGGAGCACATTACTGAATGTGTTAGAGTTGCATGTAATGTGTTAGAAAACAGATTCCAAGTTTTGAATGCTCTTTGGCTTAGGTGATAACAAATGTCAAAAGCAAATAACAATGTAATTAGTGTGCCAGAGCCAAAGAAAACTGGCTGATAGCTTTTCTTTTTATTTTTTTTCTTCCCTCCAGTTTTGATTCTCTAGTTAGCATTTAAATTTGTTGAAAGTCATAGTCAAGGAGAATCAGACATGATGTTTAAATATAAATCCATTTAGTTTACTGGTAGAGTTTTCTAGTATTTAAAGTGGATAGTAATTAATTTCCATAGAAACAAATGATTGCAAGTAGAGCTTTATAGTCTTTATTTATGTGAAATTCTTTGGAGAAATCTGCTTTCTTGCTTTACAATAATTAGTGCATTTAGGATGAGTCATGGACAGATGAAAAGAAGGTAAATTTATGTTTAAAATATTTATTAGGCCAACTCTGTGTTATGGTACTTAACTATGGGAGTGAAAACTTTCTCCAACAATTCTGAAGAAATTAATAATACAGTGTGCAAAAATGTTTGCAAAGTATTCAGTGTACAATATATTCTCTTTTTGTCCAGATAGCCTGTCAGAAAGAGAATGTACTCGGAACTGAGCTAACACTTAAAATAAAATAAAACAATAGTAACTTTTTTTTTCTCCCTTAGGCTGCAGTTTGGAAAGAGTTACTGTTAGCAACTATTGGAGAGCAATTTACAGATTGTTGTGCAGCAGGTAACTTTAAAATAATTAGGCCAGCATCACAGTTGCTGGGCTTGAAGGCAGACTATGAAAAAAAGGACATTTCAGACACTTTCAGGATAAACTTCATCTCTGTACTTGCAGGCTTGCATGTTCTATTTGGAAATGGTCTCCAGGAAGGGCTTGTGAGTGCTACTTTGCTTAAGTTGTATCATCAAATGCTCTGTCTCAGTCATGAACAGCAAGTGTGAGTCTATGAGCATTTCATAAGTGAAGGTTCAGCTTCAGAACTGATTGTTACTGGGTAAAGCAAATGATAACTTGTCAATCCAGTGGCTTACAGGGAATGGATTCTAAGAACTGATTGCTAAGCTAACTTTTCAGTTTAGTGTGATATTTTCCATCACTTCTTGCAACCATGTTTTCTTCTAGACACACATAAACAATTAAACTGGCTTTTACATAATGATAAGGAATGTCTCATTGGGAAGTATTATATCTCTGCTTTATCATTCAGGAGAAAAGAATTTCGTTTCTGACCAAAGAGTCTCTTTGCAGAGTAACTCAGCAAAGATTTTTTTGAACAAATATTCTCCAGCATAGTTAATATAACAGAGTAGTCATATAGCAGTAGGTAGCTTGTGACACGTTGTTGGTTGTTTTACCTTTCTCTAAAAGGTTTACTGAACCAATTTCTCGGACAATATATTTCATTGCTTGCGTGATCTTTTACAGGATTATAAGAAACAGAGTACAAACCTCAGATCCTTTACCTGCAAAAGACATTTCCAATGGGTGCTTTTTAAAATCCTCCTTATTTCTAGTGGAGCTGATGTCAAGAAGGGAGAGTTTCAGCCCAGGGGAGGGGAGGCAGTTGGTGGGAGGAAGGCAGAGGCTGCTTCCCTTTCGGCAGCATCGCGGTCTCGGACGGAGCTATCAGCACGGCTGCATCCGGAGGATTTCCTACAAGAAGTGTTCAAGTTCAGGGTTACCAACACTGCTGGCGGCAGCAGGCCTGCCCCTGGTTTTGGTAACTTCTTTTTGCTGCTACTTTGACAAAATGGAAAGGGAAGACACAGAAATAGAGCTTCCAGTCTAGAAACTCCTAAATTTGCTTTTAGTAAGCTGCTGAAGTAACTTTCCTCTAGTAGTTTGTTACTAGCTTTAGTGATTATTGAGATCCCCTTCTAGTGCAATAATAAAGATGCATAACTCTCTGACAATTCATTAATTTTTTTGTGAGGTAATATTTACAATAGCTTGTACAAGTAATAATGTTTGTTTCTCTCTGGTAACTATTTTGTCTGGTTTCAGCATTGGTAATCTCTTCACTGGAGATTGCTCTCCTTCCTTTCTTGAGTTTGTTCAACTTTTGGGCAGTGTTTCATAATACATAAATATCAAATTAGACATGTCTCACTTTAAAAGAATTCTTTAATAATGCTTCCTCTTCTGTACAGATGATGAAGTAATAGGGGTTAGCGTCAGTGTTCGTGACCGTGAAGATGTTGTACAAGTCTGGAATGTGAATGCTTCTTTAGCAAGTGAAGCAAAAGTTTTAGACAAGATACAAAAACTTCTGCCACATACATCTTTTAAAGCAGTGTTTTATAAACGTAAGTATCTTGTATGAGTTCATCTCGACCTTCACTAGAAAACTAACATGCCAGTAGGATATTTCCATGGGCATAACCTGCTTGGTTCGTCATTAAAGATTTAGAAATTTAACATCATCTCATTGCATTCCAATTTTTACTTCAAAATTAGTTTTATGTCCCTTTAATGTCAGAATTAGCTATCATTCAAAGTATAAAGTATTTTAAATTTGATTTTAGAATACACCTGGTTTCATATTTAATATGAAAGGTTTCTAAAGTGATGCAATTGCTTGATAATTTTCAACACTGCATGGTTTTTAATTTAGATATCCATATGGTGCAACCATTTACTATGTGGATTTTAAGGGATGTCTTATTTTAGGATGTAAATAAAAGTACTATCAGAATAGTCTATTGTCCAAACTACTTGTTTGCATGTTATGTTTTCCTTGACTGCTCACACATTGTCTTGTATTTTCGTCTTTTTAACTTCTTGGAAAAGCTTGCATGATAAAGTTTGCAGTTTTTATTCTTTCTTTTTTCCCCCCTCTCTCTCCTTCAGCACACAGAGAACATCGTGCTTTTGAAGGCCGACGTGGAAAACGCTAAGTGCAGTTTGTACCAAGTTCATTTGTTGTTATTGAGCGTTTTCAAGTGCTGTGAACATGGAGGAGGATGGACGAGAAGCAGAAGCACCTGCCGAAGTACAACATGCAGGGCACTCTTGCGTTTCTAACATTTCAAATTGGGCTATTGCTACTGAAAATGAGGAAAATTGCCTTAATTACTAAGTGCACCATTCATTACTTCTTGTTTGGTTGTTTTTTTTAGTTCTTCATTGTTTCTTTAAAAATATGTTTCATCACTTTTTTTTCAGATTTTATTTCTTGCTGTTCCAGTAAGAAAGAAAGCTTTCATTTCTTCTGTACTTAGTTAGGTGCAAATGTGCACAAACATGGTATACTGCTTTTTCTAGATGTGCTGTACATAGAGGAGTACTGGCTTGATAAGTATGTTTTCAATTTTCATTTTAAAACATTCCTATCATGTTAAGATTTACTCTTTGTCCCAAAAGAGAAAGAAAATGCACAGCATTATTTTAATATACCATGTAATCTGTTTTTGCAGTGGTAATAGTACATATACTGTAAGAGTAAATAATAATCACTGAATGAGAGACTGAAGAGAACACACTTATATTGGGACTATCCCTTCATGAGATGACATTAACCAATAATTTCAGTAATTTCAATTTCACTTATTCAGATTGAGAGATTTTTTTCAAGAGGAAGCCCTTAAACTTTGCACCTCTCATTTTAGGAGGGGACAGTGTTTTTGATTATTTTGTATGTCTCTCTAAAATATTTTTCTGTACTTTTATGAAAGTGTCATGAATCATTTCTAATACATTTGACTAACTGGATCCATCCCTCACACTTCTTGGATTATCTTAGGCCTCTGCCTGCATCCACAAAAGCATCAGCATCACAACTGCTGTTGACTTCAGTGCATCATATGCAGTTTCAAGTTGTTGTGGCACCTTACATGATATTTTTTCTTTTATTAATATTTACTGGAAAGAAATAGATTTTCTTTTACGAATGTGAATATGCGAATTCACATTCTTGTGCAAATGTGAATATGAACCATGCTAATCTTTAAATGTTTGTCTGTATTAATTATTTGCAGGGACGTTTTCTTTTGCTATGCTACCAAAGATTTACTTTGTTCCTTTTGCAAGAAGCTGCAAAGTAGAGGTGAATGTGCACTCCACTGAGCATTGCTTCAGTGCTAAGAGTCTTCATTTGGCAACTGTTCAAATTGCACTGATTTCCACATGTTTAGTATATGAAAAGGCAGCCATTGGAATAAAAAAGTTAAATAAGAATCACATTTGAAATTTTTTACAACTTCATCTGTTTTTATAAATTAGTTGTGCAGTTAATGAACATTATTAATTAAACAAGTTTTCTAAAATCAAGTATCTTGCCTAAGTAATTACTTTCTGAGATTGTGTTACTGAATCTTCTTTTTTTAAACCCATGTGTTTTGATGCTTTTTTTCTCTTTTGTTCATAGACAAAAATGTCGTTTTTTTTTTTTTTTTAATGTGAGTGTGTTAAATCAGAAATTGGGCTTAAGATTTGGTTGCATCTCTTTTATATTTTCAGTTACTACTTACCGTGAGTTGAGATTATTTCCTTGCAGTTCTTCGTATACTTGATGAATGGGTGAAGGAAGGCCTCAGCATAGCAGTTACTTGTTAGGTACTTGCTGATGTTTGTGGTTTTGATGTATACAAATATGGAGGAGAAATGCCCCTGGGCTGTGTTACAGAGTCAGAAGGTGATTTAGGAGAAGGGAGGGCAGAAATCTTTCAGGAAAATGTTTTCAAAAGGAGATCAAGATTTCTCCCTTGAACTTCCCTGTCTTTGGAATACTAATAGGAAGTTAATCATATACCTTGCCCTTCCCTTGCTTTTCCTTTTGGGAACAAGCCAGCTTGTCTTACCTCTCCTCCAGGTTTCTCTGGTAAGAGGAAATTCCCTGCAGCCTCCCTGGCTGCAGATCCATTAACTGCAGGAGAACAGGATCTGCTGGCAGAAACAGCAACTCTGGTGTTGTAACCAGAACCTGCTCCTTGAAGATGCTCCATCCTTCATCCTCCCAAAGGAAGTAATTTTTGTGCAGTTCCCTTGCATGCCAGTTTCTTCTTGATACCTCTGTGCTTGAACCTGGAATAGGGTTTGAGAGATTTTTTTTATTCCAGCTCCATTGTGTCACTCTAAGAGTTGTCCGTTGTCCACCCAAATCCAAACTAAAAAGTGGTGTTTCTTTTTTTTTCTTTTTTTTCTTTTTTTTTTCTTTTTTTTTGGGGGGTGAGTGGGTGTGTGTGTGTGTGTGTAGCTTGAAATTCTGTAGGTAATTATTATTACTGGATACTATGATAGTTATTATTACCAGATATCTGGGTTGGCAAAAATACCTTCTGACTAAAATTCAATGTATCATACACCACAATCCCACCTTGAACTTTGATCAAAATGTGCAGTACAAGTTTACAGGACCAAGACAATTCATACTTGTGAATTTTTAACATTACAAACATTGAATATAAGGCCTTTCTAGAATTTTCCAACTGTCTTTTCATCCACAGTGATTCTTATAGCACATATATATTTTTACAAAATGGTATTAACAGTTAATTACTGAAAGTCTTTGAAGATTTATTACTTTTACCTGGAGATCTCCTTCATTAAACATGATTAAATGAACCCTCCCCTACTACACAATTGCCTAACTTCTTCAAGTGCATATCCAATGCATTTGCAAATTCTTACAAAAATGAATTTCTGGTGGCATTTCACCATAAAATTAAAGCATTGAACATGTGTGGCTACAACCAACAGCAAAGCTCCAACTAGGTTCCTCCACGAGCAGACTAAAGCGACTGGCTGTCTCTTGTTGGGAGCCTCAAGGCCTGGGCTCTAGGTAACAACGCCAAGGCCACACGTCGCCTTCCCACATTTTGCAAGAGCAGCCGTGGGCTGCGTTGCCTTGAGCTGCCAGCAGCTCCCCGGGGCCCGGATTGCCCTTTGCTGCCCTCTTGCACCTTGGGTGCTGTAGGTGCAGCAGAAGGCTTTGTTTGTGCCATGTGGGTGCTCAGAGTTTTGTTTTGGAGAGCAGGGTTGAAAATAGCATGGGAGGAGCAAGAAGAAGGTCTAGGAAGACGTGTGATGTTGTTGTTGCTGGTGTATGATGTGCCTTAGAAACGCTGCCTGGTTGCCTCGCAGGAATGCGTCCAGCAGCTGCAGTTGCCGGAGGCTTCGCTAGGTCCTCCGCACGCTTTCATTTTGGTACGGCGGGCTCAGAATGTGCTTGCACGTCCTCATCGGTAATAATTAGCTGAAGTTAATGCTTCCAAATGATGAATGCAAAAGAGGCGCAGGCCGTAAGGGGGTCGATCAATACTCAGCCCTTGCCAGCTGGTAGGAGCACAAAAGAAAACAGCTTCATATTCTTGCTAGGACAAGACTGACCAGAGGGGATGAAGCTTAAGAGCCTGCTTAAAACACAAATGTCAGTGCAACAGAGGGAAACTGCTGATCCAGAGTAGCTTATATAAATATTCTTGTAGCTACTCGGATGCGAAAGACGTGTATTTTCAGTTGGAAGGCATTTATTCATCTTTTTCTTTTATTCCAATGTCTTTTTTTTTATAATTCTCTCAGGAGAAAGAAGATGAGGAAATTAGATTAGACGAAGAGTGGGAGATCGCCCGGGTTGCTATAGAAGCCCTCTCCAATCTTAGCTTCTCCTTGATGGGTCTCAACTTCCTAATTCAAGAGGTTAAGGAGGCCTGAGTTATCGCGGAGCTCCTCCCATGGCACAAACGTAGGGAAACGCTCTGCATGGGAAATCCAGCGGTTCCCGCGGTGGCAGCACGGGATCGTCTCCAGTGGGGATAGCGGGGCTGCCCGTGTCACGGGGCCCGGAGCAGCATCTCCTGCTCTACTGCTCCCCAAATCTATTTTTCCTCCCCAAACTGCCTCTTGTAAGGCTGCTGCCTACGGCGCATTCTCTCTTGAGGAGAAACTGGGGGGAAAAAAGGGTTTTCCATGAGCGCTGCTGCCAGTAAAACTCCATAAATCGGCAAAGCAGAGCAGGCTGAAAGCGAAGACCAAAGTAGGTATCATTCATCACACGAGGGGGCCTGGAGTTTGTTCAAGCTCCTAATGCGTACGGGCGAGCAGTGTTATGAATAGACACGGGATGAATCCCCTTCTTTTTGGATCATGAATCTGTGTAATAAACACACAAGACAATTTGTATAAAATAGTGAGGATTCTTTCCTAGAGAGGTCATGTAAAGCTATATTTGCACGTCGGGGAATTGTTCTCGAGAACGTTTGGCAGTTCAATTTCCATACAAACATGCAAAGTGAAAACAATGCGTTTCCCCAGCGATGGCCGGTGCACGGAAACCTGGGTGACATGAAGCAGCTCCGTGTCCCACGCAGCCCATGGGACGTCCTGTCGCTTGTGCCACCACAACAACGTGCTGCTACGTGGCCGTGGGGCCACCAACTTCCCAAACCCGGTGGCNCGGTGCACGGAAACCTGGGTGACATGAAGCAGCTCCGTGTCCCACGCAGCCCATGGGACGTCCTGTTGCTTGTGCCACCACAACGTGCTGCTACGTGGCCATGGGGCCACCAACTTCCCAAGNATCCAGAATTTTTTCAAGGAGAGGCATTTTGTGGCAAGAGATGTGCTGTTCCAGGCTGCAGGATGCTCTTCCGGAGAACCTTGTAAAGAGGGGTGAAAGTTACTTTTTTCACTTCTTTTGAGTTGAAATGGTGTCGTGTTCCCTAAGAAAGGGACATTTTTGGAGTGGAGGGAAAAAATTATCTGAAATAGCTCACGTCTAGTAAAAAAGCAAAATACAGACTTGACCTTTCCATGGCCTGAGCGTGGCTCCTGGCTGCCTTTAGGCAGGAGCTGAGGGTCTCAGACTCGCCCCACTGCAGGCAGCAGCACTAGTGCCTGCCCAGGTGCCCGCCGGGGTGCTGAACCAGGTGCCCTGAGTGAGGACGGGCTGGGCTGGGACTTGCGTTTCTTCCTCAAGAGTAGCTGGTGCTTGGGTGCTGTGGCTGCTGCATGGACACTTCTGCTGCTGGGTGAGTCCATACTGCTGGTTCTGGAGAGGAAAACATTGATTTAATTTTCTGCTTGCTCAGATTTGCTCCTGTAGCTCCCCTGTGCTGATCGTGGCGCTCACCAGGGAGCACAGGGGCTTCGAGCCTGCCCCGCTGCCCACAGACCTTGCTCAGCAGCATGATGCTGCTGACATCTCCTCTCCTGCTGGGCTCTTGGGCTTCAGAGGCGAGCCCAAAACTTGCAGAGAAGGTTTTTGGCCGCTTGGCTTGCCCAGCACACCTCATTGATTTGCAAAATGCCACAAGACAGGGAGCGATGTCTAAATTTCAGGCTCTATTGCTTCTGCTTCTCTCTTTCCTCCCTGCAAGAGGTGGCTCAGGTACAGCTTCCATTCCTAGAAACTTCTTGGAGCCATGAAATCTTGAGTGGAAATTCAACATTGTGATAGTTTTGCTGTTCTATGGCTTCAATGGTTTCCAGATATAAATGCTTTTTTAAAAAATCTTTTTTTTTTCCTTTCCTGCTCCTCAAATATAGGAGCCATTAGAGATAGTCTGTAATATGGAAGACACATGTTTGTATAGTGTTACCAGTCACATTACCATAGTCTGGACTAGAAAGCTGATCATCTTATAAGAAAATAAATTATCTCTTTGTCGCTCGTGCTCAGCCCTGTGATTTTCCTTTTAAGGCTCTTGAGTCAAGGGCATGGCGCTCTGCTAATTAAAAGCTTATTTAATCTTTGGATTTCATTTGGGCTTGTAAATCTAAAACTTGATGGAGCAACAAGAAAATACCTGGGAAGACTCTAAAGAGAAGGGAAGCAGACGGGCTGCCACGAGATGGCAATGCAGCATAACGCACGGTGGGAAACTCCTATAGGCACCGCTGCCTATAGCCGCGCGCACGGAAGCACCTTCCTGGTGGGAAGCAACGCCAGGGCAGGGGAAGGACTTGTGTGAGGATAGTTCTGCTCTTAGTCAGGGAGTCTGTCACAGAGCCGTGTCTGGGCTGGACCGCAGGAATTCACGTCTAACCGGTGCGGTGGGGAGGCTGCTGCAGCGCCCGTGTGAGGGAAATGGGTTTCCTGATGGCAGCTTTGGAAAGCCTTTGATTTCTGGGGGGTGTTTCTGAGCCTAATGACACCTTTGAAAGTAGCCCTGGCATAAGATTGTGCCAGGTTTGTGCGTTTTCTCCCTGTTCTGGAGCTCACGCACAGCTAAACCTTGGCCCCCAGGACGGGGAGAGGAGGCGCATGGGGAGAGGGACACAACAGGGAGCAAAGTGGAGCTACCACAGTGCAGAAACAAACCTGAAATATCTATTGAGCTGTCCTACCTAGCGGTCAGCCAGCAGCTGGGGAAGGGTGTTTTAGAGCCTGACTAACATTTTTCCAATGCATTTTCTTCTTTTTTAAATTGTTTTTCTTTCCTACCATCATTCTGTTGCACACTGGAGATACAGAGATCCAGTTCAAACTTCAGCAGCCAAAGGAGATCTAGAACTGCGCATGTTGCTTGTGAAAACAGCCATGGAATTGCTGGGATGAGTCCATCTCTGGGACATATCACAAGAAAGAGGAAGAGAGAGGAGGAACTTCCCTTCTTAGCATTTCACATCTGGAAATCTCCCACGGACTCCTAGNCAAAGGAGATCTAGAACTGCGCATGTTGCTTGTGAAAACAGCCATGGAATTGCTGGGATGAGTCCAATTCTAGGACACATCACAAGAAAGAGGAGGAACTTCCCTTCCTAGCAGTTCACATCTGGAAATCTCCCGCAGACTCCTAGTTACTCCTCTATCTGCATTGAGACTCAGGCATGGAAACGGAGAAAAAGGTTTTTCTTGGGTTAGTAAGCAGCAAAATCTGTCCCCTTCGTCCTGCTGCTGGGGCAAGGTGATGCTGAACTGGACCTCCGGGCTTTATTCCCATACCACAGACCATATTTCCAGGCAGCCCCATGATGAGTAGCTGGCCATCGTGCAGCCCATAAGTGACATGAGCTTTGACAGATGCCACTTAGCACAAATGGGCCAGCGCTCACGTGCTGCCTAATGCCATCCAGGATATTTTTGCCCCAGTTGCAGCCCATCCATCAAAATAAATTGCCAATAAGCAAAGCATTACGATGCTTTCAGAGGGGAAGGAAAGTGGGTGAATCCTGCCCCCAAATGGATATTCAATCTTACAGCACTCTCCCACCTTTTCTTCTGTGATCCGAGAGCAGCAGCTTCCCTCGAGATTCCCTTCATGGGAGCAGATGGAAGCAGAATGAGGGGCTGAACAAATGCGGTGGCCTCATGTACATGGTCTGATGGCCCTTCCCGAGCCTGTTATTCCGGAGGCAATATCTCCTATCAATTGAGATTGGGAGTATTGATCCGAGTTGATTGCTGGGGACAATCACAAAGCGCGAGGGTAATTGACTGTCATGTCCCTCATTGATCGGGCACCACAGTTCACAGCAGCTAACATTATTTTCCAAGTACTTTGCTGCATCTCTTCTAATAGAGAAATATAGGATTTAAGTAA
Source organism: Crypturellus undulatus (assembly GCA_013389825.1). Lineage (NCBI taxonomy): Eukaryota > Metazoa > Chordata > Aves > Tinamiformes > Tinamidae > Crypturellus > Crypturellus undulatus. Next base: position 291,254 of record VWPW01027350.1, on the reverse strand, counting down.
CAAAGTGACCTGAGCTCGCTATCACTTAGAGGGGAGCTGAGGCTGTGCCTTAACCCAACCCAAGGATGATCTCCAATGCAAGAGGTCTGGGAAGGAAAACAGGGATTTATGTTTGTATCCGTGTGCCTGGGAGACAACACAGTGCTACAGGGCTTGCATAAGACTATTTTGCTGCTGCTGCTTGACCGCAACATATATTAAAGAGCAGCTTCGGCCCCAGTGCTGCACTCAGGCCACGGGACCGGGTCTCCCTCGCTTGCTGAAAATACTAAAGCAACAAATATTTTATACCCTGAGCTCCACCAGAGCTCGCTAGCAGCTGATCCAGAAAAACCGTCCCGGGAGAGGAGCAGATCGGGAAGCATCCCAAGCTGCTGCAATCAAATCCACCAAAAGCTCATATAAAATTTTTACATATAATCAGACGGATGGAAAAATTACCTTATTCCCTGCTGTGCACTTCAGATTAATATAGCCAAACATTATTCAAGCCTAGTACTTACGGTCACCATGAAACATCTTCCTGTACTTATCAGTGCACATAAAATGGCTACTTCTTGTGCGGATCTCAGGATAAAAATCTTCATTTTGCCTGGTAAAACCCCATTTTCCCCAGCTGTGCAGGAGATGATGTTTTGGGTCCACGGTGCCCTGGATGCACCCGGGTCTTTTCCTGCAGCTTCCCTGGCTGCTGTTGGAGCAGCAGCTCCAGTCAAGCGCCTTAAACTCAACTTTTTTCCCCCAAAACCCAATGTCTTTAGCCTTCAGGGAGCGCGTTGCTATCTAGTAGTAGCTCATCCAGGATTAATGCTGGGCTTGGGGGCTAGTATCATGGCATGACATTTTGTTGAGGTGGCTCCTTGCAATGCAGATGACAAAGTCCCTTCCAGCAAGGGCCAGAGATAGTTGCATTCACATCTAAATCAAATTTCTTAAAGAAAATCAGGCTGCCAAGCAGAGGGTTCCCCTATGTGCTGCCTTCCTTAGGCATCTGTCACCTGAAAGTTTCGCAGACGCAGATTTTGGAGGGGTTTTGTGTGTTTGTCTCAGATTTCCCAACGTTTGGCAGCCTGCGGGGAGCTGCCAGATGTGCAGAAACTCTGACCTCGCGCGCTGAGCACGTGCCAGCCCTTTCGCAGCGAGTCCAGGGAGTCCTGCAGCGTCCAGCGCTGCGGAGCGCGCAGCAAGCCCGGGAAGCGCCAGGTCACGGCCAAAGACCTCGTCCGGATGCACTTGTTTATTGGGTTGTTTTAGCAGTGTTCTGGGAGCAACTTATCGATAGGAAACCCTTTGCAAGAGGCAGCCGAAGGGTTTTGCGCATAGGCATGAAGTAACGTCTCCATGAGATACGTGCACAGCCTTCCTGCTTGTCAGCTAGACTTCCTGAGCTATCCCTGACCTAGCCCAGACTTCCTAGCACCTTTCCTACATCTGGAACCACACTTTTTCAGATGACCCAGTCCCATTTTTGTAAGATTTGGGCCCTGCCAGCCCCTAGGAGCAGCCCAGGCATCCAGGCTGACCCGTGTTTTCTGATTTGTTTCACCTTTACTTTCTGCTGCAGAAGCTCCTGTGTTTCAGAGCACGGGGCAGAGCTGCCAGGAGGAAGGAGCCTGAGCTACCGAATGCAAAAGTGAGCAGCACTGCGAAAGAATCATATCTGCTGCTGAGAAGATGAAGAAAATGAGGAAGAGAAGGGCTGGATGGAGCAGCACTTAGGACAAAAAAAGAAAAAAAAGGGAAAAAATATCATCTCCATATTAGTTTATACAAAATAATCAGCATTTCTCCTTCGCGGTTGGGTATATTGGCAGAATACATTGCAGAGCAAGCAGATCAGACGCATGCCACAGCTTAGTGAAACAAGAGTTAAACAACATCCAATCATTCCCTGTGATGGATCATTAAGGCTGTTGAGTCTAAATGTGCAGTGAGATTACGGCATCGTGCAGATGTTCGTATAGTGGAAGCTTGTTTTGCATATTGTAAAGGATATGGATAATTCCTAGCAGCACATGCAGGCACAGACTAGTCAGTCCCGCAGCGGGTGCACATTGGACTTGCTCTGCAAGGTGGGTTTGTGGGGTGGGAAGGACCTCTCAGAACTGCTCCCCAGGATGGAGACGTGTAGGGCTGGCTGCAGCCCTTTGCCTCTGACCTCGTCACCTCCACCTGGTCCCGCTTTGCAGGAGGGGCAAATAAACAGTGAGCAAAACGTGCCAAGTACGAAATAAATGGAGAGTAACTAAGTAAATGTGGAGAATTTGATTCTTTTTTTCCACATGTGCAACATCATCCCAAAATTTAAGGCAACATTCCTCCTGCTAATTAGTGTTTCCACGGCACTGCAAAAACTACAGCTGTAGGAAGAATTCAGGAAAAGTAATCAGCAGCACAATTAAGCAATCTGCCATAATGACAGAACACAACATTAGGGTAGAATAATCAGAAACATATATATTTTTCCTCGTTGATTTTCACTTCCCACCCAATGATTTGCTTTTGCAAGTTGTATATAAAGCGATGCCTTCTAGAAATGTCCATGTTTACCTGCTACAACTTACAGCTCTTGCTCCAGTGAAGATGCCCACATTAATTCTTCCCAATCACTTAGAACCAGTGTTATTTTTACTCTATTTTTTTGCAAACCCTATATTTCAGCTTCTTTAATCCTGACTGGTCTCATTTCAGAGGACTCAAGTCTTTTAATGAGAAGGTATCAATCCAGACCAGAGCTGCAGCTGGAGGCTCCTGTGGTCCTGGCATCCCTCCTGTGTGGGGAAGCGGTGCAGGGAGGTGGCTCATATGGTGCTTCTGCAGCCTTGGGCTCCTGCCCGGGAGAGAAAAACACCTCCTGCCTTCAGTTAGGAGTAGATGAAGAGGAAATGGCTTGACCTGCTCCATCCCTGCAAGGTGTTTTCCCAGAGCCACAAGATCCCACCAAGGAGGTAAGTTCTCTCCTCAAATGGTTTTGAAAAAGGGAAAATTCAGTCTTTATGAAAGGGGGTATCATGCACAAGCTTTCTACCAGCTGTGTGTTAGAGCTGGTTGGGCTGGAGCTCCCTGCATGCTGTAGGAGGTGGGTCTCCTCCTTGGGCCTTGCTCAAGGCTCTTTCTGACCGCGGCCGCTTTGGCCATAGGGTTTTGCCTTAGTAGTGGATTTTGCTGCTCTGAAAGCTTCTTGAAAGCAGCAGTTTGAGTGTGTGGCCTCCATTGCAAGGGAGCCCCTGGGATGTCTGCATGTCCGTGGGGTTGCTGAGAAGCTCCCTTCTGTGGGAAACACGCTAGAAAACATCCACCGGCTCCGGTGCTAGAGCTTTGCAAATGCAGCGGCTAGTTTGCATTCGGCGTAACTTAATGAAATGATAATTAGAAAATTACATAGTTGGGAAATTAAAATCTCTTACTGGGATAAGAACAGCTGGGAGTGCAGAACCTTGTAACCCAAGGTGGGGTTTTTTTTCTTTCTTTTTGCCTTCAACTTAGGAGAAAAAACTTCCAGAATCATCTAAAACATCAAGGAGCCCAATTCTCCCTGATGGGAGGACAGAGGTGCTAAAAACCTTAGTGCCACTCAGCTCAGTTTCCTATACCCGTTTTTACATGTCTTAGCATGTCTGGTGGCCACATCCTTCTGTCTCTCCAGATGGTGGAAAGCCACTCTACCATCCCCTCTTGCAGAATGGCTTTCTGCTATTATTTTGAGTATTTCTTTTTCACTGGGAGAGCATCTTGCCAGCATCCCCGGGCCTTTCCTCCTCCTCTCGTGTGGCACAGGGTGCCCATGCGAATGGGAGCGATTGGGACCTCCAGGGGCGGCAGCTCCGTCCCCAAGCCCCGCTCAGTCCCCAACCATGCAGGGACGCCAGGTTAATTCTTCATTGCGGTATCAGCNGGCCACATCCTTCTGTCTCTCCAGATGGTGGAAAGCCACTCTACCATCCCCTCTTGCAGAATGGCTTTCTGCTATTATTTTGAGTATTTCTTTTTCACTGGGAGAGCATCTTGCCAGCATCCCCGGGCCTTTCCTCCTCCTCTCGTGTGGCACAGGGTGCCCATGCGAATGGGAGCGATTGGGACCTCCAGGGGCGGCAGCTCCGTCCCCAAGCCCTGCACGCTCAGTCCCCAACCATGCAGGGATGCCAGGTTAATTCTTTATTGTGGTATCAGCTGAGAGTAACGCACGCCCCAAATTAATGCAGACAATGCCTCGTCTGGTCTGCAGCCCTCCGTATTTTTAAGTTCTTTTCTACTCAAAATCAGTAAAAACAAGGGGGTGGAAGGTGTTGCTGGGAATTTGCTTTTTGTTCTGCGTAAGTGCTGTATTTCTCAGCAGTCTTCATGTTTCTCAGCATGAAGATATTGTTACACCAGAACTACTGCAGGTTTAACACAATTCTCAATTTGCAGGCAAATGGATGTATTGTGTTGGGGCTTATCCGACGAGGACTGTGAAACTACAAATTACAATCCAGCTGCATTCTCTTATCTGGATGCTTTTTCCCTCGTGTGCCTGCAAGTCCTTCCCGATGCATAAGTAGAAAGTGCAAAGAGACATCTGAGTGAGGAAGAGAAGAGACATTGACCCAAAGTCAAAGGGACAATGACAAGTGCAGGTGCTGTCTGGGGCCGTTGGGTTTGGAAGGGGCAGCATGGCCAGAGCCCTTCCCTGCAGCACTGGTAGAGGTCCTTGCATCACTACAAATACTTAAATGCACCTAGAACCTGAGCCCAGGCCTGCAGAATGTGAGTACTGGGTGTGAACACCAGCAGATCTGGGCTTTGTCAAGGAGCTGAGGTGACTAATTCTTGGCAGTTGTTCTGGTGAGAATGTCACTTGGTCTGTAATAAATTTGGATGGAGGACTCCAGTGCGAAGCCAGAAACCTGTCTTGGAGACCTCTGTATAAAGCTGGTGCTCTGGTGTCTTGATGGAGACGGTGTCTTAGTAGATTCCATCTCTCCAGCAGGCATCAACCCCTGCATCCCCACGAGATGAGCAGAGCTGAACAGAGTCAGCAGGGGTTCTCATGCACCTGAAATCTGTGTGTTTTGCTGCCGCCTGGAGATTTTCTCTTTCCGTAGCTCTCCCTACCCAGCCAAGGCAGCTGGTGGCAGAGTCAGCGCATCCTGCGAAGGCTGCTCAGCTAGGAGCGAGGCAAGGAGAGGGATCAGTCCCTGGGATTGATCGCTGCAGTGAAGTAGGGGATCTGCTTGTCTGTTTTTCAGCTCTTCATCCTCGTTCCCTCTCCTTAAAGGGAATCCAACAGGGTAAAAGCCATCCAGAGGACCACATGGATGGGACAAGCAGCACTTCAGTCTCACCGCTTCTTCAAGCATCACAAGGGTTTTGTCTCCCTGTCACAGCCCTGCATCTGACCCGGGTTACATCCTGGACACCTGGTAGCCCGTGATAGAGCTAAAACCGAATGATACTGCAGTAATATCGTTACTTTGATTTGCTTCCTTCCAAATGGCTGTGGATATGCGGGAGGCTGACAGATGGGACCTGAACTCACACATTTAGTTGACCAGGAAATAAATATATCAGAGTGACAGGACTTCTTTGGGCTCTTTTGGAGACCTGGGAGTTGCTGGCTCAGTCTGAGCAGCAGAAATGTCCATGTGTTCTGTCAAAGCACTTTACTAGTGACAGGCAAAGTGCTGCCTTGAACTGGAAAACCATTCAGAGCAAATAAATGCATTAGTTCAATGCAGAGTATCTTATATTTGATACACGCCACTTCCTAATCACTTTACTGAACATCTGGATTTGCCTTGAAATGAAACCAGTTCTGGCATCATCTTCAATTTGGACACGCGCTCCCTTTCTGAAGCCTTTTTCCAGGAGAGCATCTCTTGGAGCTCAGCAGCATTTAGGTTGGGTCCTGCAGGTCTGATCTATAGTAAATATAATTAATGGCTGCTTCAGTATTAAAGGAGAACAGAAAAATAGTACATAGGAACAGCTGAGCCCTTTGGTACTTGTAGTTGAAATCGTAGGATCAGATTAAAAAGTGCAGATGTTCCTAAGTGAGATTTTTTTCCTGTATTTCCGCCTTTGAAGCAGGGTCTGTGTTTGCTTCTCCTAGAAAAATACCCAGAATGGGTGTTTTCTTGCAGGCTAAATGAAAATAATTAATTGTAACTGTTAATGTGGCATACAAGAGACTGAAATTAAAGCCATTATGCTGGTAAAAACGTGAAATAACACCCAGTGTGCAGAGACACTGGCTGCTCCGTACAAGCCAGGGAAGAGGGAGCAGAGGGGATGACATAAGGGACGGGAGAGGCCGAAGAACAGCAAAATCTGTTTGCAACATCTTTTGTCAACATCTGTTTGTCTTTGAGCTCAAGGAAGTGGAACAAACTCTTATTATCAATTTTTTGTGTGTGTTTATGCTGATATTTTGCAGGATTGTTTCTGTTATTTCGGCAGCCAAAATGATGCTGGAATGTTTCACCTTCTTTTTCCAAGTTTTTGAAGCTGAGTTGTTTGGTGGAGATTTGTCACATAAATCATGAGGTTTTACTTCTGCTGCAGCCAGATCATAATCCCTGTATCATAAGCGTTTTGTTATTTATTGTTTTTTCTTAAAGCTCCAGCTTCTGGAATCGCGAGCATGCATGAAAACACACTCTGCTTCTTGTCACGTGTTTGCTCTTTTCCCTTAAGTTTCCACCACTAATAACAGCAGAGAAACTCTTGGGTGTCATCTGAAAGGTGCAAAACCGGAATTCATTAATATATATATATATTCCTAACAGCAGTTAGATAATTTTCGGAAAGTGTGACTCACGGCTCGAGCGCGTCGCTCCGGCAGCGCTGCGGGGCTCCGTGCTGCTCCCACGTGTCCCGGAGCAGGAGCGCGTGGGGCTTGTCCCCACGGACAAGCCCCAGCACAGTAAGCTGGGGTGTGAATTTGCAGCGCTCTCGTCACATTGCAAAATTCCCCGTGCGGATGCAAAGCGCGGAGCCCCTGCAGCCCACAGCAATGCGTCCTCACTGCAGGACTGCTGGTGGCACGTCTGTTTTGTGCCTGAACCATTCCTGTTGGCACAGGCACGGCTCTGAGCCAATGCTGCCCTGGTGAGATGGATCTTCCAAGGATTTGCTTGGCTGGCTCAGTGTTAAACCCTCTGGTGGGCTCCCTGTCTCGGGTAGCGTGGCCCAGCTTCTTGGATCCATGCAGTGGCATCAGCAGAATCAGGAAAGTGTCTGGAGTTCTTGTGGGGAGTGGCTTGGGACAACCTTGGCGGGATGGTTTTGGGTCCCTTCTGGCTGTCCCCATCACCTGGAGGTGGGAAAGGAGGCACTGGGGTAGAGAGCGATGTGGACAAGGCAGGGGCCAGATAGGAATAACTGAGCCGGCAAGGGGAGAAGGGCTGTGTGAGCTCTGGGATGCTCATCCCATCCGAGACCTTGCTCTGATGCCATTCTCAAACTTACCCAGTGCTACCTCGATGCTGGGGCTGGAGCTGGGGCCACCCTGGCATGAGGCTGGAGCTGCTGGGACTGCAGTGGGAGCACGGTGACGGAATAAGTGATGCTCTGTCCCCCGGAGTGCTGGGACAGGAGCAGGGTCAGGAAACTGAGGGATTTCTGTGGTTTTTGAGCCGTGCACAGGACTCTGAGGGGTGGGAGACGGACAGATTTCCATCTGTTGCGGACAGACGGGGGGCAGCGAGTGCAGCTTAACCCTTGCCAGCTCCTTCCGCTGCCCAGATGGAGCAGTGCCTTAGGGAATCGCTCCAAGAAGCCGCAGAAATTGGGAGCGCAAAAAAAGGATGAGGCTGCTGGAATGGGGCGACGCCACGAGTTTTCTTAGGCCGTCTCTTTCGGGCATTGCTTTTTGCTTTGAAGTTTGTTTGTGCGGTGGCACCGCTCAGCCCCGGGATGAGCTCCAGCGATGCCAAGGGAGAGGCTTGCAGGACATCGCCTGATGTCAGCCGGAGGCGGCCCATGGGAGACGGCCATGGATTTGGGTGCGGAAATTCACCTTGGAAGGGTGGAGAGAAAGAAAAAAGGGGGTTTCACTTTTCTTTGGTAGTAAGATTTAAAAAAAAATCCCAGATATTGCTCTGCAGTACAACTATTTGCAAACCCTCCCGCTCCCCATCAAATGTGAGCCCTTGGAGATGGTGCAAAGCGCGGATCTGGGCGCAGACCTTTAGGGCGTGCGTATGGGAAGGTGCCTGGGAGAGGTACCAGGCATTAGGGAACAGGGAAAACTGTTCTGTTTACTGCGGTGGAGTCTCCCAGCGCCGTGGAGAGTCCGTGTGGCTGCAAGTTGGCAACTGGGATGCAGGTGTGGTGGAGGAGCTGTATTTTCTAAACACATTAAGCACTTGTTGCTCCGGCCTTTTGTAGATTAGGATCAGCTTTGGCTTTAAAAGAAATCATAACAGAAGGGCTGGTAGCTGGGAAGATGAAGACCTACTTCCAGGTCAGGCTTTGTAGAAGAGCACTCCATAAACAAAAGGCTCGGGGTGATTAACCGAGTCGGAGGAATGGGGGAAATGTGCCTTGGATGCCCACAGTATCGGGGTGGAAGCCGGAATATGCCTTGGGTAGGGACAAACAGCCGGGAGGGGCCTGGCTGCCAGGATTCCCATTTACATCACTTCTCTCAGGGGAAAAAAACCCACATCAAAAATAACAACCCTCCTCCAAGCCCAAAACATCGTCCTTGCTCTGCAAACACTTGATGTGCAAAGAGGGCAGGAAGTAACGCGGAGCCCCAGAGCAGCAGGGAGCTCGCAGCAAAAGGGGCAGTTGCAAGAGGAGCTGTTGGTTGCTCTGATGATGTTTCTGCCCCAATTTCAGACCCGCTACTGGCCCTGTACAAAGTTTGCATGTTGGCATACAGAGACGTGGGCCTGCTTAGCCCTTTGCTAAGTGTGACTTAAAAATAATAATAAAAAAAGAAAAACCTACTCTTTGTAGCCAAACCTGAGTATGTGTTGACCAGGATACAGGCAAAAAGTAACAAAAATGGAAAGCGTATTAATANGACTTAAAAATAATAATAAAAAAAGAAAAACCTACTCTTTGTAGCCAAACCTGAGTATGTGTTGACTAGGATAGTCAAAAAGTAAGATAGGCAAAAAGTAACAAAAATGGAAAGAGTATTAATATAGGCAGCAAGGCGAAGGGACTCTCCTGCCTGCTGCAGAGGTGAAACATCTCTGGATGTCACTCGTGGCCCATTTGTCAGCCGAGTTTAGTGAATCTCAAGCTGAGGCATCGATGGTGGTGGGAGCTTGGCAAAACAGTGTGAAGAGAAAGGTGAGATCTATCAGGAAAAATCCCTTTCTTTAATGGGGGTACCACGTCCTTGTTCTACAGCTGGGGTGGGCTGAGTTCTCCGTTCTCAGCTGGACACGCTGCTCATCCCATTGGGCTGCCATGCTTGGCACCAGGAGAGCATCACTTGGGCAAGGCCTGGTCCCTGCACGGTGGATGTAGCTGCTACCCAGTCAGCTCCACGTTTTGCTTTTCCTTAATAAGGTTGCTGCAGAGCTGCTTGTTTTCCAGTCCAGCTTTGAGGTGTCCCTCCCATCGCTGAGGTTAACTGAGCATCCTGCTGAGCCGCAACTCGGCAAATTAGAGGGAAGCAGCAAGATGTGGCCCCGGAGCAATCTCCGTGCTGGCCCCAGAAAAGGAGTCCCATGGAAGTGGGTCACGCTGCCCCATGAGCGACACACTCGAGGCTTGGCCTCGCTCCGCGCGATGGGGACGGAGACCGGGTTTGGCAGGAGCCGAGGTTCATTTTTTGGGCCGGTTGCAGGAAGGAGCTCGGTGTCTCCCTGCAGGAGCTCTTGTCTCTGCTAGGACAGTATTGCCAAGGTACCTTGGGGCTGCGCTAGGTTGGAAAGCGAGCCACGAGTTAACCACGGCACAAGCTGCAGCTGAAGCTTTCCACGTTTGCAATGTGCAGCTGTCATCTTCAGTGTGATCCTGGCCTCAAATGTGACTGTTTCCACCAAATGACCCACCAGCTTCCACCGCCTTGGACATGTGGAGCTATCTATTCAGGAGGAGCGAGATTATTCTGCTCAGCTCTTTTGGGCAGCCGCACGTCAACCTGCAGGTGACGATGATGGGCCACTGAGGATCCCCCTATATCGTGATTCCTCCTCCAAGCACAGAAAAGAAGATTAGGGCACAAACAGGGGAGACTCCTCTTTTGAAAAGAGGCTTTAAATGATGTCAAGAACCACCACAATGATATGGTTTTTACATAAATAATAATTAATTACATGTAAATCAGACTTTTCCCCACCCCTTCCATTAGTATCGTCTTTGCTAAGCTCTCTGTCTTGTTTCTGTCCGCTCGCTCTGACTAGTTGAATGGCAGCAGACATCATTTGCAATGCTAACGTCAGATACAGGTCAAAATGGACAAGGAAAACACAACCCGGGGTTTTATCAATGCAATAACAACCAATTCTGTCTAGAGATGGCAGCATCCTGGGCCTTAACCTCTTCGCTGCCACGGAGCAAGAACCACCAGGAAATTACTTTTCTGATCTCTCCTTCTGTGCTATTTCTAACTTATTTCCAGCCCTTTCCTTCTCCTGACCACTCTTTATTTTCTTTCCCTTCCCGCTACTTGCTAGAGCATCTCATAGGGCTTATCTCACAAGACAAGGGAGACCGCTACTTGCAGAGATATGCAACTAGAGTGAAAGGTTTAATTATTTTTGACATCGGACCTTCGCATTAAAAATATTGTAATAGTGGAGACGTTGACATGAAACATTATTTTGGCCATGTGAGACAGCAACAACCAAAGAAATCCGCTATGGGGAAAGTTGAGGCTGCCCCTGTCTCCTTTGGTGGTCGTGACAGGAGCTGGTGTCCAGCAGGTCTGGATCAGCCCAGGCTGCGCTGGAAGCCTATGGAAGCAAAAATGCTCTGGATGGGATCTCTTGCTCTAGACAAGTACTGTGATTTTTCTGCAGAAACTTTGCAGATGCGGAGATTGGGTTAATTAGAAGTTGTCAAGATGCAGGGGAAAAAAAAAAAGTGACGCTGTCATAAGAGAGATGTAGCATTATAGAAATCTGCTGGCAAAAGACAGGTGCCTGTTATCTGCAGAGGTGAATCCCGGCCTACGCGTGTGTATGGCAGAACTTCTCACTCCTTTTTCTGGTGTTTAGATGCACCGGAGGACCCAAACCTGCAGCAAAGCTGGCTATGCTGCAAGCAGACATGCAAAACCTGGATGGCTGCAGGCTTAACAGCAAGAAAAAAATCAATTGGTCATACTGACCATTTTTATTAGAAAATTCATATAATTATATAATATATATAAAATATGCTTTTTTCTTTTAGCAATAGTATGTCATATAACTCAAATCTCCTAAACTAAATGCCATATTTCAGGTGCTAGAGGTTTCCTTCTTTTCCCATGCCAACCTCCCTGCTAGGGAAGTGCGGGTGCAAACTCGGGCACCCTACTTGAGAGGAAGCATTTTTCAAAAAAGACGGATCTGGGATGGCCTCAAGCGGATGGAGTGGAGCTGGGCAGGCAACTTTGTCACAGCAAAGGCTGCCGTAGCCAGGTCAAAACCGAATGGTAGAATATTAATAAGCGGAGAGGAGGTGAGGGGCATCCCCAGGGCTCTGCTGTTGCCGTGGGTCCAGCACCGGAGCTGCAGGCGCAGCCTGCGCGCGGGGGAGCTTTCGCCCAGCCGTTTCTCGTGTGCAAAAATGCAGATTCAGCAGCACCAAAACGGTTGCGCACATGTGCCAAACTTGTCATTTATAAAAACTCAAAAAAAGCTCTGACAAATGCTGAAGCTGTTAGTTTTGACACTTCTGACATGAAACGCTTTGATTTTTTCATTTTGAAACTACTTTGTGTTCAAAATGTCCTTTAATTTTATTTGCAAGGAAAGGGAGGGGGGCTTTTTTTTTTTTTTAATTCCCCCAAAAAATCAAAATCGAAGTGAAATCTTTGGGTTGACTCAACGTGAAATTGTTCTTGGATATTGGTTTTGTGGGGTTTTCTAAATGTTTGGTTTTTAGTCACTTTCCCTCTTTCCCCTCCGCAAAAAAAAAAGAAAAAAAAATTGTCAGTTGGTTTATCAGGAGCAGCAAAGAGCACTGGGCCCAGCCACCGCAGAGGAATCATTTTCTGTGGTCATAGTGGGCCGGTGGCACCGAAGGTGTTCTGAAAAAAGTCCTTATCCTCAAAGAAGGCAGGACTAGGAGGCCTTGAAAGGTGTTATTCTATGAGCAAGAAAGGGGATTTTTTTTTGGTGAGGGAGAGGAGGGGTAAGAAAAAAAATTCAAGTATAGACCCTATTTCTAGATAAATATCTGTGGTGAAAAAAAAAAAAAAAAAACGCACGCTAACGTCCCGTTATCATATTTTCCATCGCTAAAGCCATTGTTTGCTTCCTGCAGGATATATCTATCTCCCTTTATAAGCTTCCTCCGCAGCCGCCCCTGCGCCGGAGGAGCGCTGCACGTGTCGGGAGCCTTTGTGCATCTCGGGCGCCGCGAGCGCCGCTGCCTCGTGGTGTTTCAAATTAATTGGTCATAGACTTTTCAACGAGATCGGGTGTCTTGTGGTGTTTGCCAATTCACGCATGGCACGTAATGACATTCAGGAAGCAAGAGGAATTAGATGGCATTAATTCCCATGAATATTCATTGCAGAAGCGCCACCAAATTCAGGCAGATTAATAGCGCGGCGCAGATACCGTGGGCTATTCATTGGCCCCGCAGGAAAAGGAAATATGGATTGGCTGGCAACTCGGGCCAAAGGGAAGCGGGATACGGGAAAGTTGTCTCGGGGTGGCTCGTGATGCTTCTGCTGCTGGAGGCACCTCAAGGAATAAGGCAGGTTGCGTGGATAAGGATGCGGGAAGTTGGGCTCATTAGGCAGGACTAATGCGAAACTCGTGTGTCCGCACCGGCACCGAGCCGACCGCGGGAAAGTCGGGATCTCCTGCGGAACTCAGAGTCCCAAAGCCAAGCTCGGAAACCAGAGCGGTGACGAAAGGGCGGCGGAGCCGGAGCCACCGGGGT